>JASDQU010101312.1:129392-201574 GCA_032191745.1 Picea mariana
TCTGATACCATGATAAATTGTGAAGGACAGAGAAATGCAGAGAGAAAAGAATAGTATATTCAAATGTATGAAGAAGTACAGAACAGAACTGAAGAAGCACTTACAATAGGAAATAGCTGAGCTTATATATGCTCAAGCAAGACAGAATTAGAAAGTACAACTGTCCAGTACAGCTCGCAGTGTACGGTTAGTCTGTTGAGGATACAATATATTTAACAGTTTTCTTAGATTGGGACGCATAGTTTTATTATTCTCTCTAGATGTTACATGTTGTTGTGTTCTCCAGGGATAATCATGGTCATTGTTGAAGAATATTTCTTTTGTAAGAGATTCATTTAATATGGATGATGCAAGAGTACATGCTTCAAGAGCATCGAAGGCACTTGAAAAGGCTATAATTATAGCACAGCTTCTATTGCTGAGAAATTACAAAAGGAAAATATGGTGTAGAGGCAACAAGTTGAAAGTCTTCTCATGATAATATCATTCTCAAATGAGTTGTAGCTATATAACATGAGCGACAGAGGGAGAATGATGAAAGGGGTAATAAATTTCATAATCTGAGGGGACTTATGTCACAGTATCAAGAACAACTAACCACATTCCAGTACTTGTTGTTGCCCACAGTGTAATCTACATACCATTGTTCCTCCAAGCGTATAGAGTCCAGTTCGTGAGATGTGCAACTCCCCTTGATGATTCTTCAATTTCCTGACAAATAATCTGGTGGAAAAACAGTATTATGCACGTTTTCGTGTACTTTGTTTGCAAATAGAAGAGATCCATGACTCCTCCAGTTCCCTACAATCATGTTTCAAAATATCCAGCGGTTTAAATTTCCTCCTCCCTCTATGGTCGGGAAGAACTAATTCATTATCATTTGAAGATTTTTTTGTAAATATGATTATACTAGAGTAAACAAGTTGAGACATCTATGCACCATCCGTTTGTTGTCTTGCTTCCTTTGTTCACAACCGTCACCTTTGGTGCACCAACCTAGCCCTATCACAGTGAAAACCAACAAATTCTACTATTAGAGGCAGAACCAGTAGTCAGTGTTATCGATACAGTCTTAGAAAAGTGTTATCACTCATTAGAAAAATGTTTTATGCTCGCTCTCATTCAAAGTCATGGTCTCTTGAGCACTCATGGTCTCTTGAGCACCGTTCCACATGTTATAAAGGTGGACACCATTCACAATCTTACTCTCCAGTACCTCGGCAAGGACATGATTTCTTTGTTTCACTTCAAGATAGACACCAGAGGTCCCCAATTAATCCCCATGATAGAGACTTATTCATCTGTTTGGAGGTGTTATTCATCATAACGGCCTCAATATAGAAAGAAGGTATCTGCTGGAAATGGGAAACACGATTCCTTTACATCACAATTTTCGAGCTAAAGTCTATTCTAACAACAAATATGGTGTTTTTAGTATCGATGCAATTCTTCCAAATGCCACAAATCCATGTCAATCAACTAATACGGAAACACAAAATAGGAATAAAAACAATCTACAAGAGTGTCTCACCATTGAATGATAGACGATAAACATCTCCAAAATTGAAGTATTAACTTTTATTTTATGATTTAGAGATTGTTCGAGATCTCTTGCATTCAGTCATGGTTGTCGAAATATAGATATTATATGTCAACTTAACATAGTTTTTATATGTTAAACCATGGTCAAGATGTGATAATTAGTATGATGAATTGATTTTTAAATCAAATTATTGCTTCATGATTGTAAAAAGTATGTCAATGTAATAACCAGTCTCATGTATAAGGCACTACATGAAGGAAATAGTTTAGGTTATACTCACCATGAGTCAAAGTAAAGTTAGGTTCGTTTCACAAAAAAAAAAAGTAGAAAAAAAAGTTTGTATCTAAAAGGAGGAAGGGGGTTAAACGTGCATATTTTAATAGTAAGTTTTTAAGCCATTCCTAGAGTCTGATCGACAACATTTTATTAAGTTGTAAAAGTATGGTATGAGAACAAACGTGTCTGAAATTTCATTAAATCATGTTTTAGTAAATTCAAGTCACATGAATAGAGTCTTAGTTGATTCAAATTTTGTCCTTCATGTAATGTAAAACCACAAATTCCATACATTGCCAAAGATCATAAGCAGACACAAAAACATAACTAGCAGCAAAGAAGAAAGTTGGATGAGAAACAACATAGTAAAGCATTGGAAGATATAACATTAATGATGAGCGTGCTAGAAATGGTTAAAGGAAATCAAGGAAAAAAAAATAATAATATACACACATAGAAGAGATGAAAGAACAAGATGATGACACAAGAACAATTAAATTGATTTATCCCCCTGGTATAAAACATGCAGAATAGTTCTTGAGTTGTGACCTCAGAAGCTAGAAAGTAGAGAAATGGTAGATTGGCAGAGTGCATAGTAAGACACTCACATGGAAAAGTGTTGTGCAGGTGTGAGATGAGCCCAGGATGAGCCACTCATGTCTCTGAAGGCACCAGAGAGAAAGGCGTAACAATAGGATCAAGAGGACCATTGTTGGGTGGGAGAAAAGCATTGTGAGACTCACTCATTGCACATGTCACTACCAGATTAAAGACAAAGGACAAAAAGTAACACGTCATTAGTTATTTGTACACTTTCTTATGACGAGCGAGGATTTGAGTGTGGGGGAGATGTTGACGGGGCCTCTTAGGCCTTAATAGTAATCACATACATGTATTATTAGACATTAGACATACAGTGGATAAATTCAAGTAAATATATATGAATGTTTGTAATAAAGGATAAAAAAAACTAGTGAATGATTAGTTGGAGTGGGTGCAACTGCTCCGACCATTTACCTATTGTATTAATAACCCTAAAGGCGGAATAAGAAAGATGTTGGATATGCTTCCCCACATTTATATCCTTCTTATTTTTCACTTGAGGCAACTTTGTGGGATAGAGAAAAGGAATTCCACCTGAAATATGAAGACATAAATGAGGTTCTTGGAAAGAGCAGTAGAAATATAACAATCTTTAAATAGAAAAAGCATGGATATTTTTGAGGAATTTTGAATGTACATGTATATAATGCACCGAGGACAGTGCATAGATAAGGGGGAGGGGAATGTAATACCCTAGGTTGATCCCCAATTGCAATGTACATATAGGCTGGTGAGTCATGATACTTGGGGTCAAGGTGCCTTTGTAAATATGTTTGAGGCGAGAGTGCCTATCTGATTATGAGACAGAGGATCTTAGATTGATAAAATGTCAGTGTGCCTATATTGTAATTTGTAATCATATATATTACTAAGAGTACAACATTGTTGCAGACCAACCCAACAAGAGAGATGACGACTAAACTCCACTAGAAAGAGTAAGGGGGATAAGATTATGGGAAGAGAGATAATATAAGGGGGTTTAATCCCAAAGTGATCTTATATTAATATTTATAAAATGCTAAAGTATTTCTATAAATTTATATATCCTATGTTTCAAAAGTGGGGACAAGGGAATTCCTTGAGTGTCATGTTTCATAAAAGGCACATGTATATATAAGAGGGAGATTTAATCCCCATCATTCATCATCCTTCATCATCTATACTAGGGAAGTGGACTCTACAACCCTACCTATACGTGGGAGTTGTTTCTAGTCAGTGACTAGAAGAAGCGGGTTGTTAGGATCGTGGTTGAAGAAGCGGGTTGTGAGGCCCATGTTCGAAGAAGAGGGTTGTCAGGATCATGAGAATTCTCTCCAGGTGAGAGAAATACTTAGAATTAATTCCCAAGGTGCCAAGCTGCAACTACAAGGCTCTGGGACTCCTTGTCCGACCTGTTTTTGAAGACAAGGAAGGGAAGTGAGGCAATCGAAGGACTGTTGAGGAGATAAGGGGCACACCTCCTGGGGTGGGACAAGAATGCGGGGGATGAGGGAATACAGGTTGGTTGCTATAGTTGGCACCTAAATCTAATAATTTCTATTGTTTGAGAGACATTAGTCTCAATTAGAATTTCCTTTTCCCTGGTGGAGTCTTAGCCCCAGCTAGGGGGTGATCCACTACTGAAAGTTATGAGAAGTGTGGTCTATGGTTTGGAGGAATGTGGAAGGTATACACATAGTTGTTGTTTTTACCACAACATATATGTGTCCATTTAATGAGTATTATTTTGTTGTACAATGTCTTTAACTATGTTAATTGCATTTCTATTGTAATTATAATTACATGTTGTGTAATGTGTATAATGCATTTATTTCTATTATTGAAATTGTATATCTATGCATGGATTATTGTGTGTTGTTTATTCCGCTTAAATCTGTTCATGTGTAGAACATATCAGTAAATTTAATGGTATTAGAAATATTAAATTTGGATGTGGCATTGACCAACTTAGGGCTGGGGATGTTACACCTCTCGGAGTCACAATCCCCTATAACTATTGTCCTTGTTCATCTAGTAGCCAACAATGTATTTTATTATTAATAATGAAAAAACATTACATTTCCTAGGCACATTGGTCTCTTTTAATTATTTGGGCACTCTGGCCTTTCATAAAATAAGAAAATGCATTATTAATACGGGGACTTAAAACCAAGGCATTACATTTCCCTCCCGTTTTTTTTTGCACTGTCCTCAATGTATATACAAAACATAAGTAAAAATTTCAAAATTTATTCAAAAAGTCATAGGAAATCTGTTTGCATGGCATCTTCATGCTCCCAAGTAGAATCTTCAGGAACGTAGTAGGTCCACTAAACTTTTACCATCTTTTTGACTCAATTCCAAAGCATTTTGACTTTTTTGTCCAATATGTGCACTAGATGGACCTGGAAGTCTTTTTCTGGCTCCACCTGGATCAAGATCCAATCAATACCATGGTTAGGATCATGTATATATATTTTCAGCAAAGAGACATGAAATACATCATGCACATGAATTCATGGAAGCAGGAAATGCAAGCATGTATGAAAATGTCCCTATTATGTCCAATATCTCAAATGGACCACAAAATCTTGCTACTATCTTTGTACAACTACCCAAATTCAATGAGATCTTCTTGGGATTCACTTTAAACATAACATGCTCTCCCAATTTAAATTATGTATCTATTTTTCTCTTATTTTCATAACGTTTCAGTCTATCTCAAGTTTCCTTTAAATTCCTCTTAATTTTGTCCCAAGTACCATTATGTTTGTTGGGTTGTCCCAACTCACTAGAGTATTTCATTTCCTACCATAAAAAAATTCAAATGGGCTCATTTTCAATGAAGATTGATACCCATTATTATAGGCAAACACAACCAAATGCAAGTAATCTTTTGACTTACATGGATTATCCATCACATCCATTCTCAACATGTCTTCAATTACTTGGTTGACTCTCTCTGTCTTCCCATCTAACCATGCATGCTATGTTGTGCTAAATTTCATATTCGTACCAAATCCTTTAAACAATCCCCTCTAGAAATTTGAATTGAACTTTGCATCTCTGTTTGAAACAATTTCCCTAGGTACCCCATGCAACCCAACAATCTCCCTCATGTAATTTTCTGCAATATTAGTTTTTGTATGAATCATTTTAACAGGAAAAAAATGAGTAGCCTTTGTCAATTTATCAGCTACTACCATTATTGAATCATGATGTCTTCATGTCCTGGGAAATTTAGTTATAAATCCAATGGTTACCACTTCCCATTTCTTCTCTGGAATCGATAATGGGTTTATCAAACCTACTGGGTACCTATGCTCATCCTTCACTCTCTGACATTCCATACATCTGACAATGTAGTAAACAACATATTTCTTCATTCTTGTCCAAAAGAATTGGATTCTTACTGTTGCAACTACTTTCTGGTAACCAAGATGTTCGGCATATGAAACATTATGAATTTATTTTAATACCAAATTTCTAAGTTCTCTGGAACTAGGAACACAAATTATATTTTTATGCATGAGAAATCAATCTTCCTTCATCTCATATTCTTTAATTTTTTGTTGTACATTTTCCTGTTGTAAGCTTTGTTTTACGTATAGGCAATGATAATCTATAACAAGAACATATAAAATTATTCTCTTCAAATTTTACTGATCCATACTAATGGATGTAGCGTGCATGCGATGTACTCTTCTACTGAGTGCATCAACAACCTTGTTTTCTTTTCGTTTGATATGTTTGATGTAAAAATCGTATTCACTTGAAAATTCCAACCATCTAGTTTTCCTGGCATTCAAAGTTGGTTGTTCAAAAATATATTTCAGACCACTATAATTTGTTCTTAATTCAAAGATATTTTTCATGAGATAATGCCTCTACATATAAAATGGATGAACAATGGAAGGAAGTTCCAAGTCATGTGTTGAATAATTCCTCTCATGTTCTTTAAGATTTATGGACTCATAACCAATGACATGTCCATATTGACTGAGGACTCCACCAAGTCCTTCATTGTATGCATCTATACATACCACAAAACTTCCATTTGGGTCAAAAATATTAAAATAGATGCACTAGTGATCAATTCTTTGAAAAAAATAAATTTATGTTCACACTCAACAATCCATTAACATTCAATTCCCTTATTTTGCAAAGAAGTGAAGGGATGAACAATCTTAGAGAACCTTGCTATAAATATTCTGTAGTAACCAACTAATCCCATAAAAGATATGAGTTTTGAAACATTAATGGGTGTTGGCTATCCTCTAATGGCTTCAATTGTCTCTAGATCCACTGCTATACCTGATTATAAAGAAATGTGTCCCAAGTAATGGATTTGTTCTTGGTAAAAAGAACACTTACTAAGCTTGGCATACAACCTATGTTCCCTCAACACTTGCAATACCAATTTTAGGTGATGTTCATCCTCTTCCTCTGACATAGAATAGATAAGTATGTCATCCAATAATATTATGACAAACTTATCCAAATAATTCCAGAATATGCCATTCATTAAGCACATAAAGACAACTGGTGCATTGGTCATCCCAAATGGCACCACTAAAAAATCATAATTCCCATACCTGGTTCTAAAGGTTGTCATATTGATGTCTTCTTCGTTGATTATTAATTGGTGGTATACTTATCTTAACTCTATCTTTGAAAATATATTCCCCCCTCTTAGTTTATCAAAGAGATCATCAATTCTAGGTAGAGGGTATTTTCTCTTCACAGTGGCTTTATTCAACTGTCTAAAGTTAATACACAACCTCAATGTTCCATCCTTCTTTTTGACAAAGAGTATTGGTAATCCCTAATGTGAAACACTTGGACGTATGTACCCTTTCTTCAACAATTCTTCCAACTACATTTTTAATTGTTTTAATTCCAGTGTACTCATTCTATAAGGTGGTTTTGATACCGGGGAAGCTTGTGGTACAAAATAAATATATAAATATATCTCCCTCTTCAGTGGAAATCCTCGTATTTCTTGGAATACATCTCCAAACTCTTGCAATACTAAAAAATATTCAAGGCTTGGATATTTTGTCTTTTCTAGCTCCTCCACATGAGATGCATACAATTGACATCCTTTCCTCAAACATCTCTTAAGTTGTAAGGCTGAAATATCTGTTATAGAAATCGATCTTGGCATTCCTTTCGTAGTGCTTTGTTTTCCTTTCTTATCAAGACATGTAAATGTATTGTTACGAAAAGCTAGGACAACACGATGCTTGTCCAACCAATCCATTCTGATTAGAATATCATAAGATCCAAATGGTATGATATTTAAATTGGGATTAGTATTTCTCTATTAATACTTAAGGGACAACCTCTGACCATCTCATTGATCCTTCTTTTAGCTTCAGTGGCTAGCTAAGCCGAACTTGATTTTTCAATATTAATTTTCTACAAATGTGTTCTATTTAGTATTTTAGGACCAATGTAACAATGGATTTCTCCTGAATCAGTTAAAATAGCAATGGTTTTATTAATGATCTTACCTTAAACCTCAATCATATTGTATTGGTACTCTTCTTATCGATATTCTAGGTCTACGTGTATTCTTCCCATGTCTTCTACTATTGTATCCTCTTGCCTATTGTGCATGGTCTTCAATTTTTCTTTCCTTTGAGGATAATCCTTGTACAAGTGATGTTATTTCAATCCCAAACATTGGATTGGTTGCCTACCCCTTTTTCCCAAGGAGTCTTCCCTCTTGGATTCATCCTTAGCAGGTTGGTGTTGCTAATTTTTATTTGGGATATTTCTATCGAAAGGAGAATTCAATCCTTTCTTTCTATGATAATACTTCTCCTTATTACCCTTCGAATATTTGTGTTATGGGATTTTTTCTCACATGGATCTAACTAAAAAGATCATTATTGTATTGCTAGGATTGGCCTAACAGTCCTAGAGAGGAGTGTTATAGATTTCTTATGATTCTCCTAGAGAAAAAAAGATCATTACACAAGGAAATATGAGAATGGATTACCTTTTCTTGAGGCTTGTCCTTAGTGAATCTTAGCTTCTTCAGTCCTAAATTTCCAGCCTAAGCCTATAAAACTTGCTCCATGTACACAAAAGACAAAACAATACCATTCTACTTGTCTCACTAGTGTTGAAATCCTATATCTAGCTTGATCTAGTTTGATCTACGACAATATAAAACATATATGAATATTCATATATCAAAGAAAAAAATTCAGGGGGGAAACCAAATGATCTATTAATGAAGTGTAGAACAATACATAAAAACATGCATAACTCAAATGTTGATGCAAACTCCTTTAGCCTTGTTTATCCTTCTCTCTCTTTCTAACTCCTTGGTCATTCTTGGCTCACAGATTTATGAATGTGATGATAGATGCCTCTACAGTTGGATAGCATAAAAATATTTTGAATTCTTCCTCCTCTTTTCCAAACCTTTCCTTTGTTATATATATATAGGAGGAGGCTTGGGATAGGCTTCTAGATATTCTAGAGGCCACTAGAGACTCAAGTGATGAGTTCCTAGGCCTTCGAAAAGAAGATCCAACTAATCTCTTTCTCCTTGCCTCGCTCCTCACCTCGTAAATCTTCATTTCTAGAATTCTGGCAGTGTCTCGCTTATTGAGCCACTAGTGTTTAACGACGTCCTCTCTTGTTGTCCACTAGTTGACCCACGAGGATGTAAATAAGGGCTCAAAAAGGGTTCAATTGTTAGGGAAAATATGTATTTGGGACTTTATCCTTTGATGGCTTCCTCTATGGACTATAGAGTGGGTGTTAAGGATATAATATATGCCCCCTAATGTGTGAGGTTAGGAAAGGAGTGGATGATCGAAATACATTACAATAAAGTCTATGTGAGGTAGCATAAGAAGAGAGTGAAGGAGGTTTTGAAACCAAATAATTTGTGCAATCAAACACCAAGGATGAGCATATATAGACCAATCCCGTAGGTAGACATACTCAGACTTATAATGAGCATGGACAACAGAAAATACACTTTGGATCCCTAAAATGAAATGTTATACCATGTCCATGAAAGAATACACAATGGATCCATGTCAATAAGACTGTTTTCATGAGACAATACAATGTGGATCTACTTCATGAAATCAGTGATAACCACTAGCATATACAATGTGGATTTATGTCAGGAACATAATCATAGCCACCGATAGATACAATGTTGCTCTATGACACAACATATAGATGTGATGAATACAAGGAGCACTAAAGAGAGTTCCTTCGAATTATTCATACACAACTAATGTACTACAATGCAACTAGGGAGGGGATGTTGTAAAATAATGGTGTGCCCCCAAACCCGAGGTCTTCATCCCAAACCCCAATGGTATGAATCTATGACATGCAAATAAATGAGTTGATGTCGAGCATGGTAGAAACCATCTGATTGCTAATCATTGATGGATACCATTAAGAGACGTGAGCGGACCCACCGATGATGAATATGGAGCCTAAGGTACCTGCTATAATCTAGTGAGTGTGAATAAATTATCTGGTGTCAAACACTCATAGAATCAATCGATCATGAGTCAATGATGTAAACCCACTGTCAATCATGAGGATGCCTACCACTAAGGATTGGAAGCTCCAAGGTAGTATATCATTTATAGATGCCTCTCATAGATAATTTTCTAAAGTCATAGGAAGAGATACATCGACGGAGGGCCTTAATGTATCCCACATAAATCGACACGAAATTGCATAGTGAAATCTCAAAAAATTATTTTTTTATTTTTATTTTTTGGATATGATAAAAAAAATCACACCACACATCTATGTAGAAGGAACTACGCATTTTGATACTTCATACTACTTAGATCCCATTGTTAGGCTCAGGACAAGGATATTTTTCCTAATTGATGAACTCATGAGCTGATGTTGGCATCATATGGCTCACTGTGATGGGGCCATGCCACATAGGGATGAATCTTTTCTATCGAAGATACTCATTATGAGTGGTTTCATGAGCGATGAAACCTCCTTTATGGGACCCATCAACACATAAAGAAGTATGAAAAGTAAATCTTTGGATGGAGTGGGAAGAATAGAAGTTGGTGGCAAGTTATGGAAAAGATATTCAAGGCAGAAAAGGGTTAAGACTAGTGGTCTCATTGGATGCCTCGAAAAATTTACCAAATCCCTGATTGAAGCTCATCATGCTAACTCTCATGGTTTCCAAACTAGAGATGATGTATTCTCAGTGATTCTCACCTTAATTGGGATTATCTTTGGAATCCATAACTTACAATATGTCATTTTCTAAACATAACTCCAAATCAAAGGAGTCATGTGAAATTGGAGAGTCAACAACCTATACGAGTGAAGTAGGATGATCATATTCCATAAGTGGATGGAGTTTCTAACTAGTATTAGTGGATGTTGATGGGATTTCTAGATAAAAAATAACAACCATTGTGAGCAGCATGAATGCTCCATATCATTCAACATCCTGAGAATGAGGTACCACCCAAGGATCAAGAAAGCTAAGGGATCCACCGGTAACTCCAAAAACCATAATAATAGGAGAAATGGTTGTAGTGAGAGACAGTGGGGGAAGGGAAAATGTACCTATAAGAAAAGGATATTTTAGCATCCCCACACCAATGTTCAAAGTAGGTTGTGTGGTATAATTGACAAAGGGTACATTAGACCCTGCATTGGAATCAAGGTCTAGGGTACAAAATAAAAGCTAATAAATCATAACAATTTTCCCTTGATGAGGGAAGAATAGGACCCTACATATACCAAGGATCTATGCAGATATAGAGAACAAGCAAGTTGAGTTTCAATCACACATGATTGAAGTAGAAGGTATTATCAATAACCATGCCTTTACTATTTTAATAGATTCAGGAGATAGTCATAGCTATATAGATCCTAAGGTAGTGGAAAGATTGAAATTTCCAGGAAGAAATCATGAGAAATATTGGATGGTACAGTTGGCTATAAGAGCCAAGAGAAGGGTTGTTGAGTTGGTTAAATCCTGTGTAGTGGACATGAATGGGTACCAAGGTAGATTTGAACATCCTTCCCTTGGGTTCATATGACTGTCTAATTGGCATGGATTGGTTCAACCAACACCATGATGTATTAAATTGTCATAACAAAGCATTTACTTTCCTGAATGAGGAAGGGAACCCAAGAATAGTCCAAGGAATTCCTAGGGAAGTTACTATCCGAGAGATCTCAACAATGCAACTGAAGAAGTGTTACAGGAAGGACTGCCAAATATTTGCAGCTCATATGGAGGAAGCACCTAAGAATGAGGTGACAAATATGGAGGATCTCATAGTCCTAAAATATTTTGAGGATGTGTTTAAGGAGATACTAGGACTAACCCCAAAAAGATATATTGATTTCTGTATAAATTTGATGCATGGAGGAGCTCCAATATCAAAGAATCCCTACAGAATGAGTACACTAGACCTGAAGGAACTGCAAATGAAACTTGAAGAAATTATGAAGAAGGGGTATATACAACCCAGTGTGTTACCTTGGGGTGCCCTAGTCTTATTTGTGAAGAATAAATATGGGAAATTGATATTGTTCATCGAATTCAGACAATTGAACAAAGTGACTATAAAGAACAAGTATCCTTTGGTAAGGATCAATGTTCTCTTTGATTAGTTAAAGGATGCAAGGATATTCTCAAAGATTGATCTCAGGTCAGGATATCATCAAGTAAGTATCAAAGATGAAGGAATCAACAATACCACCTTTAGGACAAGGTATGGTCATTACAAGTTCATAGTGGTGCTATTTGGGTTATCGAATGCACCAGTTGTTTTCATGTGTTTAATGCATTGTGTTTTTAGGGAATATTTAGACATGTTTGTCATTGTATTTTTGGATGACATCCTTGTATATTCCAAGTCAGAAGAAGAACATGAGAATCACTTGAGGATGGTGTTACAAGTGTTAAGAGAGCACCATTTGTATGCAAAATTGATTCAGTGCTCATTTTATCAAAACCAAATTCACTATTTGGGGCATATCATATCCTAAGAAGGGATAGCAGTGGACCCTGAAAATATCGAGTCCATTAAAGGGTGGACAACACCTAAGAATGTGACATAATTCATATCCTTCATGGGTCTAGCTGGCTACTATAGATATTCATTGCTATTTTTTCAAGTATTTCTCACCCAATTACTTCTTTGCAAAGGAAGGGGGTGAAGTTTCAATGGAAAACAAAATGTCAAAAGAGCTTCCAACAATTGAAGCAGTTGTTAACCAATGCTCCAATATGAGGATTGTTGATCCGAGTGAAGATTTTTTGGTTTGCAAATATGCATGAAACTAAAGACTTGGTGGAGTCCTGAGTCAGAATGGGTTTGTGATATGTTTCGAATCTAGAAAATTGAACGAGCATGAAAGACTCTATGCCACTCATGATTTGGAGTTTGCAGCCATAGTTGAAGAAGTGAAGTCACTACTTCATCGGAAAGAGGTTTGAGATGAGGATAGACCATAATGGTCTAAAATACTTGTTTGATCAGCCAACTTTAAATGTTAGGCAAAGAAGATGGTTGGAATTCCTCTGTATGCATGACTTTGGTATTAAGGACATCAAAGGAAAAGAGAACAAAGTGGTTGATTCGCTCAGTAGGAGAGTGCATGAACTGCATGCTACAACCATTAGCATGTATCAAACTGATCTTAAAAGCATAATTTCTGAGGCTACAAAAGTAGATTTGCAGTACATAGAGTTGGTAACAAAATTACAACAAGGTAAAATGCAACGTAAAGTTTAAGATTATGAATTGGGAAATGATGGAATTATGTTGTACAAGAACATAGTTTATGTTCCCAATTCTCATGAATTGAGGAGTATGATTTTGAAAGAGATGCATAATGTACCTTATGTTGGACACCCAGGATATCAGAAAATAGTTGCAACAGTCAAGATCCAATATTATTGGCCAGACATGAAGAGGGAGATTGTTGAGTACATCGTTAAATGTTTGGAGTGTCAAAAAGCCAAGGATGAGCATAGACACCCCGCTGGGTTGCTGCAGCCATTTTCCATTCTTGAGTGTAAGTGGGAAGTGGTGAAAATGGATTTCATCACCAAATTTCCCAGAACAAGAAAGAAACATGATGCTATCATGGTGGTGGTGGATAAGCTTACCAAAGTTTCTCATTTCATTTGTATGAAGGTTACTCACAAGGAAACCAATGTTGTTGATATTTATATGACATAAGTAGTACGCTTGCATGGCATATCCAATACAATTGTGTCTGAAAGAGACCCAAATTTTATCAAAAAGTTATGGACAGTATTATTTAAAGGGTTCAAAATAAATCTTAACTTCAACACAACTTATCAACCCGAGTTTGATGGGAAAACAAAAAGGGCGAGGAAAGTGATAGAGGATATGATAAGAATGTATTTGATGGAAAACCCATGTAAATGGGAAGATTATCTATACTTGGTAGAATTTTCCTACAACAATGGGTACCAAGCATCACTAAATATGATCCCATTTGAGACACTTTATGGAAGAAAGTGAAACACACCAATAAGTTGGGACAACCCAGCTAATAGAGAAATGGTTGGGCCATAGTTTCTCAGGAAAATGGAAGAGAAAATGTTGAAGATAAAATATAATTTAAAGGCTACCCAAGATATGCAGAAAATCTATGCTGACAAGGGAAGGACTCACATGGAATTTAAAGTGGGTGATCATTTTTTGTTGAAGGTGAAGGAAAACATAAGTTCCCTAAAGTTGGGAAATGGTTCCAAATTGGAAGCCAAATATTGTAGGCTGTTTGAAATCCTAGAGAGGATTAGACCAATATCTTACATGCTTTCATTACCTGCGTCTATGATTATTCATAGTGTATTCCATGTATGATTTCTCAAGAAATATATACTCAATGCTAATCATGTTATTGATTGGAATGCAATTCAAGTGGAGGAAGGAAGCACATTTCAGGTGCATCTGGTATGCATTTTGGACCGGAAAATCAAATAGCTTCAGAATTTATCCATACGGCTTGTAGAGGTCCAGTGGACCTGGTACAGTCAAGAGGATGCAACTTGGGAGCATGAAGATGTTATTTGGGCAGAATACCCGCATCGTTTTGAATATTTTGGAAATCTTGTTGATATTATGTAAGTATGATGCATTGAGGATAGTGCATAAATAAGGGGAGGGGATTATAATACCCTAAGGCCGAACCCCTATTGAGTTGTAATGATGTTTAAAGGCTAGTGAGCCAAGTGTTTATAAGTTGGGAGGATTATGTGTTTATTAGGATGGAGAGCCTAGATGCTAAGGCTAGTGATCCTGATTTTGTATATAAAAATACTCACATCACTAATATAATTACATCTCTACGTGTAGACCGACCATGAAGAAATATTTATGGGGGACTAAGATCCACTGGGTAGGGAAAGGGATGGTGCTGAGAGGCTAGGAAAAAGGGCTAAGATAGAGGTATTATTTCCAAGGGAATATTACAATCTATTTTCCTAAAAGTCAAAGGTTTGGGAAATAGACCTTGTTATCGTAAGTTCCTTTTGGGAAAGGAACCAGCTCTAAGTGGAGCGGGATGAGCTCCTAAGAGAGGCATGTGTCAACCTGAGTGCATGCAGTTTTATGTGGAAAAAAACATCATTGTGGGGGTTCTCCAACCATTCTTTCCATGCTCCTGACTCACACAGGCACTCAGACTGAACATTCACACAGCCATTTCCTCTATCTTTGACATTTGAAACCACTAAAACCTATAAACCCGTGAAGTTAACATGTTTTTCGGTGAAGCACAACATCATCGCACAATGCTTGAGCCATATAACACCCTAGCCATTTTTTTGTTTCTACCCATGTTTTCTCTGGACTGGTGTGGCTTGTTGTCATTACCAGAACCCATACCCGATTTTTCTACTATGGTTACCTATTTAACTTAGGAGTTGGACAGAAGAAGCAACTTGTCAGGCCTGTGGTTTTGAAGAGGTGGGTTGTTAGGCCCATGGATTTGAATAAGAAGGTTTTCAGGCCTATGAGCAACTCTCTCTAGGTGAGAGATATTTTTGGATAAGTGATTTCTCTTGGAGAGAGTCTAGAACAACTACAAAGATCTGAGAATTCATGATATGACCTGTTCCTGAAGCCTTGGAAGGGAAGTGGAGAAGTCGATGGAATTTGGAACAGTGAAGTTGTATATTAACGTGGTGGGACAGGCATGTAGGGAATGAGACTATGTGAGTGGTGGGTGTAAATAGGATCCTTGGAGGGAATCCTTCATGTTTCAATGTCCATCTTTCTGTAGTCTCAATGTAGCCTAGTGTTACACATTAAAATTACTCACTTTTATAGTGTCACAAGTGTCGTCATTACAAGTGTTATAAGTGTCGCATCTTGTCCGCAAGTGTTGCATCTTGAATACAAGTGTTGCAAGTGTCACAAACATCATATTACCTTATTGTCCAAGTTGTGCCTCTAATGACATCACAAAGACACTTAAGACACCTCAAAGGCTAGTTTGGAAGAAGAGAAATTAGTTGATAGGAAGTACAAACCTTTTTCCATTGAAAGAACCACTAAAAATTAAATTTTGGAGAGGAGCACTCCCCTACCCACTGTCAAGGAGTGCTGGTGCTCCCTGAGCCTCTTTGGGGGAGTGCTTGAGCACCCTGTGCACCCTTTTGGGGGAGCGCTACCCTTTTCTGAGAAAATTTTTGGCTTGTTGAGGCATATAAGGGAAGAATCCCTCAATTCTTGAAGGTAGTTGGATTCGAATAGATGGTCAAGGCATGATCTTAGGGAATATCATCAACTGAAGGAGAGGAATCCTCCACTTATCCCAAATATCTCTCAAGTGGTTGGACCTCTCCAAGGCCTTATAAGGAGGGATTTTCATGGTGAAAGGTACAATGGAGGTTGGGAATTACATCAAACTTATGATATCATGAGTGAGATGTCATAAAAGCAATTAGTGGAGATTACTTGAGCAAAGGGGTTGGAAAAGGGGAACTGGATGAAGATGCTACACCTTCATTCAAAGTATTGTAAGTATCTTTACTTGTTCTAATTAATAATCAATGCTCGGTCTATTTCTTTCAAACGTGTGTTTGTTCCATATGAGTTTGTCTGCGGTAGATGGATCTATATTTGAGCTAATATCAGTAGAGTAGGAAGTCCATTGTATCTTTGTTTTTCCTACAGGACCTATCAGGGAGCTCAAGATTGAAGCTCAACCAGGACTTTGCAAGGACAAACATCACTAAAAAGGTACATATCCTTCTCCTTATCTTTCATTCATTAGCTTGATTAGATCTAAAAGGAAGTCAGTGTCCATGTTAAGAACTTTTATGTCTTGGCCTTAGGAGTCTAGAGACCAAGAGGAAATCCACTTGTCCATAGGGGGATTCACCTACAACAAAAAGTGGAGACTTCACTGGGGAGGAGCTCTGATTTTTGTTTCCTGTCCCAGATCTTGTTTTGGCCCTTTTCCGACTAATTTGACCTTCTCCATATTGTATTTTTTATTCTTATATTTGTTTGATTGCCTCTTTATGTCATCATGATCACCCTGATTGATTGAATTTCCTTGATTTTTTGAGTTTATGGGATTTTTTCTGATCTTTTGCAGTAGAGCGCTCCCCTGCCCTTCCTAGGAGAGCACCAACACTCCCTTGTGGTCTTACGCAGAGTGTTGGAGTGCTCTGGTACCCCTGACACTAGAGCGCTATCCCATTTTTAGTGAAAATCATCCAGGTTTTCAATTTTTGAAGTTCATTCTTTTACCTTTTGCACTTGCTTAGGGTCTCATACTCCCAGTCCATCTTGGTATTGGCTTTAAAACACCTTATTTATGATAATTCATCCTCTTTTGTTTGGGATTTTGACATTTTCTTTCCTTCCCTTGAAGCCACTCTTTGTCTTTGCTGACCTAGAGTTAACTTGTTGTTTTCTTCTCTTTTATCTGACTGAGTGAAAACTTTTGTGAGGAAATCCAAAGGTCTGTGAACCTTTTCATTTGATCTTTGAGGTCAAATTTCCATCATTTCTCTTTTTTTTGAGGTCTTTTGGTTCTTGTTTGCAATTTTGTTATCTTTGTCCTTCCTGTTTATTCACAATGAGAGTGTATTTTTGTTTTGTGTGAGGTTTGTTTCTCATTGTTTAATCCTGAAGTCTGATTGACATTAGAAGTTTTGCATCTGATTATCATTCACATATAAGCAAAATGACATATTTTAGTGATTGGTTTGGATATTCGAAGGCATCTCTGAAATTTTTAGCATTGCATTGGATTTGGTTGAGAAACACTTGTATGAGGACATTTCATCTTAGTGTTTGATAGTGAAAACAACTCTTTCTCTTTCCCTTTAATAGCCATTCATCGAAAGACAATGAAAAATTCTAATTTCTTGTGTAGTTTTGGGAATTGATTTATCATACCATCAGTTTCATTCTCATACACCCTTTGAGTAAAGAACAGTCATAAAATCATCGCTAATTAAAAATTATCTAGAACATATTTGTTTTTAGGATCTTCCACCAACATTGGACTAGGATTAGAACTTTGGATTAGGCTATGAGTACAACTCTCCAAAGTTTTCAAAACAAACATTAGCATCCTGAGATAGGGAGAGTCAAATCCAATTGTCGCATAGGCTTTCTGGGATCCCCCTCTCACATATGGGTTACGCACGAGGTCGCATTCGAGTGAGTTATGAAGATTGTCCTATCATGGTTTAACTATTTGTAGTGGTCGGATCGTATATTGGGGGTCACTTGAAGGTATACCCATGATTATGTGTGCCAGCCTCTCGAGTTGATTTTAAACTTATTATCCTGCCCATACGTTTAGATTAGACTGTCGACTATACCTGCCCAAGGGATGACTGTAAGTTGGTGTCCTTAGTTGCCATAATACTTAGGTACTTACATGAGGTGACAATGAAGGGAAGTCTCATTGTACCTGGGACAGACATTGGTCAAACTCACTCGGGCTCCTTGGAGGGTAAATCCAAAATTACTACGTGGAAGCTTGCACCAAGGTGAAAGTTCGTTAAGAAGGTCACCATTGTAACTGTTCCACCATATCCTAGCCCCTTCTTGAATTGATCATGCGATGTTGGATTTGATAACCAACTAGTACAATCATTGAGAGAAGTCTTGTTTGCTTGGTTTTGATTCCTAGATTTTTTTAGTGTATGTTGTTTCTTTTTGTTAGTTGGCCCTAGATTTTCAGCGTGTACTGTTATTATCCAAAATTGAGCCTGTAGATGATAAAGGTCTTCTCCGGTCACGTAGGATGCAAGGGATGCCTCCAAAATTCTACCAACCCTTACCTCCTAACCCTCTAGAAAACAACTATTGTGGAGAGGTAGAAAATCAATCTGATGTTGGGAGTGTTGTTGCTCCTCCGTTAGACAATTCAAAAGGAACTTTGGTTATTGTTGAGAATCCCACTCCTCACACTACATTTGTGTCGGTAACCCCTCTCGAACCACTTTTGCTTCGTTTAGACTCCCTTTGGAACGTAATAGACGAAGAGGTCCCATAGTTACCTAAGAGAGATTTTACTGAAACATATATGGGATCCATAGAACCAACCTTTGGTGATGAGTATATGACTCTTGTTCGTCCTACCACTGCAGTAGATACAAATCCCACACCTACTCATTATTTATGGAGGACTTCATTAGGACGTGATCTCTATGATCATTTTGAATCCTTTCGACAACCCGTTAATCCTCATGACCCTCCTGTTGAAAATGGGCCATCTGGCCAAACTATGAATCACTCCATCAATCAGGTCCTTAACCTTACTGTTGTGTCATCAGAAGTCTATCCTAATGATGGACTCATCACCTCTACTCATTCCCAAGGCACTTCAATCCCTACCCCAACTTTTACAAACTTTCACTCTATAGCTCCACATGTTTCACACAATCTTGCCGGGACATCTTATCACCCGAGAATGCAGACCCTTGCCAGAAAAATACATCCAACTAGAGGGAAACTACCATATAGCGGACCTATCTCTCTTGGAAGAACACCATCCTATGGTGGGCCTACCCCTCCTAGGGAAAAACCCCCTTTTCATGTTCTTCCCAGAGGGAAACCTTCCTTTGCCAGTCATACTCAGGTCGTTAATCCATCGTTGTTAGGGGTGTAACCTTCGTCTACTAGAAACCCTTCACAATCCTGGGGTTTATCTTCTGGAGGCACATTTATGCAACCCCATGTTGGGGGACACTCATATCACAACCCATAAGGAATATTATAAAATGTTGTTCCTTCTAGACCATCTTATGGACAACCTTATCTGGGCATCCCAAACACCACCTAGAGTCAAGGGAAACAACCTTATCCTCCCCATGGGTCTAATGTGTATCCACCTCTGGGATCTACTCCTTACCCTCCTCAAGAGAACAATGTTCATCCTCTTTCTGGGAAGAAAATCACCCAACTTGTAATGCTCAAAACCCATCGGGTTATGCAAATGTTTCTCAGCCAACATTGAATCCTGTTTATCCTGGTCAACAACAACTGTATGTAGGAGGAACTACTGGTTACAACTATCCTAACCCAGTTTATGGTCCTACTAGTTTTCCTATGCCACACCAATATCATCCTCAAATTAACCGACAACTACCTTTCCTTGTGACTCTATATCTGCCATACTTGTCTCGGTTAACTAATGATCCTATTTTTCATTCACCAGTTTGGCCAATTATTGCAGCTAAACTTCCTTCTGATATTCTGGAATTTGACGGAAAATATGGAGAAGATCCAAATAACCATGTGATGACTTTCCATTTCTGGTGTTCATCAAACTCCCTCATGGATGATTCTATACGTTTTTTTCTTTTCCAGCAAACACTTACGGGCTCAGTAGCAAAGTGGTATATTGAACTACCACGTGCTTCTTTTCATGATTTCAACTCCCTTGCCATGTTTCTCCTCATGCACTTTCAACTACCTATTCGCTATGAGATGGGTACTGAACTCTTGACCTATGTTCATCAAACTGACTCTGTGCATATCTCTGACCATATTCATGAGTGGAGATGACGATGAAGGATGATCAAGGTAATCATTCCTGACATATTATTGGTAGAATCATTTACTAAATCACTTTTACCGTCGATCGCTCGTGATGTCTCTATGGGTGGCACGATCATCGAGGAAGAAATTGTTGCTCGAGCTCAGTACTTAGATTTGGTTTATTCACAATCTGGTACTTTGTATGATTTTCTTCCGAATGCTTCTTGAGATAATATTGATCCATCCAAGCCATCATCCTCATCTCATGTGGATGCTGTCATCAGTTTCGTCAAAACTCAATCTACTTCCCAATCGACCACACTCTCCTCTACCTCCCCCCCAACTCACATGTCTGAGGAATGAAGTTCAATATGCCCCTTCACAACAATCTGGAGGTAATAAGAGCACAAAAAATAAAAGAAAATATACTAATAACAATGAACAACCAAAACATCAAGCTCAAACACCTGCTACCGAAAAGAAACCACAACGGAAACTGAAATTCCCATGTATCATTTGTGGTGACTATCACTACACTTGAGGATTTCCACATCAAAATGAAGTGGCCAAACATTTCCAGGGAAATTCACAACCTACTATGCTTACTCAGCCTTTTCCACAACAGCAATTCATGGTTTCTCAAACCCCATCTCCTGGGGGCAGTTCTAGCCATCCTCATGATGAGGCCTCGACGAGTGCACATAATTATATGTTTAATGGGATTAATTTGACCACTCGCTCTAAGACATATGACACACTAGGTAACCCTAAAAAAGGAAAGGTCACTAACGGTACCAATACTTTACCAAATCCATCGCCATCCTTCGTTAGTTCTCCATCTAGACCACTTTAGATTGAGAAACCTACGTTTGACTCTATCTTACACCCTCCTAAGAAAATTATCCGTAAATCTACCTTTAATCCTAGTTCACGTGCCACCCAGAACTACAACATTGTTGAAGATTTGGCTCAACCACCATGTGCTATCTCTGCGTTAGAAGTTATAGAACACTTCCCTAGTCAACGTAGAACACTCTTGGCCGCTATTGGAACTGTTGATCCTGAGTCGTCCGACCATATCATGTTTAACCTGGATAATTATATGTCTCGAATCTCCCACCAAATTTCTTTCCAAGTTGATGTTGTTGTTCACAATCAACAAATCCACCGAACTATTCTGGATGAGGGAGCCTCAACTTGTGTCATGTCTTGATCCTTTTGGAAAGGTTTAAAATCACCCGCACTTAACAAGTCCCGAATGAATTACGTGCATTCGATGGGTGAGGTTTTCATCCCCATGGGATTTTACAGTCCCTGCCCATCCAATTGGGTGGAAAAACTATCACTGTTGATGTCGAGGTGGTCGATGCTCACCTTGATTACAACTTGTTACTTGGAAGAAGTTTTTTTTGTGCTATGACTTTCGTTGCCTTGTCAATGTTTCGATGTGTTCAATTTCCTCATCAGGGAAAAATTGTCACTGTCAATCAGTTAGATTTCTGCATGATCGATGCTCACGCTCCTTCTACCAACAATACTCTAGCCTCAATAAGATCACATATGAAATCATTGGTGTTGGCTTACTAAAAGATTCTAGCCTCACAGGTACCTTCCCTACAACACTTTCCACCGACTACACATCATATTGCCACCATTGATATGATTTTGACCATGGCTTATCAATCTTTGGAATCATCTAACCCTTGGATTGTACCTAGTCCATTGGAATTCGATGAAATAGGTGACACCATGCGACTTAGTCCAGTCGAATCATCATACATTTCTATCCAATCCGATTCTCCCTCATTGTATGACCAACATCTATTTCCACCCGACAGTTACTCGATGCCATCATGATTAAGTTCCTTGTCATGTGTGATCGTCTACATTTCCCCAATTTTCCCCCCAGATGACTCTATTATGGAAATGTTGAGCATTGATGAGCTACTTCGGGACGATAACCATCATCGATCCTATTTTCTTCCACCTCGTGAAGAAATTTGGGGAGATATATACTCTATCTTCCTTTCTAATGTTGATTTTCCATCGTCTCCCATGACTTCAACTTTTGATAAATTGGATCAGGTAGTTGACATGGTGATCTCTTCGGTAGGTCTATTGGAGCCTGATCTCTTTAGACCTATTACGACCCTCGACATGTGTTCCTTCCAGAGTGATTTTCTGCCATCCAGTGAATATCTCTTGGAGGCCATGACCGAGTTTTGTCCATTGACATGGTGTCCTTCTAGGACATTTTTTTCTCGGCATCCATGATCTCGAAGAGTCCACGAGCATAGTTTCTCTTCTCTGTAGAAATATCATTAAAAAATGAAACAAAGGTCACGAGCATAGTTTCTCTTCTCTATAGAAAGCTCTTTAAAAAATGAAATAAAGGTCCTGAGCATAGTTTTCCTCTCTGTAGCAATCTTGTTAAAAAATGAAACAACAATCTGGGGATTGAACTGGAGCTGTGAGAATAGTTCTTTTTCCTATGTCAAGCTCATTAAAAAATGAAACAGTCACCTCTCTTGAACCTTCATTTCATCCACCCTTATCCTTTTTCTCCATCTAGTAGAGAAATTGGTGAAAAACTCAAAGTCGGTGAATGAATTGAATCTTGGAGGGAATTTCTCGAGCCTTTGATGATCATTCTGGAGTTAAGCCACTAGCTTTCAAGCTGGGGGCATACTGAGCTTAGTATTTGTTCTTTCTCGTGCTCGTAAATCCATGAGAATGCAATTGGGTAAATTTTTATCTCTTTTTCGAACCTACATGGATAAACGAAAAAGGAACCCCCTAGAGTCATGTTTAAGCTCTTTTCATACTCGCTAAACATGAAAAGATTGTCGAGTGATCTTGCTTCCTTTCCCACTCGTTAAGAGGTTTGAAAGGGCGTATTTAAAGTGTTAATTTATCTCTTTTTTGGCCTCGTGAGACTAACATTACGGAAAAGGACAACATTGGAGTCATCTTTAAGTTGTTTTCAGACTCTCTAAATATGAAAAACCACCGAGTTTACCTTCTCTCGACTCGTTAAACAATCATTGAAGGGATCATATGAGACTGAACCCTTACTTCTTCTACTTCGTTAAAAAAAGGAAGAGGGACTTACCGAAGGTGAGTCATATCGAGCATGTGTTACCATCCTTGAGCTCATTAAATTAAAAAGAGGTACTTGTTTATCTGGATGGGGGAAAAATTGAAAGAAGAAAGTGAAGCAGTTTTTAAGAACACCAACAGTAACTCTTATGGTCTCCCTTGAACACGACACTTTGTATTTGCACGCATTTTAATCTACTGAACCTCTGCACTGAGACAATCCTCTGGGTTTTTGTTACTCCTTTGGGTCACCTGACGAAAGTCACAACATCCACTACATCATCAAGTTTTGGTCCATGTCAAGTTTCTGTTGTTGTGCCTCAGTATTCAAGGGAAGTATCTGTCTCATGAGTCATCCATCACAAATATCCTATTTCAATACTCATGTCAGTCCATGTTCATTTGATATACCAATTACATCTCTGTGTCAGTTTCATGTCATTGATGGGGGATATGTCAAGGCCCTCCTTCAACGAGTCTATTCTTGTCGACTTCAACACATTATCCAGGAGCTAGACTTAGAAACCAGTTAGTACCTTGGGACCTGCATGCCTCAATGGCAGGCCTCCTCGCATCCGACATTGGGTTTACATCATTGAACCCTGATCGGATGATTCCATGGATGTTCAACTTCATCTCATTCATTCACATTCTTTGATATGTAATAGAGTACCTTGGGAATCATTGACATCAATGAGGATATCCCTCGCGCTTGGTAACAATTTACATCACTGATCAATAATCAAGTGGTTTCTGCCATGTTCGACATCAGGACATCTATTCACATGGTTAGATTTATACTACATAAGGATTAGTAAGAATACACCGGGTTGATTTTTCACTCTTATGCATACTTTTCCCAGGTTGCGAAGGATTTCTTTTGAACTATGACACATATACTGTTAAATAGATCCACTTTGTATTGGTCATGGTTATGTCTTGTCATTCCGTATATCCACTATGTATTCTTTGTGGCTATGATCAGTTCAGGTCATGGGAGTATAGATCCACATTGTATCTTCAGTGGCTATACCTCTTATCAATGTAATTATGGATATGTGGTATACTTTATGGTGGTCATACCTAAAAATTCTCTATCACTCAAGCATAGGTATGCTTTCCTTGGGTTTGAAGCATGTTATAATATTTGTTTGATGGTTGTGTGAAGCTTTTTCCAGCCTCTCTACATCCATACCCTTGCTCTAAAAAGTCCACAAAGTACTTCAGTCATCATTGTCTTCTAACTTCATACTTTGGGGGGCAATCTGTTACACCTCAAAATTACTCACTTCGATAGTGTAGCAAGTGTCATCCTTACAGGTGTTATAAGTGTCGCATCTTGTTTGCAAGTGTCACATCTTGACTACAACTGTTTCAAGTGTCACAAACATCATACTTCCATATTTCCCATGTTGTGCCTCTAATGACATCACAAAGAAACTTAAGACACCTCAAAGGCTAGTTTGGAAGAAGAGAAATCACTTGGAAAGAAGTACAAACCTTTTTCCATTGAAAGAACCACTAAAAAATGAATTTTGGAGAGAAGCACTCCCCTACCCACTGTCGGGGAGTTTTGGCGCTCCCTAAGCCTCTTTTGGGGAGTGTTTAAGCACCTTGTGCACCCCTTTGGGGGAGCGCTACCCTTTTCTAAGCAAATTTTTGGTTTGTTGAGGCAAATAAGGGAAGAATCCCTCAATTATTGAAGGTAGTTGGATTCAAATATATGTTCAAGGAATGATCTTAGGGAAGACCCTCAACTGAAGTAGAGGAATCCTCAACTTATCCCAAAGATCTCTCAAGTGGTTGGACCTCTCCAAGGTTATATAAGGAGGCCTTCTCATGGTTAAAGGTATAATGGAGGTTGGGAATTACATCAAACTTATAATCTCATGAGTGATATGTCATCAAAGAAATCCGTGGAGATTACTTAAGTAAAGGGGTTGGACAAGGAGAACTGGATGAAGTTGTTGCACCTTCATTCAAATTATTGTAAGTATCTTTACTTGTTCTAATTAATAATCAATGCTTGTCCTGTTTCTTTCAAAATTGTGCTTTTTCCATATGAGTTTGTCTACAGTAGATGGATTTATATTTGAGATAATCTCAATAGAGGATGAAGTCCATTGTATCTTTGTTTGTTCTACAGGACCTATCATGGAGCTCAGGATCGAAGCTCAGCCAGGAATTTGCAAGGACAAACATCGCTAACAAGATACATATCTTTCTCCTTCTTTTTCATTCATTAGCTTGATTAGATCTAAAAGGAAGTCAGTGTCCATGTTAAACACTTTTCTTTCTTGGCCTTAGGAGTCTAGAGACCAAGAGGGAATCCACTTGTCTGCAGGGGGATTCACCTACAACACCTACGAATCCCTTAACCTGGGTGGAATTTAGTCCTAGCTCTAGGGTGACCCACTAATGATAGCTTGGATCAGCATGGTCTAAAGTTGTGAGGTTCGTGGAACATCTGCACGTAGTTAGTGGTCTTCTCATAAAAATATAAGTACCATTTCTATGTTAATTTGTAAGTTGTGTATCATGTACATGTATTTATATTTATAGGAATGGCATGTGTTGTTGCATGTATGTTTTACTTTGATTTCCACATTTAATTGGTATATAGGTAGAATGCATATTATTTTTTTAATTTTATATGTATGATGTTCCACAAAGAGATCGGTCTTCCATAGCCCAACAAGACTATTCCTAGGTATGGACAGTTTGATTATCAAAATAGAGTGAGAATTTTTGTTTTGTATTTATTTTTAAGTGTCATTGCCCAGTAGAAGGCTGGAGGTGTTACAAATTGGTATCAAGTTTTGAACAGAGAAGTTTCTTTTGTAGTGGTGCTTCTCATCTTCGGTGGCTGGGGACGTTACAGTATAGAACTCTAAAATGAGTAGAGTCCATTTATTAACTATATATATAGGAAAAAGGAAAATCATTAAATAGAGTTTTACAATGGCATAACATGTATAGGAAACATGCTATGAAGCTACCTGACTTCTAAGAATATTACATTCAAAAGATAATCGGTCCACTAATTCAACAAAAGTATTGAGATCCGAATACCTTTTTGTACATGGGTATTCCAGATATCCATGGCGACCTCCATCTCGACACCTATAAAACGAATAAAATAATGAGTTAGTAACTTGTACAAATCATTTAATCCAAGGAAAAATACATAGACAATAGAATTAATCTCACCATGGAGGAGCAGAACACGGAAATATCTCCTTCAATCATTGTAATCCACACCTAGATGTTATGGATTGATGGATAATTGATTGCTACCCTCTCATCAATGTAAGTTCCCATCATTATATATTACCCGAGAATAAACTTTAAGTAAAATTACAACATATGTACAAAAATGAAAATCAAGTAACCACTAAGGTCTATATGAGCTTTTCCTGCATGATATATCATAGTGGAAGTTCTAAAAATATAGATGAGAGTGTATAAAACAAGAATTAGGGTCTCCATATTTATCCAAATACAATAAAAGGGAAAACGTTTGATCATGTCATGCTAAAACCTGACTACTCTATTTTTGGGGTGCCAACGGAAAAACCCTGAGGCTAAGGCATAACCTCTTCGAAGAAAATATGGAAGAAAAACTATTGTGACCCAACATAAACCTTACAGTCAATCCATAATGGGAAACATATATGTATTAACAGGAATTTGACAAGAGATATGATTAGAGAAGTAATATTCGTTCCAACTACAAACAATTATCATTTCAAAGGGTAAAAAGAAAGAAATTTTAATAAGTTAAACAACCCACAAAGTTGTAGGAAAATTGCCAATGGTTAGGAGATTATTCTTACCAATCAAAGGAACAGATCTTGAATACATTGGAAAGGTTCAAAGAAGGCCTGAAGAAAACTATGAATTCTTGGAGCATTACCCAACAAACTTCCTAGGAAACGAAAAATGAGAATGGGGAATCTAAAACTGCATTTTGTAAACTCGAAAAAGGGGAAAAATCTCAGGAAGCATACAAAGTCGAAGGAAGAAGTGAAGAATCTAGGAAAGAGCTAAGTGTGGGAGGTAGGACAGTGAAAAGATTCACAATAAAACCTAATGCATTACCAAACAACACATATGCAAGTTTAGGACAATGACCCTCCTCAAGATGGAAACCTCAAGACGTGGTGCATTTAGGACCACTGCATGATAAATTCTCCACATAGAATGAGGGATAATGATGAGGATTTGGCGAAATTGTAATGAAAACAACTACCATAACATCAGTTTAAAACCTCATAAAGAACCCAAATGAATTTCACTAGACTAATAAGTCATGTCAAAGGACAAGTTTAACGTGAATGGATGGGCTTACAACGATAGGCCATTTCAATTAATTTATTTCATAATTTAATCAAAGCCCAAGTTTATATATGAATAATTACCATAAGACAACATTAAGAAACATATGGTATCAGGTAAAGTAAAGACTATAAGTATAAGAACATGGTAACAAGCATTGTAAACCTATAGTCATAGGAGAAGGACTATAACTATCAACCAATTCATCAAACATTTATATATATCACCACTTAAGTAATAAATTATATATTATAGGTTTCACATATGTTTTTTGGATAATCCACAGTTGGTATCATTTCGTCGTCGACGTTTCGAATCCAAATCGGGATTCTTCATCAAAACTAATCGTCGAGTTAGAGCTAGCTGATCGTCATCAATTAATACTATAGATGCAAGACAATTAAAGGTTATTTAAATTGAGTCGGCTGTCTTTATTTTCAGAATATAATTTAATTTAATAAAAGAGACTTAATATTAAAGGGATTTAAATCAGGGTTTTTCGAATAATAGCTAGTGTGTATAAGTATAAAAACTAGGTTAAATGAGGCTTTATATTATTTGTTTAGGGTTTTAGGTAATTTGTTAGGTTTTACTCTTACTTAGTTATTTAATAGCAGTGGTTTTCTTTTAGTTTTTTTTTTTTTTAGGGTTTAGTTAATTAGGTTTTACTTTTAATTAATTATTTAGTAGTGTTAGTGTAATTGTAGTGGGGTTATTAGTGGTTTATCTTAATAACATAGGATAACATATGTGCATTAATATTGAGGATTTTAGTTATTTTATTTAAGCACTTAGTTTTAGTTATATTTAGTTAATAGAATTGATAGTGTTATAAGTTAGTGGTAATAATATCTAGTGAGGGTATTAGGGTTTGTAAAAGGATTAGGGTTTAAATTAATAAGTGTATTGTCTAGTGAGGGTATTAGGGTGTGTAAAGGATTAGGTTATCAAATATTGGTATTAAGGAAATAAGACATAGGATAACTCATATAAATATGATCTATAAGGGTGGAAGATAATAGCTATAAGACATTATAAAAGGCTATGTTAAGGTGATAAATGTTTTACCGTATAGGTATGTAGTCCCTATAAGATTATCCTCATAATCAAAACATTGGAAGGATAATGAAATTTTTTGTATCATAAGAGAAACAAGGAAACTTATAAGATAGGTATAAAAGTAAATATGACAATAATGATGATGAAGAACCATGAAAGAATATTATGGTTATTTATATATAATAAAAAAATTCTTTACTATAATTTAAGGTCTGTGACATAATGGTATCAGAGTTGTAGGTTACAACACTTGGCCTTTTTATGGGATTTATCAGAGCAAAAACCTAACATGACAAATTGTTTTTATTTTCTTCTTACCTATAGGAATAAAAATAATTTTATTTTGCAAAAAAATGGCAAAAGTACTTGAGGCTCAGAGAGAAGAACATCATCAGGAGAATCATGAACAAGCGAATGTAGGTGATGGACATCTCTAGGTGTATATTAATAATGACAGGAATTCATAAATTATAAAGGCAACAATAGATCCAAGAGAAGAAATGGAAACAATAAGAGTAGATAAAGAAAGAATTATAATGACTCAAGAGAAACAAAATGAAATTTTGTTAGAGAAATTATGAAATCAAAATGTTGATACAGATAGAGGAAATAATTCCAACAATTCTAAGATATCCCAAACAAAGAAGAAAGAAAGAAAATTGGAGTATCATGAATATGAAACAAAGTCAGTATACAAGGATATAGAGGAAATGAAAACGTCTACCTAAATTAGTTCTAGTCCTAAATAGAGAACCAAAAAGAAACCTAAACAACATGATGAAGTCATGGGAGAATTTAAGAAGATTAAACCACCAAAATTTAATGGGGAAGTGGATACTGGCAAAGAAGAAGAGGCTTATCTCTCTGGTATGCTAAAATATTTTCAAATCTATAATTATTAAAGTGAGATTAAATCTCATATGGTTATTTACAATCTGACAGAAAAAGTAGACATGTGGTGGCAGGATTAAAAAAAAAGAGTGAAAAGTATTAAGGAATGAAAAATCACTTGGAAAACCTTTAAGAGATATTTCAATAAACAATATGTAAATGTATTGAAACTAGACAGAATATATATCAGTAGAAAATGAAATTTATAATTTGTAGAGAAAATATGAGAAAATAAAAAACAATGGAAGAATTATCATTAACCAAATGAATGAATGATAATTTACACATGATATACTCTATATAAATCAACTAATGTGTAGTAGAGGAGAAGAAAATGTGCCATAGTGGTTTTATAGAGTGATTTGGACACACACCAACATTTATGGGAGTAAAATGCCACCTAGTGTAGTCTCTCAGGAAGTTATGAGAGTGAATTGTCACCTAGTCTGAGTTAACTAGTCTCTCAGTCTTCAATTAATTTACTGAAACAATGTGAAGTGAGGAGGATATCAAGGAATCATGAGTAATGTGCTAGTCCGGTGATGATCCCAAGGACAATGTGAAATATATGGTGATGATACCAATGTTGCATGGTGATAATCCCAATGTGGAATCTAGACTCCACTCAATTGATCAAACTGAAGTGTGAACTGAAGAGAATATTATCCTAGAGGAATATTCTCCCTAAAATATAGGAGACTGAATAATGAATAAAAAACAAATTGAAAACCTTAGGAAAAATAAATCCTAGGTGTGTGTGAAGTATCTCCAACACCCCCTTGAACATCACTATGGTGGAAATAAAGGATGGGTCCCAGAAACAAGCCCATGTTAGGTATACAAATACAAAATATACAATGAAAAAAATGAGGAAAGTGGGAAAACCTAATCAAAAAACCCCCCCTCAAAGTAAAATGTATGTAAACATAAGAACTGACAGTTTCTAGGAAATTGTGTCTTTCACTCTAAGATGACTTGGTAGAGAATGGAACTTCTGCTTAGTAAAGGTCTTGGTGAAGATGTCTATAGTTTGTTCTGTTGAAGGACAGAGTTGAAGGTCGATGATCCCCTCATGTAATAACTCTTTAGATGTAGTGCATGTGGATCTATATGTTCTTTGTTCACTTCCTCTAAACTTGATCTTCACAGAACTTCAGAGTGTTATGGTTGTCACACTAAATGACAATCGATTGATGAAATTGAATTTCCAAATCAATGAGAAAATGTTGTAGCCACATGGTCTGAATGGTTATGTTAACTACCCCTTTGTACTCTACCTCGAATGAATATAGAGAAATAACATCCTCCTTATTACTCGACCAACAGATATGCCCAAAAACAAGACATAATGAGTAACTAGATGCGGACTTGTGATCAATTCTATCGCTAACCCATTGAGAGTCAGTGAAGTCGATGAGGTCCATTGTAGAGTTTGTTTTATAGTGAATCCCAAAGGTGATGGTTCTTTGTACGTATCGAAGGATACACTTTGCAGCCTTCCAATGTATCTCATGCACCTCCTGCATGAACCTGGAGGTTTCTCTAACTGTATAAGAGAGGTTTGGTCTAGAGTGTGTGAGATACAAAAATCTCTCCACTATCTGTTTGTAATTTCTTTTGTCAACCAATGGAGTTTCCCCACAATCCTCAATTCTAACTCTTGATAGGAAAGGAGTTGCAGAAAATTTGCAGTCTATCATGTGAAATATATCAAGGAGATCTCGTGCATACTTGTCCTGATATAGTTTGATGTCAAATGAATCCTGATTGGTCTTGAGTCCAAGGAATAAATGTAGAGGACCCATGTGTGTCATCAAGAACCTGTCATGTAGAATCATCTTGACTACAATAATCACTGAAGTCGAAAAACCGATGATCAACAAATCATGAACATACAAAAATAGGATTAGAAGTGAATCAACCATCTTGTGCATGTAAATATTCAGGTCTGACTTACAATGTACAAAGTTCTGTGACAACAGGTATGAGTCCATATTAGCATACTATGCCCTCATATCCTTTTTGAGGACATAAAGAGACTTCTTTAGTTGACAGACCAAAGATGAATCCTGTATAAATCCCTAGGGTTGCTCCATATATATATCGTTAGATATATTGTCGTGAAGAAATGCATTTTTCACATCCATATAATGGACCTCCCATCCCTTGGATACCGCAATAGCAAGTGCCAAACATATGGAATCCATATTCTCTACTGGAGAAAAGATATCATCATAGTCAATAACATGCATCTACTGAAAGCCTTTGGCAACTAGCCTGGATTTGTATCTACTAACATGTCCATCTGATGCACTCTTAGTCCTTTAGAGCCATATTCACTTGACAAGTTTCCTTATTGAAGGAAGGGAAATGAGATCCCAAGTCTAGTTCTCAAGGAGGGAGTTTTACTCCTCCTGCATGGAATATTCCCAAAAGGGATTTCCAACATCCTCACTATAGGACTTTAGATATGAATACTAAGACAAGAAAAGATTCATGGGGTGACATTGGTTCATTGGTAGTGAGTGCAATAGGATTCTCCTCAAAATCAGATCGATTCATTCTAGTATTAGCTAGATCCCCAACAATATCTTCTCCATCGTGAACAATAGTCTTGTCCCACTTGGGCCTCTTCTCTGGCTCTGCATATACATATTCTTGCACTTACTCTACATATGACTGTACTAAATTTTTATCTAGATCATGTAAATCCTATTAATCAATACTCTCATCTGAACAAGAGTCAGCATATGCATTATCATCATCTCTGAAAGGTGGAAGAACAAAAGTGTCTTCATATGGTTGTTGATGTACATGCAAGACACTTTCCTCAAATTGGACACTACACTCAGTAATGAGCCATTATGAGGAAATATCTATGCATCTGTATCCATTCACACCATCGGGGTATCCAAAAAAGATACAGTCTGTGCTCTATTGATCAAGTTCCTTCCTCTTCTCATAGGCAATCCTTGTCCATGCACATGAACCAAAAATACAGAAGTGGATCACTTCCGGTTTGAGGTCACTACAAGCCTTGTAGGGGGTCTTATCCTTGAAATATATATGGGAAGATATGTTTTGGATGTAAGTTGCACAATTAAGTGATTCATACCATAATATATATGGAAGTGAATTTTCATGTAGCATGCAAGATTCCAAGTGACTTTTCTCTCAATAACTACATTTTGTTGCAGAGTATAGGGAATCATGTGCTACAACTGAATCCCGACATCACGAAAAAGGTTTTGTATATCATAGTTGACATACTCTCCATCGTTATATTTTCGAAGGAATTTTATTTTCTTTCTTGAGTGTGTCTCAACAAGGGCTTTGAAATCTTTGAGGTGTTGAAAGACCTCCAATTTTTTCCTTAAAAAGAAAATCCATGTGAAGTGTCAGAAATAATCAACAAAAATGAGCACATACTTTTATTTATTGATTGATTGATGAAGAAGAGGGCACATGAGGTCACTATGGATCATATCTAAAGGAGAGGAATCCTTTTGAGTCTTTCCTTTTTTGAATTTCTCTTGAGGGTGTTTTCCAAGAACACATCCCTCACAAATTCCTTTGGATAAGTGAATGTCAGCTAGACCATCCTTCATAACATTCTTTCTAATTTTTTTCATATATTTCAAATTTAAATTCCCGAACCTTTTGTTCCATATCCTACTACTTTCATCAGCATGGGTAAGCATTAATGTAGAATCTGGTTCAATAAATTCAGAAAATGTGTAGAGTCTAGATTGATGATTTATCTCACCGATAGAAACCTTGGAATTGGTTGGAATGTCACATATATCCACTATATCAGGTGTGAATATGAATCTCTTTCCCGTTCTTTAGTTTTTCATCTGATACAAAGAGAAAATATTGACAGAAAGTTTGGGAACATGTATCACATTCTCAAAGCTTATGTTTTTTAGTTCAATTCTTCCTTTATCGGTGACCTCGACTGGAGATTTGTCCTCCATTAGAATAGAAGGAAATTTTCATGCATCCATTGAAGGATATACCTCTTTTATGCCTTCCATGTGGTGTTATGCACCTAAATATCTAATCCAAGCATTAAGACAAGAGTTGGTGGCGATCAAAGCATGGCTAGAATTTCCTTTCTTGAGATTCTGATCTTATGGCTTCTTCTTCTTGGAACCCTTGGAGATGCGATATCCAAGGTTGTTTTTGTGAAGTATTTGGGCCATTTGATCTATCTTTTTTTGCATACATACAGATTCTATATGTAATCCTTTATGTAAGTAAGTGCATTTCTCCCCTTTTCTTCCCTTTCCACCTTTGGATCCAGAGGCATCATTGAAGGATTTTGAGTACCCTTCCCTCTTTGGATTCGCATGTGATTTTGTTTTGTATTTGTATTTATATTTATGATATTGATGACCTCTACCATATTTCATTGTTAGTGCATGTGCCTTTGGTCATTTGATTTTTCCCATATTGATGAACTTGTTTTTCTCTTGTGTCAGAGACTGGATAAAGGCCTCAAGAGAGGGAATCGTATAGGTGGCTTTAAAGGTGAGTCTAACTAAATAAAATGTAGATACAAACAATGAGTAATATAGACCAAGTTTGGAGAGAATGGTAAGAATCATTTGTTTCTCCTCCTTAGATTTATCAACCCTGCAAGCCTTAAGTTGCGACAATGAATCCTTATATTTGGTAAAGAAATCTTGGAGTTTGTCAATTTTTTTTGGATCCAAAGAGAGACATTACACCTTAAGAATGTGTCCCCTCATCTCATCATGTTTTCTAAAAATACCTTCCATGGTGGTCCAAGATTCATTGGCAATTTTACAAGAGTATATGTGAAAGAGGAGTTTAGGAGAAATGAGACTGCAAATAGTTCCAAACACTTCATCTATTCGATTTAGATGCTTGGATTTTTCTATGGCTGATGTTGGTTCGGTTTCTTTGTTCATGGTTAAGATGTATAATAATATGCCTCAAATATAAATTATCATATTCTCCTTCCATGCAAAGAAATTTTACGGTGTAAGAATGATTATTTTGGAAATTACATTTTTTAAGTGTCTTCAATCTTCGGTACCTGCAAAAATAATTTGGTGTGTATTTCCCTAGCAGTCTATCGATTCTGATACCATGTAAAATTTTGAAACTTCACTGAATAGATCTAGCTAGGAAATGAAATACACAATTTGCAAAGAAAATATGAGAAATGTAACGACCCTTGATTATTAAGTATAATTAATTTAATAATATAATCCTAAAATATTAGCTAAACTATATTTATGTCTTAAAATAACATTTCTAATTGATTATTATTAAATAGTTGTTCATGATGGTTAATGATTGATTTAATTATTAATTAATTCATTAATTAATAAGGTATTAAATTAATGGTGGATAATAAGATATAATATTAAATTAGGTTACCTATCCCACAAGGGATAACATATTAAATACTTTAGGATAAGTAATAAAGGAGGGATAAGGGTATTAACGACGGGAGGATAAGGGGTAATAAAGGATTTAGGTAGGGAGTTAATGGGGGGAGGAGTGTCAGTGAAGGAGGGATAAGGAAGGAAAGGAGTGGGAGGGGAGGAGGATTCTACGAGGAGTTGGTCATGGATTTTGGGAGAGCTCAGAGTATTGCAGAGAGGGAGGAATTTTGTGAGTGGCATTGACACAGTGGATCGGAGTTGCTGGGGGTTTTGGGCACGGAGGGCTAGGATATCCATTGATAGCCTAGGGCTAGGAGCTAACTAGTCGGCAGGGAGGACAGTTTTTGGGTGGTGTTCTAAAGAAACGGGAAGGAAGCAAGCTGCAGACAACAGGAAGGATTATTAGCATCAGAGTTAAGGTATTTAATTCAAATTTATGCATTGTTTTAATTAGATTTATTACTCATTGATAAATTTTACTTGCGTAAGTGTTGATAAAATTTGGAATTATTATTCTTTATAAACCTTGTAGAAATTACTGTACATTTGGTAGAATTATTAGAGGTTAATTCAAAACCGGTCTTCACAAGAAAAGAAAAGTAGGAGAGAAAGAATGAAAGAATTATCATTAAGCAAATGAATGAATGATAATTTACACATGATATACTCTCTATAAATGAAGTAATTTTCACTAGAGGAGACGCTAATGCACCATAGTGGTGTTCTTGAGTGATCTGGACACACACCAATAGTTACTGGAGTAAAATACCACCTAGTCTAGTATTTCAGGCAGTTAGGGAGTGAACTGCCACCTAGTTTGAGTTAACTAGTCTCTCAGTCTTCAATTAATTGACTGAAACAAAGTGAACTGAGGAGGAGATCTAAGAATCATGAGTATTTCTCTAGTTTTTTGATGATCCCAAGTAAAATGTGTTTTAGCTAGTGATGATTCCAATGTTTCATGGTGATAATCCCAATGTGGCATCTAGACTCCACTCAACTGATCAAACTGAAGTGTGAACTAAAGAGAATATTCTCCTAGAGGAATATTCTCCTGATAATATAGGAAATTGAATAATGAATAATAAACATAGGGAAAAAATTTGTAAAAATAAATCCTGTGTGTGTGTGTGAAGTATATCTAACACAATATATGTCTGAACAATATTATGAGGGAAAATCCAAAGAGTTCTATGAACTAAAACTGAGAAATCTTACCATGAAAGATTTATGTAGTAAGTTTGTGAGTTTTCTACGTTATGTACCTTATATCATGGATGAAAAACCAATTATTCGACGATTCTTAAGTTGCTTACCTAGTTCTTATAAATATCAAATTGAGTTTGATAGCCCAAAAACTTTGGAAGAAACCATGAGGAAATCAAAACTTTGTTTTGAACAATATACAAACAAAAATGAGAATTCAAGTAATATGAATGGGAAAAAGTTTTAGAGGTTTGACCATAGGAAGAAAGGGAGAGATCAGTCTACTAAGAATGTTGATAAGATATTTCAGGGATCAAAATAAGTTCATAATAAGTTAACCTTTCAGTCATCCTGAAAATCAGGGCAACAAACCACCAACCTTCTTCAATAAAGAAATTGCTCAAAAGGAGGTAGTAAAATGTTGGGAATGCAGTGGTCCTCATTACTATAAATATTTTCCTCTTAGGAAGAAGGAAAATAGCAATGTGAAAACAATACAAGAAGCAACTACAGTTGGTGAGGTGACAAGGTCTACATCAAAAAGCACCGCAACCTTGGAAAATCGATAAGAAGATCATCAAACTTCAATGGTAGAAATTGAAGGTATGATACACAATCAACCAATTATTGTTTTAATTGATCCAGGTTCTAGTTTAAATTATATTTCACCAATATTTGTAGAAATATGTAAACTACATAAAGAAAAGTTTGAAAAGTCCTGGAACTAAAAGAAGAATTACAGATGTTGTTAAAAACTGCGTACTTGGTATGAATGAATTCAAAACATAGATAGACTTAAACATATTATCTTTAGGGTCTTTTGATGTGCTAATTGGAATGGATTTGCTGGAGAAATTTAAAGTGGTCCTAGATTGTTACAATAAATCCTTTACCTTTGTAGATGAGAGGGGTAACATTATAAACATTAAAGGAGTATCAAGACCTGTTAATATTAGAGAAATTAAAGTTGTTTTACAAGTTAAAATATGCATTCGAAAAGGGTGTAAAATAGTTGTTGTACACATAAATTATAAATAAAAAGAGGAAAGTAAAAATGAGATAGATAACTTTCTCGTATTACAATAATTTCAGGATGTATTCCAGGATATTCCTGAACTACCTCCTAAAACAGAAATAGATTTATCCATAGACCTAATGCTTGGAGAATCACCTACTTAAAAGGATCCTTATAGGATGAATATCCTAGAGTTAAATGAATTAAAAATTCAATTGCAAGAATTGATAGATAAGGAATATATCCGAACAAGTGTGTCTCCATGGGGAGCACCAGTACTTTTTGTTAGAAAGAAAGATGGGACTTTATGTATCTGTATTGATTACAAAAAACTTGATAAAATGACTATTAAAAATAGATACCCATTGCCTCATATCGATGATTTGTTTTACCAAGTATGGGGAGCTACAGTCTTTTCTAAGATTGACTTATGTTTTGGTTATCATCAAGTTAGAATAAAGGATGAAGATATTTATAAAGAAACTTTTAGAAGGAGGCATAAACATTCTGAATTTGTCGTAATATCTTTTGGAATTACTAATTCCCCATCCTCATCCATGTGCTTGATGAATATTATTTTGGTGAAGTGCCTAGAAAAATTTGTGATCGTATTTATAGAATATATACTCATATGTTCAAAGGATGAAAAGGAACATGCAAAACACTTAATAATAATATTAAATATGCTAAGAGAAAAAAAATTATATGCAAAGCTAAGTAAGTGTGAATTTTATAAAGACCAGATGTAGTATTTGGGATATATAATTTCCAAGGAAGGTATAGCAGTTGAACCAGAAAAAATAAAGGCTATAATGAATTGGCTTGAACCTAAAGATGTTTCAGACATAATATCCTTTATGGGTATAATTTTCTATTACCAGAAATTTATAGACGTTTTCTCTAAGATTGCGTACCCCATAACATCATTACAAAAGAAAAGAATTAAGTTCATATGGTCCAAGAAATGTCAATAATTTTTTAAGAAATTAAAACGAATCTTAACTACAACTCCTATATTAAAATTGGCAAGGCATGAAGCGCTTGGCAGTTTTTTCATGCAAGAAAATCTTGTAATAGCTTATGAATCTATGAAATTAAAGAAACATGAATAAAATTTGTAACTCATGACTAGGAATTGGCTACAATAATACATGCATTAAAGATGTGGCAGCACTATCTGGTAGGCTGGAAATTTCTGTTGTTAAAAGATAACATCTCTCTAAAATATCTATTTCATAAAAAAAATTTAAATGCTCACCAAGAAAGGTGGTTAGCCTTCTTAAATGAGTAGGATTTTGAGATAAAACACATAAAGGAAAAAGAAAACAAGATGGAATATGCATTAAGTAGACATGGGAATATGATCTATACAGTGACAGATTTAGAGCATAGGTTAAGAATAACAGCTGAAAAAGACCCAAAATAACAAAATAACAAGTTAAAGATTACTCATAATTCTGCAGGAATAGAAGAATCACACTTTAGATTCTCGAAAAGTGGAATTTTAATGTATAAAAACAAATTATATGTACCAAAATATAAAGAAATAAAGTTATTAATTCTATATTAATTTCATAACAAACCATATTATGGACATCCATGTTACCAGAAATTGATTACTATGCTGAGAAAATAATTCTATTGGTCAAACATGAAAGGAGAAACAATTGAATATCTAGGTTTTTAGAGTGTCAACAAGTTAAGGTTGAACAACAACACCCAGATGGAGTACTACAACCTTTACCCATTTCGAAATGGAAATGTGAAGTGATAAGTATGGATTTTACTACTGGATCACCTAGAAGAAGTAAACAAAATGACTCAATTATGGTTGTAGTGGATAAACTAAGGTAGCACACTGTATACCAGTGAAATCAACCTACAAGGATATTCATATATCAAAAATATTCATGAAGGAAATATTTAGGTTACATGAAATTCCTAATGTTATAATATCTGATAGGGTTGTTAAGTTTACTGGTAATTTTTTAAAAGCTTTATTTAAAGAGTTAGATACCCAATTGAATTTTATCACTGCTTATCATCCACAAACAAATGGGAAAATTGAAAGAACTAAACATATTATTGAAGACATGCTTATAATGTATGTTATGAACAAAACTGGTAAATGGGAAGAATATTTCTACCTAGTTGAATTTGATTATAATAATCATTATCAAGTTTCAACAAAACTTAGTCCTTTTGAAATTTTATATGGAAAAAAATGTAATGCACCTGTTTCACTGAGTAATATTGTAAATAGATTAATGATAGGACTCGATATGTTAAAATACATGAGACTAATAGTGAAACAAGCACAACAGAACCTGAAAGTATATTAGGACAAGAAAAAATGTTATGTTGATGCAAAAAGGACTCCAAGAGAGTTCAATGTTGGAGATCATATTTATATTAGAGTTAAACCTAAAACAAGTTATTTACAGCAGGGAAGGTATACTAATTTATCACCTAGATATTGGTGTTCATTAATTAGGTTGGTTTTCATGGATGTCAACCCTTGAAGAAAGTCTGATAGCGAATTCCAGTAGCACAAAGGTTTGGGTAATGGACCCAAGTTTGTTTGATGTATAATGGTATGATTTTTGATATATTTGTAGGTAGGACTATTCTAGATGGATAGTACATGTCATGCCATTCTAGTGGTATGTGAAACATCACATAAGTCCTCGCAGTTTGAGAGTTATTGCCTTACGAAGTTGAAGGACGCTCATATGATTGGCTTGAAACCCCAAAAGGTCAAAGAAGTCAAAGTTCTTGCAAAGAAGAAATTATTTAAATAATAAAGTGAAGTGACAAAAATCAACCTGGAGGATTATTTAAATAATAAAGTAAATAAAGAACCTTCTAATTATCGAAAGTGGTTATAAGAAGGTTAACCCTAAAATGAGGAAAATGGGCTAAGTGGTCAAGTGTCTATTGGATACATGGAAAAGTGACAAATTGGGAAAAGTCGGACATAGGTGACTATGTGGACAAAGTGGCTACGTGGACAAAGTGGCCTAGAAGATGCTTCTAAGGAAGCTACTTGGAGAGTATAAATAAGAGGCAAGGCTCTCTCATTTGAATCACACTCGAGAATATTGAATATATACATGTGACTGAGGTAACCAAAGGATATGTAAGCCTAACTTCAGAGGGAAGGTGAAGTAAAGAAGGCTGAAATTCAAGGGTGGAGAAATTATTTTGATGATGCTTTCTAAGGTATGTTATTTACAGGTCATCTCACTGTTTTCGTAATAACTTGTTGTATAGAATGACTCAAACTATGAAATTGGGAGGCCATTGAGTAAACATATCCAAGTAGATTTGGTACAATTTCATCTTGTGAATCATTGTATTTTTGGAGTTATACACCATGGAAAATGGGGTTTGTGGCTAGTCCCGAAACTAGTCTAAAACAAGTGTTTCGGGTAAAAATGTCATAACCTCTTCATAACATATCCAAATTTAGTAAGAACAAATGCGTTGGTTAGAGTATAGTCTATAGTATTATGTGTAAAATTTTCAGATCCATACAATAACTATTCTAGGCGGGGAATGCTCTACAAGTTTTTTCTCTAAAATAAGCTAGAATTCAACAAGGTGTGCAATTTTTGCTAAAACTCATTTTCTGAGAGGTTCCAAGTATTGACACCTGGAGGAATTGCTCAAAATGCACTGAAGAAAATTGTGTACTATTTTCAAATCTTTATTCATTACAGTTACATAGTTATGATTATTTCAAGTTAGGGTTGTTGACTAATCCAAAACTAGTCATGTGAGACTAAAGTAAAGTTTGATGAAAATGATATTCTCTTGTTGTTAAAGTTAAGGAAGGTTTGCAAGTTGAGGTAAAGGTTGGTGCATGGTTGATGCACTTGTTTATGGTAAAATTTGATTACAGGTTGTTTGGTAGAGGTTGGTGCATGGTTGATGCACTTGTTTATGGTGCAAGTTGATTACAGGTTGAGGTACAGGTTGATGCATGATTGATACATGGTTCAAGTTATTGGTATAGGTTGCTTGGTGCAGGTTTATTGGTACATCTTTACAATAATATATCTCACAGTGATAGTGTGATAGTGTTTCCATCATTCTAATTATATGTTAGGGCAGTCAGGGATGATTTTAAGGATGAAAATTTATTTTAAAATGTAGAAACCTTGGAAAATCTTACTAGTCCTTCATATGCCAATTATAACTGATTCACAATTTTTTGTAAAAATATTCAAATTTATAAGGATTTTATATAGTTTTTATAAAATTTTGGCGATTTTTAATGTAAAATAATTTTATCCTATAGAATTTGGGCGAATCATTTTTAAAATAGCGAATCTCATTTTTGGAAAAACCATGGAAAATTAGCCCATGAGTGAAATTGAGCCCCTAAAATCATCCTTGGCGGCTATATGGGGCAAGGACAGGTGGTTGTAGCCACCTTCTTGTTGTAGCCGAAGAACATAGGGGGTTGTAGCTTCCTTCTAGTTGTAGCCAGATAATTGGCGATTTGGAGCTTCCCTTAGGTTGTATCCTGAGAAACTAGGGGGATGGAGCCTCTTTCCAGTTGCAACTGAAAAAAAAGGAAGTTGGTATTTCCAATGAATTTAATTATTCAAGACATATAAAAAAAAACATTCTATGGTTTTCTCCCTCTTTGGGTTTCCATGTAAAAACATTGGTGTACTGTGTATGTGTATGATTGTTCATTTGTTCATTGTTTATTTACTCTTAAAATATTGGATGATAATGCTACAGTAATATAACACTTGCATTATATGGTTAAAAAGGATTACATTGCTCTATTACTAATTCACCCCCCCTCTCAGTAATCCAACAATTGGTATCAGAGTAGGTTCCTTCAGAAATCAGTTTGACCACTAAAAGGTAGATCATGGAGAGAAACAACATGGATAAAAATGGAATACCACAGTTTGATGGACACAAGTATGCATTTTGGAGCATAAGGATGAAGACATATATACAGGCATAGGGATTTGAAATTTGGCAATCAATTGTAGATGGATACATAGCACCAGCAGTTTCACTGACAAATGACAAAGCAATGAAACTCGGTCAGAATAATTCCAAAGCCACAAATGCACTTCTGAATGGTCTTGGAGAATTGATATTCACCAAAATTGTACATTGTAAATATGCTAAAGAGATTTGGGAAAAAACTTGAAATATTTATGAAGGTGATTCAAAAGTCAAAGCAACAAAGCTTCAAACTTATAAAGGTCAATTCGAACAACTAAAGATGAAGGAAGATGAGAATATTGCAGCTTACTTTTTATGAGTCGATGAAACACTAAATGCAATCTTGGGATTGGGAGAAGAAATCAAAGAATTTGTAACTCTTCAAAAGGTACTAACATCTCTTCTTATGATATTTGACCCTAATATATTAGCACTAGAAGAAAGATTATATCTAAACTCAATATAATGGATGAACTACATGGAATCTTCACAACATATGAAATGAGAACTGGACATGAAAATCCAGATATAAAAGAAGCATCCAAAAGGTCAAAGAAAAAGGGAAAGAAAAAAGAAAAAGAACATAGAAGTAGCAGTGACATCTCCGTAGATGACGAAGAAGCGACCAAATTTTTCAGAATATTGAACAAGGGAACCAACGACAGGTATAGAGGTAATATTCCTTTGATTTTTTTTAATCGTGATGGTATTTGTCATTTTCTAACAAATGTCCTTACAAGAAAAAGAGAAATTATGAAGGTTACTCAAATAGAAAACAAACATATAAAGGAAAAATAACTACAAAGAAAGTTTTCAAGAAAATCTTATGCACCAAAGAAGACATCTCATCATTAGATGAAGATGAAGTCAGTGAAAGTGAGAAGAAAGAGTTATATTCATGGTAGTAGAAAACTCTAATAAAGAAGACTATGAAGAATAATATAAAGAGTTCGAAGAAGAATATGAAGAGGATGAATAAGTATATGAAGAGGTAGAAGTTGACTACCGAGAAGAATTGTTGTGTTACATAGAAGTTATCAAAAGAGAAAAGAATAAAAAAGAAAAAACTACAAGAAGAACTAGACAAGAAAGAAGACACTCAGAACTAGAACAAATGATCACAAATTTGAAGGTTAAAATTGAAGAAGATAAGAGAATTGAAGAAGAACTCAAAGAACAACTAGAAGGAAGAGACATGATCATTGGAAATTTGGAATAAAAAATTGTCACATTAAGAAACGATCTTCAAAAGAAAAATATCTAGAACAACCCAAAAGTTTTGAATGACATTATCAACAGTCAAAAACCTCATCATGACAAGTCCGGACTTGGATACAATCAGACAGAAAAGGGATCAAGCTCCAAAACAAAAGAACAAGAAATATATCCAAAAATATATACAAAAACAATCAACAGCGATATGAAGGTCTATAAAAAAAAATACAGGGACACTCCTCAATCGAGAAGATTCAGATTTCAGAATCAACGACCGATAGAAAAAGATAGGCCTCAGGTAGAAGAAGGATTCATAAGAGTACCTCCTTTCAGAATATCTTCAACTCCCAGGTATCAAACTATATTTTTTGGTTTATGTTATGCATGTAATAATTTTGGACATAAAGTTGTGAATTGCAGAGCTAACAAAAGGAACATAAACAACTTTGAAAGTCATACAAAAAAGAGTTATCCAAGAAGGCCTAGTGAAACACAGAGATGAAGTTACAACATGTTTGAATCTTTGAGCACTGAAGTGGAATGCTACAAATGTAACAACTTTGGACACATGGCCAAATATTGTAGAATGGTAATCCGTCCTAGAGAACCACAACACAACAACAATAGTCACAGACAAGAACCTCAGAAAAGGACATGGATAAGAAATCAAAATCAATATAGCAATGAAGAATGCACACTCACTCTACAAGCTAAGAAGAAGAAACGTGGTTGGTATGTTGACAGTGGCTATTCAAAACACATGATAGGTGATAGAGATAGGTTTCTTACATTAAGAAAGGAAATACATGGATCAATCTCCTTCGGAAATGATGATTCGACCAAAATCATTGGAAAATACACAATCATAATTGGTAACAAGAATACCAAGGAAGAAAATGTTCTACTAGTATAATATATGAAACATAATATTCTAAGTGTGAGTCAAATGCGTGAGCAAGTTCATAAAGTTACTTTCGATTCACAAAAGTGCGAGATAAGAAAATAAGGTTGAGGAAAATTGATTGAAACAACTGCGAGAACTTGAAACAACATATATGTATTAAGTGAAATTGGAAATGAAAAGTGTTTCATAGGAAAGGAAGATGGAATTTGGCTATGGAACAGAAGAATGTGTGACATACATTTTTATAACCTTGTTAAAGTCAGCTAAAGGGAAGCAGTTAGAGAAATGCCCCAGATCATGAAAACAACCAACACTTTATGCAAGCATTTTCAACAAGGAATGCAAACAAAGACCAGGTTTAAATCAAAAGAATATTCAATGACAAGAACATGAGAAATTGTGCATATTGATCTAGTTGGACCAACTACAACAAAGTGTCTAAAAGGTGAAAAATACTTTATGTTATTAGTTGATGATTATACAAGAATGATTGCAATTTTCTTTCTCAGGAATAAGTCAAAAGCTTTTGAAAACTTCAATGTCTATAAGGAAATGGCTGAAAACGAAATGCATTCAAAAACCAAATGCTTGAGATATAATAATGGAGGAGAGTTCACTTCAAAGGAATTTATGGACTACTACAACATGAATGGAATAAAAAGGGAATTCTCTGTTGCTAGGACACCTCAAGAGAATGGAGTTGTGGAAAGAAATAACAGGACAGTACAAGAAATGGATCAAACAATGCTAATGTATTCCAAATTGACATATATATTTTGGACACAGGCAGTTCATACAATATTTCACATTCAAGATATAGTAATGCTTAGAAACAACACTGACAAAACTCCCTACGAGCTATGGAAAGGAAGACGAACAAATGTGAAGCACTTCAGAATTTTTGGAAGCAAATGCTACATCAAAAGAGAAGATGGAAGAATGGGAAACTTTGACTCTTGTGTGGAGAAAGGAGTAATTGTTGGTTACTCAAATACAAGAAAACAATATAAGTGTTACAACCTAAGATTGAAAAAAATTGTGGAAAGCATCAACGTAACAATTGATGAAATAGGTAGACAAGAATTAAAGGAATATTAAAATGAATCAATGGAACAAATTTACGAAGAAGAAGCAGAATATGAAAAATAAGTAGAAGGGGAAGATGAAGAGGATCCGACAGAAGAAGAAGAGCAAGTTCAACAAGTGCCTCCAAAGACACCTAGAAGACAAGTACAGAAGAATCATCCTTCAGATCAGATTATTGGAAACAAAGATGCAAGAGTTGTGAGTATAAGAAGAATCTGTTCACCAGAACAAACACACCTAACACTCTCATCTATGATTGAACCAACCTATTTTGAGGAGGCCAACAAGGATGAATTTTGGAATAAGGCCATGGATAAAGAACTGGATCAAATAGAGAAAAATGACACTTGAGAATTGGTTCCAAGACTAAAGGATAAGAATATGATCGACACAAAGTGGGTATACATGAATAAATTTAATGAATATGAACAGGTTACAAGGAACAAAGATATATTGGTATGTAAAGGATATGCACAGGTTGAAGTAATCAACTTTGAAGAGATATTTTCCCCAGTTTCCATAATGGAAGAAATCTTATTACTTTTAGCTTATGCATGCACTAAAAATATTAAAGTGTATCAGATGGATGTAAAATTAGCTTTTTTGAATGGAGAACTTGAAGAAGAAGTCTACATTGAACAACTAGAAGGACTTCAGTTTCCAGAGAACACAGATTATGTGTGTAAATTAAAGAAGGCCTTGTATGGTCTAAAACAGACTCCTAAAGCATGGTACTCTAGACTGGATAAATATTTAAAGCAGGGAGGGTTCAAAAAATAAAGTACAGACAAAAAACTCTACATCAAGGTAACTCAAGATAACATTTTATTAATTGAAGTTTATGTTGATGATATTATTTTTGGAAATATTGATGACAAGTTAAGCCAGAAATTTGTAAAGGACATGCATAATGAATTTGAAATTTCATTACTTGGAGAAATATCCTTCTTTATGGGTCTTTAGACACGTCAAAGAAACCAAGGAATTTTTATTTCTCAAAGCAAGTATAACGTAGAAATGATAAAGAGGTTCAGAATGGAAGATTGCAAGCCAGTTATCACTCCCATTAAAAACAGTTGCAAGTTGAGAAAAGATGATGATTCAAAGTCTACAGATTAGAGGCAATACAAGTCAATGATTGGTATCCTACTATATGTGACAACATCTAGATCATGTGTAATGCATGAATTTAGATAGGTGGCATGATTTCAAGCAGTACCAAAGGAATCACATGTATTATCAGTGAAGAGTATTTTTAGATATCTCAAAGGAACATAGGGGTTTGGATTATGGTATCCAAAAGGAAATGATTTATCACTTATTGTCTACATATATGTAGATTGGGCAGGTTGCATTTATGACCGATGAAACACCTGTGGACCAACGTTTTATTTGGGTGAGTGTTTGGTATCATGGATAAGAAAGAAACAATCATTAGTATCTTTATCTACAATCAAGGCAGATTATATTGCATCAACAACATGTTGTACACAACTTCTATGGATGAAACAAACTCTGATAGATATACAACTTGATTATGATGAGCCCATTCCAATCTATTGTGATAATACAAGCAACATCGGTATCTCAAAGAACCCATTGGTGCACTCTAAGACAAAGAACATTACAATCAAGTATCACTTTCTACGGGAATAGGTTGCAGAACATAACATCAAAGTTGAATATATGGGCACAAAAGGACAATTGGAAGACATATTTAGAAAAATGCTTCCACGGGAAGCCTTTGAGTATATTCGTTAGAGACTTGGAGTTATTTCTACTCCAAAATGAATTATTTTGAATGATTATCTTATATGTCTCATATGTACATGAGGAAGCACCATAAAGAGGACAGTTCAGGTTGGGAGATCAGACGAGTCAGTTAGGGGGAGCAACCTTGAATGGAAAGATACCTTTTCCATTGATGAAAAAATGGGAGATATTTATCAGATGCAGAGGACAAAGGCATGGCTCCATGGGGAGCATTGGTCACAGAGATCCAAGCATGGTTCTAGGGGGAGCATGAGTGATATGATTTTAGTATTGCATCAGAGTGTTGCCATCAATGCCAAAGGGGGATATTATTTCTTAATTGGGTTGGTTGTCATTAATTTCAAACCTTGAAGAAAGTTTGGTAGCGAATTATGGTAGCACAAAGGTTTGGTTAATGGACCCAAGTTTGTTTGATGTATAATGGTATGCATTTTTATATATTTGCAGGTAAGACTATTCTAGATGGATAGTACATGTCATGCCATTTTCGGTGGTATGTGTAATGTCACATAACTCCTCATGGTTTGAGAGTTATGGCCTTAAGAAGTTGAAGGACCCTCAAATGATTGGCTTGAAACCCCAAAAGGTCAAATAAGTCAAAGTGCTTGCAAAGAAAAAATTATTTAAATAAGAAAGTGAAGTTACAAAGTGAAAGAGGATTAATTAAATAATAAAGTGAACTGACAAAGTCAAAGAAGATTATTTAAATAATAAAGTGAAGTGAAAAAATCAAAGAGGATCATTTAAATAATAAAGTGAAGTGAAAAAGTCAAGGAGGATTATTTAAATAATAAAGTAAATAGAGAAGTTTCTAATTATGGAAAGTGGTTATAAGAAGGTTAACCCTAAAATGAGGAAAATGGGTTAAGTGGTTAAGTGGCTATTGGATACATGGACAAGTGGAAAATTGGGCAAGTTTGGACATAGGTGATTATGTGGAAAAAGTTTTTGTGTGGAGAAAGTGGCCTAGAAGATGCTTCTAAGGAAGCTACTTGGAGAGTATAAATAAGAGGCAAGGCTCTCTCATTTGAATCATACATGAGCATATTGAATATCTATAGGTTACTGAGGTAACCAAAGGATATATAATATTAACTTTAGAGGGAAGGTGAAGCAAATAAGGTCAAAATTCAAGGGAGGATAAATTCTTTTGATGATGATTTCTAAGGTATGTTATTTACATGTCATCTCACCATTTTCGCAATAACTTTTTTTCTAGAATGATTCAGACCGTAAAATTGGAGGAACATTGAAGAAACATATACAAGTAGCTATGTTAATAATTTCATCTTGTGGTTGGTTGTATTTTTGGAGTTACACTCCGTGGAAAATAAGGTTTGTGGCTAGTCTTGAAACTAGTCTAAAACAGGTGTTTCGTGTAAAAACGTCATAACTTCTTCCAGATCCAAATTCACTATGACCATATTTGTTGGTTATCATACAGTCTGTAGTATTCTGTGTATCATTTTTAGATCCATACAACAAATATTCCATGCAGGGAATGCTCTACAAGTTCTCTCTCTAGAATAAGCCAGAAGTCAATAAGGTATGCCATTTTTTCTATAACTCCTTTTCTGAGAGGTTCCAAGTAGTGACACCTAGAAGAATTGTAGAAAACATTCTGAAGAAAATAGTGTACTATTTTTAGATCTTTATTCATTACAGGTACATAGTTATGATTATTTCAAGTTAGGGTTGTTGACTAATCCAAAACTAGTCATGTGAGACTAAAGTAAAGTTTGATGAAAATGCTAGTCTCTTGTTGTTAATGTTAAGGAAGTTTTGCAAGTTGAGGTACAAGTTGGTGCATAGTTGATGCACTTGTTTATGGTATGAATTGATTACATGTTGTTTGGTATAGGTTGGTGCATAGTTGATGCACTTTTTTATGGTATGAATTGATTACATGTTGTTTGGTACAGGTTGGTGCATGGTTGATGCACTTGTTTATGGTACAGATTGATTACAGGTTGGGGTACAGGTTGATGCATGGCTGATACATGGTGTAGGTTATCCGTACAGGTTGTTTGGTGTAGGTTTATTGGTACAAGTTTATAGCAGTGCATATCACAATGATAGTGTGATAGTTGTTCCATCATTCTACTTATACGTTAGGGTGGTTGGATGGTTCAAGGACATGTCATTGTAACCACCTTCCATTTGTAGTCGGAGAACATAGGGGGTTGTAGCCTCCTTTTGGTTGTAGCTAGAGAATTTGGGAGTTGGATCTTCCATTAGATTTTAGCCTGAGAAAGTAGCGGGTTGGAGCCTCCTTCCAGTTGCAACTGGAAAATAAAGGAATTTGGTCCTTCCAATGAATGTAATTCTTCAAGACATATAAGAAAAAGCATTATGTGGTTTTCTCCCACTTTCTGTTTCCACGTAAAAACACTGGTGTATTGTGTATGTGTATTATTGGTCATTTGTTCATTGTTTATTTACTCTGCAAATATTGGATGATAATGATACATTGATATAACACTTTCATTATATGGTTAAAAAGGATTACATTGCTTTATTATTTATTCAACCCCCCTCTCAGTAATCCAACAATTGTTTCCCATTCAACATACTTTCTCAAATAAGACCAATATATTATAAACTTGCACTTACAACTGCGGTAAAACTACATGATGTGTTTCACATTTCATTATTGAAAAAGTATATACATGACCCTAATCACATTGTTGATTGGAAAATGATACAGGTGGAACCCATGGAAAAGTTTTGAGTAGAGTTAGATCTCATTCTCTACAATATGGAACTTATACTCCATAATTGAGATGTAAGACAGGTAAAGGTGCAATGGAAACATCTTATTCCAGAAGAGGCTACTTGTGAAATGGAAGGTAATATGTGGAAAGCATATCCATTTCTATTCCAAAATGGTATTGATGAAAACTGGTTATCACTAAGGACAGTGATAAGTTCTAAGCAGGGGTGTGTGTGATATCCCACAACTTGGAATTTAATTTTTATTTCTATTATTTTTTTTTTTAGAATTTTAATAATCTTTCCAAAAAAGACAAATTGGTCGAGTGTCCATGCATTGTAAGACCTTATTATTTTTATGGAATAGACACATGTGGAAAAAGGGGCACATGTTGAAGCATATCTTAAAAGAGGGAGTTAGGAATCCAAAGGGGTTGTCCAAGTGGTATCATAACTAAGACAAGATGTGGAATTAACTTGAATTCAAAAAGACACATTCCATATTCATAAGAGAATCTGTGAATATGTGTACAATTGAACCTGACAGGTGGTCAGTGAGAAGGAGGCTCAAGAAAAGTATCATAGTTCCTAGGAAAAATAATATAATTCATGACAAGGGAATGGGACGCCATTATCAAGGGAGATGAATTGGATAGTTGAAGAAACACTATGTGATAAACTATTTGACATAGTAAAAAAACTACATAGATTACTCACAACAACCGAAGCTCATAATTCTACAAGAGGACAAAGAGGCAACCCCTTGGTTTCTGAACTCAGCTCGGGGTGACAAAGGTGACAAAGACTCTATTCTAAGGTTGGGAGGAATAGGGTATTTAACGTGTGGTTTCCCCAAATTTACATCTTATATTTCTTGTGATGAACATGCGCATTAGAAATTATTTACTTAAATGCTTACTTTGTTACTGTATAAATTATGTGATTTAATTATCTGGCTTAAACATTCAGAACAATATTTTAATGCTTTATGCACAAAGAACCGATGCATATTATATGTTAGTATTATAAATGTAATGCTTGATGTATACAGAATAAATGCATATTATATGTTCGTATAGAAAGGAAATATAATAGTTATTCTACTTACAAACGAAATTATAATATCAGTAATAGATTATTGGTATCCATAGGTAAGAACCTAATTACAAATATAAAGATTGAATTGTAGATAGTAAATCCATATGGAAGGAACACGACTCGTCGAAATACAATATACAACTGAAAATAAATTATGTACATAGGAACTTATATCGATTTATCAAAGATTTCAGTATATGCATATATAAATAGAAAAATAAATCTTTACAAATTCAAGGAGAGTTCCTTGTTCTATATTAAAAAGGGAATATCATTATAGATTACAATGTAATGGTCGAGGACAACTCATTACAAAATTGAACAAGATAACCTAAGTATATATATATTTCAAAATGGAAAGGTTACATATTCTATATAATTCCAAAATGAGAAGAGTCCATTTATAAACTATATATTTAGGAAAGAGGAAAATCAATAAACAAAGTTTTACAATGACATAACATGTATAGAAAATAGTATATGAAGCCACCTGACTTCTAGTACTTGGGTATTCTAGAGCTCCATCGTGACCTCCATCTCAGAACCTATAAAACAAATAAAAGAATGAGTTAGTAGGTTGTATAAATTGTTTAATCAGAGGAAAATTACATAAACAATAGAATTAATCTCACCATGGAGGAGAAGAACACTGAAATATCTCCTTCAATCATTGTAATCCACACCTGGATGTTCTAGGTTGATGGATAAATGGTGGGTACCCTCACATCATCATAAGGGCCCATCATTATATATTACCCAAGAATAAACTTTAAGTAAAACTACAACATATGTTCAAAAATTCAAATCAAGTAACCATTAAGGTATGTGCTAGCTCCTCCTACATGATATATCATAGCAGAAGTTCTAAAAATATATACGATGGTGTATAAAATAAGATGCAGGGTCTCAATATTTAACCAACGATGAGAAATGGGAAAACATTCGATCATTTCATGGTAAAACTCAACTAATGAGATTTATGGGTACCAATGGAAAAACCTCGAGGCTAAGGCATAACCCCTTTGAAGAAAATATGGAAGAAAAGATATTGCAACCCAACATAAACCGTACAGTAAATTCATAATAGGAAACATATATGTATTAACAAAAAGTTGACATGAGATATGATTAGAGAAGTAAGATTCATTCCAACTACAAAAAAATATCATTTCAAAGGGTAAAATGAAAGAAATGTTAATAAGTTAAATAAGCTACAAATTTACTGGAAAATATGGAATGGTTAGGAGAGTCTTCTGACCAGTCAAAGAAACTAATCGTGAATACGTTGGAAAGGTTCACAAAAGGCCCAAAGAAAAATATGAAAACCTAGAGCTTTACCCAATAAACTTCCTAAGAAACAAAAACGAGAATGGGGCATCTAAAACTACATTTTATAAACTTGAAAAAGGGGAAAACTCTCAAGAAGAATACAGAGCCGAAGAAAGAAGTGAAGAGTGTGGGAAAGAGATAAGTGTGGGAGATTTAGGACAGTGAAAAATCTTCACAAGAAAAACTATTGCATTACCAAACAACATGTATGCAAGTTTAGGACAACGAACCTCCTCAAGATGGAAACCTCAATAAGTGGCACATGCAGGATCGCTGCATGATAAGTGCTCCAGAGAGAATGTGAGATAACGAGGAGGATTTGGTGGATTTTTAATTTGAAAAACTACCATAATACAAGTTTAAAACCTCTAAAAAACCCAAATTAATTCCTCTAGACTAAGCAGTCATGTCAAAGGATAGGTGTGTTGACACCCCAAAAGCACAACATGGAATCCCAGCATGCAATTGGGTTGCAATTCACTATTACTTATATATATGTAATAATATATTGAATAGGTGGGACCTCTTCATGTGAATAAAGATGAAGGATGCCTCATCATTTTATGCGCTCATGTCTATTTTGCAAAAATTACTCTAGAGTTTTAAAAATTTGAAACCGGTTTCCAAGCAAAATGGCAGAATGATAGGTTTATTAGTGATTTAATTTAAAGAGGAAAGGGAAAAGATGTTGTTTTAATGATCATCTTAGTTTATTATTGTTGTAGATATATTTTTACTATTGATTCAAACTCTAAGAATGGGCCATATATAGTTATGACATATTGCACTTATGATTTATTTTTATTATCATGCACCATTGTTTAAGTTTTATAAGGTGACAATTGTTGCCTGCAGGCCTATTTTGAGGAAAGACCCAATTTTGGAAGGAAAGGCCTAATTTTGGAGAAGAAGAACTGGCAGTAAAAGAAACACGTTTGAGGAAAAGTAGCATGCAAGAGAAGAAGCACGCAAGGTGCATAGGCATGAAAACCTAACCACAATAGGGTTAGGGTTTTGGTAGATATTGTAATGGATATAAGCTTGTAAAATAGTATAAATTAGAACCTAGGAGGTCTAGGTCAGAGTTATGTTCTAGTACTAGTTCAGTTGAATAATTCTTCTACTTTTGTGGTTTAATGAGTGTAGTTGAACTATTGTTGTAAAATTTGTGGAGATGTAGAAGGGCCAAGTAGGCCAGATTTTGAGGGTGAGATCATAGACTAATGAGATTGATGTGATCTATTCCTCCTCCCAAAGGTTAATGAACCTATTCATGATTGTATGATTAGATATGTAGTGCACACAATGCCATATTTCACTGAAAACCTAATAAAAGAGCAGAGAAGCCAATTATTTGTGGGTGTAGCCTAGGTGGGGGTGAAGCACAGTAAATCATGTGTTATTTGTGATGTTTCTTGCATGTTTATCTTCTGTTAAACGGTTATTCGATGAATTAATGGTTAATCTAGATCTATTAGAATGCATGCATGGGATTAAAAGATGAATGAATCCTAGGAATAATAGAATGAATAATCAAATCAATGCATGGAGAGGATAAAATACAATCCCATATCCCCACTCATTCCTATACTGCAAGAACTTGACCATTGCGGTCACCCATGGAACTATCTTGGGTGAGACTCTGCAGTACATTTTGTGTGTTGTGTTTCCTTCTGGTTTACCAGGAGGGTTGATAGTTTTAGAGTGTTTTGTTGGAAACCTATTTAGAGTTGAACTGGAGTGAGACCAAGAGTAGAAGTGAGAGAAGTAACCAACAAATGGTTCTATTGTTGGCTGGAACTACATGGGATTGAGTGGACGGGATCTGTAGAAGAACCATGGGAAGGATGAAGGTATAAAAAGGAATTCTTAGGCCATAGAATCCAATGAAGGTGGAGATCAAAATATCGTTGAAAATAAAGGAACTTGAGTTTGTGCAAAAGGATAACTTGCATGATGCATATACTACACTGCGCGAAGGTAGTATTTCAAGAAAGTTTAAAATGGAAGGAGATGATCCCACGATCATGTTACCATAATTTCAGGGAGAGGCATCAGAGGACCCTAAAAATAACTTATTCATCAATGAGAATATATGGGAAGGAAAAAATATCATAGATGAGGATATAAAATTTGCACTGTTATCTATGACGCTAAGAGACCGCACACTAGATTGGTACATGAGCCTATATGTAAATAGTCCACCAGAAGTAGAAAGGAATATTCCATATGTGAAAAAACTATTGATAAATGAATTTCAAAAGCCTAGCTCAGAAGATCAGTACATGAATGAGATGACTGAAATCAAGAAAAAAACAGGTGAGTTTATTTGGGAGATTGATTAGAGGTTTAAGCATCTCAAAAGAAATTTGAAATATTCCAAGTTGAAATATTCCATGACTGACATGCAACATAGGGATAGATTTGTGAATTCATTGTTACCACATTTGAAATGTCCATTAATATAAAAAATGTTCAAAACTTAGGAAGAGGATATGTAGGAATCCTTACAACTAGAAGAGAACCAATATTATAAGACATATCTAGATATAGAGGAGCTGAAGGAGGATATGAAGAACCTAACATTTCAGATGAACCAAAATAAGGGTGAAGAGAAAAGAGAGGTTGTTTGGTGTACAACATGTTATACAAAAGGAAACCATACAAATGATTTTCCAATGTTTCTCGCAATACATGGAAACATGAATACCAAATCCTTTGCCAACAAGAGGACCATGGTACGAGATTTATAAAATGCATGGGCATGATCCATATCATTGTCCGATGATGCAGAATTTTTGGATAGTACCCAAAAGTTCATACTTCAATTTCTGCAGGTCAATAGGTCATGATGATAAAGTTTGTAGGACAATGGAGCTTATGAGAGAAATAACTTCAAATACTTATAGGGTACAAGCAGAAATGATGACAGGGCAAGATGCACCTTAGTTCAATTGGGTACCACCTCCATACAACAATGTGCAATAGTAGTATAAAACTACACAACCACAATAAAATAATATGTAGCTACATTATAGCCACATGTAGTACAATCATGTACCTCAGTACAACGCACCGCGAGGAGATCGAGTTGGATACAGAGGTGGAGGATGAGGTAGAGGAGGATTTTGATGAGGTAGAGGTCCAATATTGTGTCAAAACTGCCAACAACCAAAAAATTATGCAAGGGAGTGTCCACTTCCACCATCAACATGTATGCATTTTCGTGCATCATACCATGATGCAGAAGATTGTCCGACACTATTGGGGAAGATCCAAGAAAAGAGGAACAATAAAACCATAATGTCTAGTGGATATCTGCAGAAGCTAGGGATGATGGATGAAACATTAACATAGTCACACGAGGAGGAGCCAAGGAAGGAGCCAACGCAATAAGACAAGACCCAATACAACACAAATGGTTGAAGAATAATATTGAAACATTGAATAATTTTGATGCACAAAAAGAAAAGGAAACATTCAAAGAGGGAAGAAAAGATTTTCTCAAGAAAAATGTTGCATCTACATCATTTTCACAACAAAATCATAATTCTTTGATGTACGAGATGCCCTCCTCAATGGACCACACCAATGGAGCACAACCTCTAGATAAAGTAAGTAACATAAAGACTTTTATGCAATCCTATGTTAAGTTATTGAATGACCCATAATATTTCAAGATCTTGAAAAATATTCTAGAAAGATGTAATACATAGGCATAAGGGAAATTAGAGCAGAAAACAGTCAATCACCTTCATACAAGAATAAGTAATATCAGGGAATTCAGACTAAATGCTGACATTGGGGATCTCAATATGGGGTATAATATATTGGACTTAGGCTCTGAAGTAAATGTATTACCTAAGGAGACATGGAAATGTATGGGAGAAGCCACATTAGGCTATTCACCTATCCAGTTGAAATTAGAAAATCAACATAGAGTTTGACCAATTAGAAGGATTAAAGCTGTGACAATAGATTTGGATGGAGTGCGCACTAAGGAAGACTTTGAAGTAATAGAGATAGTAGATGGCACAACACCTTATCCAACACTTCTTGGAATGGATTGGGAATTTGATAACTAAGACATAATCAACCCAAAGAAAAGGAAAATGACATTTGAATCAAGTGAATATAGATCCATTGCACCAATATATCCTTCAAAAGGAGAGAGTTTTTTAGAGCCCCCTTGCTTAGATTTGGAGGAAATAAACCAGTTGTATAGAACCACCGCATGAGAAGAGGATTATGTTAACCCAAATGAATATGGGGTACTCAGCTGGAGAAGCATCACATCATGTGATTATGACTCAGATACAGGTTTGGAGAATTGGTAGCAATGATTACATGAATTGTCCACATTAAGGTGTTCAACAATAGATCACGTAGTAAGATGGGTTGCTACAAAGATAAGAGAACCTCCCAGTTTTCATGGGGTAAATGATCTAGAAGAATTTATTAAAAAATACAAGGAAGAAGTGGTATAAAATAAAATACTCTTAGCCCTATATATATCACTTAAGAATACATCTACAAGTTGGTGGGGTGCATACAAAGAAACTATCCAGAATTGGTATCATTGTAAGTGACTACCGCGCATTATATTTGGTGAAGAACAGGGAAGAAATAAAATGCAAATTTATGATGGAGAAGGAACACCATAAGAACATTTGGAGAAGTGCATAACACAATGAATGATGAGACCATAAGAAGAATGGACTTATCACTTCATCCATACACTAGAAGGAATCCCATATAATTGGTATATAGACCAGGAGATGTGTAGGGGCACTATAGAATGGACACCATTACAACAGAACTTTGTAGTAACCTTCTCAGTTCAAAATAAGAACCCCAACATTGATTTATCACTGAAGGAGATAAGAGGTGTAATGTTTATTCATGAACTAGAGGTTGATATCATTACAGACTATCAATAACATAATAGAGAGACAGTCAAAGAACTACTTTCATGCTATCATGTTGAAGAAGAAGCACTAGATGAGGATGACCCATGCAACATTGACATTACATAAATTGAAGGAGAAAGAGAAAGAGAGGTGCAAGGTCCATCTTTGGAGTCAAAAGTATTTGTTGCACCAATCAAGGAGAAAAAATTCAACATTAGGACCAATGATAACCCTAAAATGGAAAGTATTGGAGAAATTTCGGATGAACAAACAGTAGAAAGAATAACATATTTATTGCATGAATACATTGACATGTTCCCAATGACCTTTACAGAGATGAAAGGCATAGTTTAATATCTAGGAGAGATGAAAATACCTCTCAAACCTCAGGCAATACCTGTCAGGAAGAGACCTTATAGATTGAATTCAATCTATAAGCAGAAAGTGAAAGAAAAAATTGACAGAATGTTAGAAGTTGGTATCATAGAACCAGTAGAAGACTATGAATGGATAAGTTCTATAGTATTCCAAGAAAATGAACAAGGGGGGATATGGATTTGTCTATATCTGAGGAAAATTAATGATGCTTTCTTATATGACCCTTTCCCTACCCCTTTTACAGATGAAGTTTTAGAGAATGTGGGAGGCCAGGAAGCATATTCATCTAGAGATGGATTCTTAGGTTACCATCATATCAAAATAGATCCAAAGGATAGTTATAAGACTACTTTATCTACAGAGTGGAGATCCTACCATACAAAGTCATTCCATTTGGGTTGAAGAATGCACCAGCCATATTTTCAAGAGTAGTAATAACTACTTTTAAGGAATTCATACATCAGTTTTTAGAAGTATTCCTGGATGACTGGACTATGTATAGTCTATTAGAGTACCATGTAGAACTGTTAAGGATAATGTTGGAAAGATGAAGGCAATGTCAGATATCATTGAACATAAAAAAATGTATTTTTGGGACACCTTTTGGAATATTGTTGGGACATATAGTCTGTAAACAAGGTTTACTAGTGGATCCTTATAAGATTACAGTCTTTGTCAATTTACCACCACCAAAGTCAATGTGCCAACTGAGAGAAACACTAGGACATACATGTTATTACAATAAATTGATAAAGGGGCATGCACAAATTACTGTGCCAATGGAAAAAAATGTTAAAGAAGGATATCAAATTTTAGTGGAATGAGGACAATCAACAAGGTTTGGAGACTTTAAAAGAAAATATGTTCACAACACCCATCTTAGTAATCAGAAATTGGGAAGATACATTTCATGTGCACATATATGGATCATCCATAGCACTTGGAGAAATTTTGGCACATCCTGGAGCAGGGGAAATAGACCACCCTATAGTGTTTCCAAGAAAAAAATTGTCAGAATCAGAGCATAATTACAATACCACGAAAAGAGCAGGCATAGCCATGGTATATGCACTTAAGAAGTTCAAGAACTATTTACTGGGTAAACACTTTAAGATGTTCACAAATCATAATGCCCTTAAATACCTAGTCATCAAGCCAATGTTGGGGGGGAGGATCCATATATGGCTATTGTTATTTCTATAATTTTATTTTGAAGTGATATTCAAGCCAGGAAAGGTAAATGCAGGACCTGATCACCTGTCAAGGGTAACTAATGGAGAAGAACCTACCAATTTGGAAGACAATTTCTGTGATGCGTAGTTGTTTTCAGTACATATAGCTAATGAATATTTTGTTTTTATTATTGAATACTTAAGTACAAAAGTTGCACCACAAGAGTTTAGCACTGCATAGAAGAATAATCAGGTAGTTAGAGCTGTAAATTATCAACTTATTGCAAGACACTTATAGAACATGGGCACAAACAATATTTTGAGAAGATGTGTATTAGAACATGAAAGGCCCATAATTTTGGCAGAAGCTCATGGAAGTATCGCTGGAGGACACTATGCGAGAAAATATATTGTTTATAAGGTATTGCGCATAGGATTCTAGTGGCCAAAATTCCATAGATATGCCGAGGAATATTTCCAGAAATGCGATGTATGTCAGAGGGATGGAAAAACCAACAGATGGGATGAGATGCCTCTAAGGACACAAGTTAATCTGCAAGTATTTGGAAAATGGGAAATAGACTTTGTTGGACAAATCAATCCAACAAGAAAAATATTAGGAGCCAGATATAACATTACTGTGATGAAATAATTAACAAGATGGGAAGAAACAACACTAGTAAATGAATGCAGCGCATAGACAACATCACACTTCTTGTTTAACCAAGTGATGACCAAATTTGGATTTCCAAGGATTTTGATGAGCGATGAAGGAATTCACTTCATCAACAATACCATCAGGGAAATGACCGAAGAGTTTGAAGTATATCAACATAAAAGTACAAAATGACCGAAGAGTTTGAAGTATATCAACATAAAAGTACACCACACCACCCTCAGGAAAATGGAATCGTAGAAGCCTTCAATAAGATCTCAGAGAATGTTGTGACAAAGATCTACAATGTCAAAAGGGATGATTGGGACATGAAAATACCAAAAGTACTATGGGAATATAGGAACACATGTAATAATTTAACAGGACATACACCATTCATACTGGTGTATGGGCAGGAAGCAGTGGTGTCATTAGAATTTCTGGTACCCAATCTGCACATAACAACAATTACCAACTTGATAGAAAGGGTTGTAGTAAAGGAGCAATTGAATAAACTATTGGACATGGAAGATGAAATGATTGTGGTAGGATTTCAACAGGAAGTGGAGAAACAAACAGACAAATACTGGCATTACAGACATATTAAAAAGAATATCTTTAAGGAGGGAGACATAGTCCTACTCTATGATGATTTTTTTTTTTTAAAACCTGGTAAATTTGGAATTCATTGGTTCTGGCCATATGAATTAAATATTATCATAGATGGGGGATATGTACAACTAAAGGACTTGGGAGGAACATAACTCAAAGTAATGATCAATGGGAATCGACTCAAACTCTACAGGGACAGTCGACCTCCTAACCCTTAGAAGTTACAAGACAGTAAGAAAGGCGTGTACATAGTGTACTATAGAAGAGATTAGGATAGAGAAATGAGAAAAATAAATAAGAAGGAAAAAAAGAGGGAAAAAAAAATACAAAAATAGAAAAGAAAGAAAATACAAAAATAATGGAAAACATCATGCATAGAAATGAATCGGCGTGAAAAAAATAAAAAGTGACCATGCCCAGCATATGGTTGATAGAAAACAAAACATTGTGCAGTAAGGAAAAGTCATGACACACTAAGTAAAAGTATAGCACACCGAAAAAGGGACCAACAGTCGAAAATGTGAAAAATGATGGTGAGGGAAAAAAGACACGAATTGGGGAATTTATGGAATTGAATGAAGCATAATCTAAAAGCTTCAACGCATTAATCACAACCAAAGAAACTTCTTTGAGACGATTCAGGGAAATAATGGCACCCTCTATATAAAGGAAGAATGTGGGCCAAATAAGAGTTATTGTGAAATTGAAAATTCACAAACCCTCGAAGCTAAAGATGAGAGTCGAACAAGCAAGTAAGAAGATTTGAAGCAGTCAAAGTTCAATCCAGAATAAAATAAGTGCCCATGATGGAACCTCCAAAGGTTGGTGCACCAAGCCAAATAACACACAAAACCTGAAGCAGACTCTGGTCACCACAAGAAACTAAAGAGGAGTAGGAAATGGCACAAAGAGAGGGAGTTTTCGATGTCGACGCAATTCCCTCACCCCAGTTCAAACCAATGAGAATGACACTGGTAGAATAAGAGGAACAATCTATGATGATGACCGAGATGGATATTGACTCACACAATATTGCGTAGAGATATGGAATGGTCATCCCAGGAAACATACAATAACCTACGAGGGTCAAAGTATCCCACAAAATAAATGGGGGTGCCAGTGAATAGAAAAAGGTAGTTGGGTTGAGACCACAACTTGTGATAAGGTCCACACATTAGTAGGAAGGACAAGTGGAAGATATTACATGGATGACAAAGTTGGGCATGGAAGACAGAGCCATAGAGGTTGGGACCTCTAGAGCGTCAGTAAGAAGAAAGTGAAAACAACCCATCGCACAGTCCCCACGCAAGTATCTCGACATAGAAATTGTAATACCATGCATCCAAGAGGGGGTATACACCACGCTAACCCTACTAGGGTGTGTGGAAAGGATAAGGTACTAGGACTACGATGTGGCAAACACCAGGAAATTCCCAGAATTTGCGTAGAAAATATACATGGATAACATCGACACAGGCCCATTTGGAGACCCCATGATGTAGCCAAAACAATAGGGTAAATTCCTAGAAAACATAGGGATCCTGAAACTTGTCAATATTTCCCACTTTGGTAGGGGTAAATAAGTAAATAAATGCATCAAGAATTTGATGGAATTCCTCCATGGAGGTATCTTATGGATGGATGAACTTGTCTCTATTGATGTAGAACTCATCACATTCATCATAGTTCTTCCATCAATGGGAGAGACTCATGCATAGTACCTAGATGAAACAAAAAAAGAGAAGGATCTCATTGAATAAATGAAGAAAAAATATGGGACAGAGAGAGGCTCACATGGGATCATCATCAAAAGAATCAACGATGCAGCCACTAGGATGGCCAAAAAACTAATGGTGTGCAAATTTCTATGTAGGTTTTGAAAACATGAGGTCCCTGTAGGGGTTGGAACAACTGTAGCTCAGTGCGCCAATGGCACCATGCTTAGCTGGACCCCATATCTATTGAACCTGTTCCTCAAGAAATGCAAGGACATGCAGTACTTGGGAACAAAGTTCCACTATTCCTGGTTGTTGATTCTAATAGCATTCTTTGGGTGGAAATAGCCTCCGTACTCTTAATTTTCTGATAGATTAGGCCTCTTCTGTGTAGCACAGAACATGTCCATGGGGAGCACATTAGACCCCAAGAGAAGAAGTGGCAACACAGGTACCTTTGCACGATACCTAAGTGGCATCTAAGGTAGTATAGCCAACACCTGGAGGATCAATTGAGAAGTGGTCATGCAATATCAAGGAATAGCCAACTTCAGGGCTACGTGCCACAATATGTGCATCCAAGAACATAGGAATCCAAAAAAATAATGGTTGCAACTTTGTTTTTGCATCAAGGAAGAAGAAGTTGAAATGGAAATGTGGGATTGGAAAGATGACTTGAAGATCCTGGTCATCACCAAGGAAATTCCAAAGGGCAAGGAGGTAGAAGAAATTTTATCTAAGACACCTACAAGAGACATCACTGCACCTAAAAAGATGACACAATAAGGGAATCCTAGTTAGAATCCAGCGTAGCAAAATAAGGGAAGTGCTCCAAGGAAGGATGCACAGTCATGGAAGAAGGAAATTATCACAGCATAGGAAGAACAAGTAAGAGGGGACACAATGACACAAGAAACCCCTTCAAAAACAACTTTATAAGAAATAGGGCCACCCAAGCATCGAATTATACATACAGGGGGGCCATGCAAGAATGCCAAGGCTGAGTATCAAGTACCGGAGTACACAATCACTAAAGATGATATTGACCTTGTCCTCGAGAGAGTATAGGATTGTACAACCAAGGAATTTGAGGAGGCCTAGTACCAAAGAGGAAGAATATAAAATTATTTGGTCAACATCAGGTAGGTCCTCAAACAAATACACGAAACATAGAGGAATGAAAGGGTAACACAACCAATCCCCTCAACATCAGAAGCAGAGGAAAGGAATGCGTTGATCGAACAAGACACCATCCAAACCATAGCGCAGGTGATTCCAAGATTCTAAGTCACATCATACATGTTGTAGGTGGAGGAGGTAATATCCTAGACGCAACATAGGGATCTGGAACATGTACAATTAGTACTAGAAAATATACCAACCAAGGCACTGTACAAACTTCAAGTTAGTATTGCGTAGGAAGTGTAATCACACGCAAGGACAAATGCAGTGGAATTACAGGAAAATAGGAATGGAAAGGATTACATGGAACTGGTAGTCAAGTAGGTAAAGCTTGAGGAATAATAGGAAAAACAACGTGTATATAATATTGAGCTGAAGTTGAAGGAAGTTTGTACAAGGATTCTAGAAAATGTACAGGCATCCATGTGCAATGCAGAAGAACAAATCTAAATCATCATGTATATGCTTGAGAAATATAAAAAGGAGATCAAGGATCTCAAAGAATAACTAACTCCAACTAATCCTCTAGAATTTTTTGATTAAAGGGAGAAAAAATCATCTCTACAAGTGGAAGTGATGAAGAAAGAAGACGACAGGGTCACACAATTGTTTGAAATGACCCTGCAACTATGGATAACATTGGAAGAAGATGATATGATACAACAACTAGATCATAAATAGGAGGAAATCCTCATTGCAATAGAGAAGTTGAATAAGAGTAAGAAGTCCATGAGAATCACAAAGAGACTAAAGGGTGCACAGGAGATCAAGACCTTGCAAGCAGAACTGAAGACTACGTAGAATAATAAGAAAGAAAGGCTAGCCCAATTAGAACCTCTCCAAGAGAAAGCAGTGGAAATCATGATGAAACTAGAGAAGGAAAAGATGAGAATGGTACATAACCATGTTGAGAGCACATAATATCTCAAGGATCACATCAAAGCATAGAGGGTAGAAGAGCTCATAGAGAAATATGCACAGAGCAGAGATAAAGCGGAAGAGATAGAAGCAAAATTCCACAGCTTGGCATAGGTTGTTCAGGAAGAGTGCATGATCCAGATGTAGGAGTGGAACGAATTGATTAACAGACTAAATACAATAAAAATGGAGATATGAATAATAACACAAATATCCAATGAACAATATCTTCTATTAAATAATGAAATAGGATGAAACTATAAAACTGCAGAAATGAAACACTTGCTCGAATGGTGGTAGCTATCTTTGAGAATATATGCGGCTACTACGCGCATCCTTTTCAAAATAATCTCTTACAGTGAGGCTCTAGATGCCTTCTTTATAGTACTTATGAATGATAAAACCATAGACATCCAAAAACCTAACCCTAGGAGGTGAAACGTCAAACGTCATTTGGGCCCGTATGGGTAAGTTGGTACCTCAACATCCCGGGGTAGTAACATTTTCATACGACCTCCATTTCAAGAGCGTTATAGCCCATTGGAAAGGTCTGTCAAATAAATAAACATTTTGTTGTCAAACTCTTACTCTGCCTACAATTTTATTGTGACGAGCCAAAAAAAAATGTTTAGGCCTCCAAAACGGCCCTAGAAGTACAACAAGATGTGATGACATGAAAACATACAAAATAATCTAGTTGGATTAGGTGAGAAGCCACCAATATCCACCTGGAAGATGCATAGGGATTTAGACATCCCCAGAAGTGTAGAACCCACAATCACAAATAAGTACAAAAGAACATGTTGAACTAAAAATAAACAAGAGGAGCTAGTTGGAATAGGTGGGTGGACACCAATAGATGATTGGATCAATCGTACCCCCTTAGGAATAAATCGTATCCATTGCGTTGAGTTCCCCAATTAGGTTAGGAAACTTCTGCTCAAATTGGCCCTAGGTGAGCCACTTGCCTTAGTGGAGGCGTTTCCTTGCCTTGACAACCCGATAAAAATGGATCCTCTGCTGGCGAGTTCCCTTGACTTGTGTGTCCACTATATGATCATTCGATGCATGCTCCATGCAGTCAAGGTTGAGATCTATGGGTGTTTGTTATTCTGCGATATTTGAGGTGTCCAATAATGGTGGAAAATATGGTGAAAGAAGGTCCAAATTGAACACTGGGTGCATGCCAAGGAAGGGTGGAGTGTTGAGCTCAAAATAATTTATACCCACAGCCTTGGTGATAGGGCAAGGCCCATATCAAGGTGGGAGGAGATTCCATTGGGGCCCTTGTTACGAGGAAATTATCTCTATGGCTAGGGTAAACCACAACACACGAAAAAGACTGCAGAAATCAACTCTATTCTCAAGCATGTTATGTAAACATATATGCTAGAAAGACAAGATAAAAGGCCTACCTCGTCCAAATGTTCGATGAATTAGACCATTGAGCACTTGAACCAAAGCAATATAACTACAACTAGTCCTCAACAACTAAGCACATCAAGCATATGGTGATAATAAATGATGTTAGGACATTCAATAGCATAATACATTAATAAACATGACAAATACACCCATGGAATAATAATTCAAATATTTGCAAGATATCAATTGAACGGGAAACGAGTATTTCTATTAATATATGCTCAACAGAAGTGAAAATGTTACAGACTTCTATGTCAGCACGGTTTGAAACCGATAAACTAAGCTCCTTCCAACTAGGCCTCCACCACTTCAATCATCCACCAAAGGCAAGCTCATAAAAGAGAAACAATGAGGTTCTCAATCAATAAGGGAAGAGCTTGGGGGATGAACTCTGTGTTCAAACTTAAAGGACAAAGGGATGCAGACTCAATATGAAGTAAATAATTTTTCTAGAGTAACTTTTCTCTCAAAGTTGAATTCTTTCTCCTCCTTTCCATAGCTTGGAATTGGCCAATTTATAGCCTTCAAATTGAACTAAAGGGCCGAGTTGGAACATTTCCAATATATGGAAGCCAAGGATCATAGATCTCTTGTCGTGACATGGAAATCCAACATCAATTTTCATTTTTGGGCACAAATCCTGATGTACACGGGTTATAGTGGTGCAGCCTGTGTATACACATGTTGTATAGTAGGCAAGGTGTGTACATGTGGAAAAATATGTATTTTTAACTCTAGTATTTAAAAACAGGGATGATAAGTCTACATAGGGAAATGGAAAAAGGCCTTATGTGTAAGATTGAACAAGGTGAGGAAAATATTGGTATAACATATGAGCAATAATGTGTGAGGTCAGAGGAGTATCTGCGATGGCCAAAATACATTATAAGCAACCCATAAGTGGAGTGATGGGGAACCAACTGGAAGAAGTATTTTCTCATTACATTCTGCACTGACTTTGCATACATTGATGCCAATAGAATTACACTGCAGGTCCATGTGAAAATATACCAAACAACTGTTCATGGCCATGAATATGCAAATAAAAATGCAGTTACATGCCAAAGGATGTCACAGTCATGAACAAGGCCCAGTAGAACCAGTCTCAAAATCAATCTGAAGATATCTGTATACAGTGGAGTACAATCTGATCTCCCATGATCACTAAAGTCATATAGGTATTGGTCCAATGAAAAGGAAGCAATAGCTCAGGAAATCAGGGGCCACATACTGATGTCTTCAAGTCTTCTACACAATCTACCAAGGGTGTAAGTCTAGATCATGTGAATAAAGGAGTTGAGGTCGAACACAATGAGACATCGTTTGATTATCGATCATTGAGGTATACAGTTAGCAAACACAATACAAACTACTGATAGTGAAAGTAGGTATCAAGAAATTGAGTACATTCTTACAAGTGTGAATAAAGGAGTCGATGTCAAACACCTAAAGAATCCATCAATCATGAGACATTGATTTATTCCCAACTGTCAATGGAGAGAGAGCCTACCACTAATGACTGCAAGCCTCAAGATACTCATAAGACTCTAGGTCCCATTTCTAGAATATATGAGATGAATTTGATGGAAGGAGACCCACTGAAAGGAGAGAATTAAGGCATCTCCCATCAGTCAACACGAGGTACAAAGAAAGAGATTCATGATTTGGAGAAAATCGGGTGAATAATGAACCAACGACCATGTGTGTCTTTCGCGTGTGCCAAGTGTAAGCAGTACATGAAAAATACCCTATGAATAGCAGACAATAAGGAAAATTTCTTACAAAGGTGAGGAAACCACCAATAAGGCTAATGGCATCCAAGACACTGCATGAATCCTAATGTGTGAATAGATGTATTGCCGTCGAACACAAGGGAAACCATCCAGTTAATAACCAATGATGAAATGTAGACTGTTGGGTTCAAGGTTACCTACCAATGATGAAAGTAGGACCATGGTGCATGATAGGACTATAGTATCATGTGACTCTGAGACAAACTGAGGGTATGGATAGGATGCAAAGTCAAGAGTTTTGAGAAGTGGCTAACATAGATTGATAGACTTCCTTTGAACAAGAGCATGAGACATAGACTCTGACATCATAGACTCAATGATGAAACCATGATATGTAGGAGGCATCAATGAAATTCTCTATAGGGATTGGATGCGTAACCAATCGGTACAAAAGACTCTGTAACAAGCTCAACTTCCTAAAGCCATGCTAATCCCAAAATTATGATGATGAATGGACCCAATAGCTTTGTTCTCTGTTCAAAGGTGAAACAATTACTGCCAATATAAGATAATATTCCCTTTCCACCCATCTTTTTTTGTCTTATTATAAACAAATGAATGTTATGATACAGAGGAGGAAATGAGTGTCGCAAGTAAGAAAAACTAGTTCCAGCAGTGGAAAATACCTATGCTCAATACAAGGAGATGCATGCAGGAGATGGACACTCGGGGGAATGTTCCCTCCTAGGTATAGGGTGTCAAATTGCGAAGGATACAAATGAGGATCTTCTTGGTTGAGAATGCAAAAACTGTTGAGGAAAAAAGTTTATAATGCAAAGCGAGAACCGGCTAAAGGCTCAATATTGCAAGCAAGGGCATGAGATGCAATCACAACTTAAGGCCAATTTTTTTTTTTTTTATGACATTTAGTCTACTTGGTGTGAAAAAGGGATAAAATTGTGCCAAATAAACGTCCTTTCAAATCCAATTTACGAGTGTGGAAGAGACAAGTTCCCTTAGCAATCTTTTTTCTCTTTTGAAGATGAGTTGGAAAAGAGATTAAATTAAACTCGATTGGGAGTCCTCTAGGTATAAGGAAACATGTTTATGAGTGAGAAATGAGGCTCAACATAAATTCATGTACTATATATAAGGGACTCCTGGTCCTATGGAAGAAATCTCTACATGGGCACCAAATGAAGCAGGGGATCTAACTAGGGAACCCATGTTTGGTAAGTCTCTACCACTTGATAAAGACACTACTTATAGTGGATGGAAGGTTATGTGTCGCAACAAATGGGTTTGTACTTAAGGAATTAAAAGTGACAGTTATAGGACAATGCAAAAATGCATGATGGAATCGATACCTGTCCTATATGTTGGGTAGTGAAAATACCTGCCCTTGGTGACGAACGACCAACATAAAGTTGAAATTCACAAGAATTCTTGGTGAAAACTACAAAAACCAACTCAATCAACCTTTGTATTATTCTATTAGGCGAAAAAATGACTCAAAACTACAGTAAGTGGGTAAAAACTATTATAAATAGTAACAAAACCAAAAATTACTATGCCATTTTGATTTTTTACCCAAATAGTGAAAATTGGACCAAATTACCTCCAAGATTCAACTGGTGATTGCAGGAGCGTCAGGAGATGAAATCAGAAACCATCTGGACCAGGTAACTCCTCTTCCCCTCCTCTTACTTTCTAGTGGATTAAATTTTTAAATTAGGTTTCAAATTTTGAGTAAATTAAGGCACACATTGGGTAACTCGATGTACGTAGGCTACCACTTATCGGGTCATGTATACATTGGGTTAACGCGACTATGTAAACTACAGGGCACGTATACCCAACCCTATATGTGACTGTAAAATAAGCATCTTATGTACAAGTCCATAATCAATAACTTTTATGGTTGCTAACTCAAATTTTGACTTTTATCTGGCAGGATGGTCCTAGAATGGAGGGAAAGAGAGAACAAGGAGTTTGATGTTGTTGTGGACAGTGATTTGGGGGCCCAAATGGCCTTGAAAATATGCATATTATATAAATTTTGGGATCTCAAATGGATGAGGTCCCAGGTGAGGTTGCTTGAGATCCTTGTGGGTTACTGGGAACCTAACAATGAAATTTTCAACCTCGATGGGAAACCATTGAGGAGTGAAGTAGAGGATATATACTTTTTGACTAGATTATCATGCCAGGGTGAGGTTGTAAACCTCAAATCATGAGGAGCAAGGAGAAAAATGAAAATAGAGGAGTACATAGATGCTCACTGTGTAGAGGGGACTTCGAAGGTCGAGATTCATCTCCCCATGCAAGCGATAAACAATCTCACCCTCAAGATTTTTGTCCTGATGTTGACTAGGATCACAGGCTCGGCTTTGTTTCACTAGGCATTGACGCCGCTCATGTTATATGTTGTAGAGTGCTTGATAAAAACAGTATATGATTTGTGTACCTCACTACTGGATAATATGTAGAGCCAGTTGACATAGTGCATTAGATGAATATCCCTATGCAGGGATAAACTTCAGAGGGGACCCTGACATGCCACTCCCACTATAGATTGCCTATGGGGACATAGGTATGTCAAATGTTTTTAAATATTTCAATTTTTTTTGTATTTTTTTATAGCGAAACAAAAATATTTTTGGATGATTCTTAAGTACTAAATAGACACTTGTGTAACACAAAAGTGGGTCCACGATGGATGTAAGGGATTCCTTGACATCTTTGTAGGAACTAGGGAGATGAGGCGGCATGAGGAGAAGCTGAGAGAGTCCATCAAAACATCCAGGGAAACATGTCGCGTTTGACTCATAGGATTCTGATGGTTAAGCTAGAGGATCTGTTGGAAGCCATGGAACTACAAGTGGTGTTGGGTATGTGTTATATTCTTTTCATGTGTGTGTGTGTGGGTGCGTCAGATACGACAACTGCGTATGACGATCCCTAGGGGGGTCCCAGGGAGGTGGCAGGTATGCCCCCACTGGTTACGCGCAGTGTTCGGGGCAACGCCCCAAAATGTTTTTTGGGGCGGTTTTTGCTATTTTTAGCGGATTTTGCTATTTTTAGCTAATTTGTAAATTAATCTCGGATTAAGGGATTAGGGTTTTGGTATCTATGGAATACCTAAAAAAATTGTATATATTGTATGGAGAATGGTGAAATTTGATATAATGAAAATAAGAAAGGTTTTCCCGGTTGAGGGTTTCCGGTAAAAATCTTTGTGTACTCTGTGTATGAGCGATTGATTAATTTCTGTATTTCTTAAGAATCTACATGCATTGCTTTACTTTGCAGGTTTAAAACTTACATGTGGTATCAGAGCACATTTTTGGCTTCAGAGGGATGCCTTTGTTGCTGAGGGTTTGGCTTGATCTTGATAGATCAAGTTTATCTTGGGTCTGTGATAAACCTAGGTTCAGTGGGAGATTTTGTAGAGGATATTCGAGTAAAGTAAGAGGAATGGCGAGCTCATCTAGAATCAAGATAGAGAAGTTCAATGGTAAAAACTTTGAGCTATGGAAGCTCAAGATGGAGGACCTTCTTGTAGACAAAGAACAATGGATCGCTGTGGATCCTGGTACACACCCTACTGGTACACCATCTACAAGCACACAGGCTACTGGTACACCTCCTACCAGTACACAAACTACTAGTACACCAGTTACTGGTATGTCAAAGGAAGATTGGGACAAGTTGGACAGAAGAGCAAGGAGTACCATTCGACTCTGCTTGGCAGATTCGGTGTTGTTGAATGTCTCAGGAGAATCTACAACCAAGGAACTATGGGATAAGTTAGGCAATTTGTATCAATCAAAGTCCTTGGTAAAAAAGTTGTTTCTTCAAAAGAAGCTGTATCATCTTAGGATGGAAGATGGAGATTCTGTGATAGAACATCTAAATGCCTTTAATACTCTGGTAAGTCAACTTGGATCTGTTAATATTATGATTACAGAAGAAGATAAGTGTATTACTTTGTTATGTTCTTTGCTAGACTCTTGGGATAATCTGGTTGTAGAAATAGGTAGTACCACTCAACCTACATTGAAATATGACGATGTAGTTGCATCGTTTCTATCTGAAGAGATGAGGCGAAAAAGCATGGATGGTCATAGCACAGATGCTTTATTTTTAAGAGGGCGTACCCAAGAGAGGAACCCTGGTAAGCCTTCAGGATGGAGATCTAAATATACAGGTAGATCTAAGTCCCCAGGAAAATCTTTGAGGAAATGCTGGAAGTGTGGTAAAACAGGGCATTATAAGAAACATTGCAAGTCTAAGAAGGTTGAAAAACCAAAGGGATCTGATAGTCCCTCTTCCACGGAGGTGAAAACCTCCACTGAAGAAGGAGGTGATGTTTACCTAGCATCTACAAGTACACATGCAGAACATGGTGTATGGTTGATTGACTCAAGTGCATCATACCATATGACTCCTCACAGGGAGTGGTTCTCTGAATATGAAAAATATGATGGTGGTGATGTATTCCTAGGAGATGACTTGACAGCAAAAATCTTGGGACGTGGAAGGGTTAAGTTGTTGCTAAATGATGGAAGGATTAGAACTCTCCCTGGGGTTCTACACATTCCAAAACTAGCCAGGAGCCTCATATCTATAAGCAAGTTGGGTGATGCAGGAGTGAAAACTGTATTTGAAAAGGACACTTGCAAGATGGTATGAGGAGCAATGGTGTTGATGAGGGGAGTTCATTGTGTAACTCTGTACAAGTTGTTGGGAAGAACTTATACTAATGGGTGTAACAATTCTGTTGTCCTTGAGAATAAAAATGAAGGAGACAAGACCAATACTATCCCAGAAAAGAAGACCATGATGCGGCATCAAAGACTGGGGCATAATGGAGAAAAGGGTCTTCGAACACTACTCAGTAAAGGTATGATTGAAGGTATGT
>JASDQU010101312.1:223176-272561 GCA_032191745.1 Picea mariana
TATGCAAAATCTTCTTGTGGCATAATCTAATCCCACTGATTATGGTGTTTAGTGACCAGACTCCTCAACAATTTTCCCAAAATTTTGTTCACCACCTCAGTCTGTCCATCTGTCTGACGGTGATAAGCTGAGATGAAGGAAAAATCTATCCCCAAATTCTTCCATAGTGTTCTCCAAAAGTGACCAACAAATTTTGTGTCTCTTTCCAAGATAATGCTTCTGGGTAGGCCGTGAAGTCTTACAACTTCCTTGAAAAACATATTTGCAACATGTGTTGTTTCACTGGTCTTCTGGCATGGGATAAAATGTGCCATCTTTGAAAATCAATCCACCACCACAAATATGGAATCAAATCCTCTTTGGGTTCTTGGTATTGCCAACAAAAAATCCATGCTTATTTCATCCCAAGGCCTCTCTAGTATTGGCAATGGTTGATACAATCCAATGTTTTTTCTCTTCCCTTTTCCATGTTGATAGATTCTACATTTGTTCACAAATTTTATCACTTCCGTTCTCATACCTGGCCAATAATATGAACTGCTCAACTGTGAATATGTTTTATCTTGGATGAAATGTCCAGCCAATCCTCCACTATGCTTTTCCTTCAAAAGGTTATCCCTCATTGAGCATTTTGGTATGCACAACTGATTCCCCTTGAACAACAATCCCTCTTGAATCATGTACTCTTTCTACTGGCTTCTGTCTCTCAGCATAGTATTCACACATGCTTCATATGCTTCCCTGAAATCTGCATCATCACAATACATGTCCTTAAGGTGTTCAAACCCCAAGGTCTTCACCTGAAATTCCCGCAGAATAAAACATCTCCTTCTCAATGCTTCAACAACTTTGTTAGCATTCCCAACAATATGTTTTATGAAAAAATTAAAGTTCTGCATAAACTCAACCCATTTTTCATGCCTCTAATTCAATTTTTGTTGCTTGGTTATGAATTGTAAAGCCTGGTTATTTGTATACAAGACAAATTCTTGTGGGACAAGATAATGTCTCCATTTCTTCAAGCCTTGAATTATGGCATAAAATTTCTTGTAATACGTGGAGTATTTTCTCTTGGTCTCATTCATCTTCTCAATGAAATACACAATAGGTCTATTGTCCTGGCTTAATACAACTCCAATTTCAACTCCACTTGCGTCACATCTCACCTAAAATGTCTTTTCAAAATTCAGCAAGACCAAAATTGGTCATTCTATTATTTTATCCTTCAGTATATTGAAGATTTTCTCGACTTCCTCTATCCATTTAAAGGACTCATGCTTCTTCTTCACTATACCCATCATTGGTGCACAAATTCAATTGAAGTCTCTGATGAACTTCCTATAGAATATCGCTAATTCATGGAAGCTCCTTACCTCAAACATGGTTCTTGGTGATGACCATTCTTTGATTTCTTTCACCTTCTCTAGGTGCATCTTAAATTCATTTGAAGAGATCACAAAAAACAAGTAAATGAGTTTTGTCTTCATAAAAGAGGACTTCCTCAGATTTATCAACAACTTCTCCTGTTGTAGCCTCCTCATCACTAGTGACAAGTGCCTCAAATCCTCTTCTTTAGTCCTGCTAAAGATCAGTATATCATCCAGATACACAACCACAAACTTGTGAATGAAATCTTTCAGTATTTCATTCATTAGCCTCATAAAATTACTCAAGGAATTTGTTAAGACAAATGGCATAACAAGCCACTCATACAGACCTCCATTTGTCTTAAAGGTTGTCTTCCATTCATCACCTTCTCTCATTCTAATCTGGTGATATCCTCTTTTCAAATCTATTTTATAAAAGAAATTTGCTCCACTTAAACCATCCATTAAATCATCCATTCTTGGTAAAGGAAATCTATACATGATAGTGATATTGTTAATGGATCTTGAGTCTATACACATCCTCCATCCTCCATCCTTATTTGGACTCAACACGCTTGGAATTACACATGGACTCAAGCTCTCTCTAACCAAACCCTTGTCTAACAATCCCTGGACTTATTTCTTCACTTCCTCATTCTCTCGAGGTGTCAATATGTGTGCTTCATTGTTCAACATACTTTCTTTGGGTATCAAGTCAATATGGTGACTGATACTCCTAATGATTGGAAATGAGTTAGGCGACTCATCCATTACTATGTCAGAAAAATTATCTAATAATTCCTGAACCTCTTAAGGAAAAACTTCCTTTGAAGTACTTGTAAGGATAACTCTAGGCTTGCTTACCACAACAAAATTCATCTCCTATTCTTCCTTGAATTCCTTCAGGATTTCTTTCCCACTCATGATATGTATTCTTGTGTTGGCCTCCTCTTTCACTCTCTTCTCCTCTATTGGAAGCAACATGTGTGTCCTTCCATTCTTATCTAATGTGTATGTATTCTTCCTCCCATCGTGAATGACATTCTTGTCAAACTTCCATAGTCTTCCCAACATAATATGACATACATCCATGAGAATTACATCACATAGAATTTCATCTCTATATCCTTATATTTTGAATTCAACCAAGCATTGTTTGATAACCATTACCCGCTGTCCTTTCTGCAACCATGATACTTTGTATGGATTCGGGTGTGCAGTTGTCTCCAACTCAAATTTCTCCACCATATTTGTGCATACTAAGTTGTCAGTGCTCCCACTGTCTATTATCACCTTGCATAATCTGTCTTTAGTCTTGCAAGTTGTTCTAAAGAGACTGTTTCTCTCCACTGGCCTTTAAATTTTTGCCTTTGGTTTTAAGAGAAACTTCCTCAACATTAGGGATATTCCATCCTCTTCTCCTTCAGCCTCAACATCTATTCTTCATGCTTCTAAAATTTGAGCTTCACCTCCTCCTTCTTTATTTTTCCCGGGACATTCCCAAGACAGGTGTCTTGTCTTTCCATAGGTATAACATCTTATGTCTCCTCCTCCTCTTCTTCCTCTTCCTCTGGAATAATTTCTTCCACCACTCTGCCTTTCTCAGGAATTTTCTCCTCTTTTTGAGTGATTGTGTGATTTATCAGTCTCGTCCTTAGACCTAGGTGCTCTGTTATGGGTAAATCCCTTTCTTTTGCTTGGGACCAATATTTTACCTCTGCCTCACTGGCTTTGTTTTCTGGCCAACTTCTCCTCTACCTTCAACACAAACTAATAATCATCCTCCACTGTCCCTACTGACATCATGATGACCTCATCCTAGATTTCATATCTTAGGCCATTTATATATATGGCTAATTTTTATTCATCTTTCTATCTTTGTCCAGTTCTAATGTTCAACCTATAGAATGCCTCTATGTACTCCTTAATTATCATCCCTTTCTATCTTAGGTTTTGCATTTTCCTGAAAAAATTGATCTAATAATCTTTGGGCATGAACTTAGCCTTAAACTTGGCTACCATTCTATCCCAACTCTTTATCTTTTGTTTTCCTTTGCTTCTCCTTTAATCCTATAGTTCATCCCACCACAACCCCGCATGTCCCTTTAGTATGGTGACAACATGTCTCATGCTTCTTTATTCATCGATGTCTTCATAGTCAAAATACTTGTCCATGGACCTTATCTAGTCCAATAGATATTTGGAATCTAAATTTCCTTCATACATTGGCACCTCCATCTTGGCTCTGCCTCCCAATCTAGAAACTTATCTTAGAAAGCGTTCTTCGACAACATTATCTCTTGCAGCTTCTCCGACAAAATTCTCGCCCACTGCTTCTTTTCTCTTTGCATCATTGACATCTCCAACATCAGGTGCTTGTACCTATGCTACCTCCATCACTTCTAATCTTGCATGGATTTCTCTCATCTCCCTTTCCATAGATCGATTGGATAAATGTGGTTCCACTCGTCTCCTTGGTGGCATTCTGTTGACTGTCTGTCACACACATAGTACAACTTCGAGTTCTATTGTCTCCTCTTCTTTTCCTGTTGTCTGCAAGCAAACTTTAGCTCTGATAACACTTGGTGCAGACCCCCCTCCTTTCTCTCCTAAGGGATGCATGACCTCTCGGTCTAGGATTGACCAAGATACTGAGTCTGATTGACTCTCCAGGTCTCTACTAGACCCCGAAACCACTTATACAGGACTTTTCTCTAAATGTGCAGGTTTCCTGAGACCCGTGGCTTCTCTCCTAAGTGTTTTTCAAACCTCAACACCAAACATGCACTAGCTCCTCTATGCTAATCCCATTCTCCCTTTTGACCACTGGCGGTGTCCACCCACTTGAGCCAATGGCGCGTCACAATTTCATGTTTCGCGACCCTAGGAGTTCTCCTACCTCCATTCACCCGATAGTCAAAATTATGATGACCCGAGATCTACAGTCTATATCTTCGCTTGATTGATGCCTGTGATCAAATCGGTGTTTCATGTTTCGTGACTTTGGAGTTTCCTTGCCTCCAGTCTCCCGATAGCTAAAATCACGACGAATCTAGGTCGACGGTCCAGATCCCTCCTCAAATCTGACGATCATGATTATTTCGGGACTTTGTGTTTCGTGAAGTCGAAGGAATTATCACCTATGATCCCCTGATCCCTGAAATGTCTATATTTTGCATTGTACAATCAACGGTCCAAATCTCTCTTAGATCTGATGACTTAGATCAAGTCATGGATTCGGGCTTCACGACTTCTTAGTGTCTCACCCTTTGAATTCTCCATAGTGTGAGTCAGAAAAATTTTGATAATTCGCCATGCATCCCTCCTGATGGATGATTTTGATTCTCTTGCATTGAAAGTGAACTATTGAGATCTTTTCCCCCTTGCGCTTATGCTATCTTCAAAGTTACAAGATCTTCTGGATTTTGAAAGGTTTCAAACCTTTACTCCTTCGATGAGTTCTATTCTTGGATCTCTTTAACACTTAGGGAAAGTGTTATTGCTCATGATTTTGAACTTGTGAATACATCAAATTCCCGCACACACCTTATGCTTTAGGGATTCGATAATTCAGATTTTGAAGGATTTCTCGAAAGAGAAAATTCCTCTTGCCCTCATGGCATTCTCCTTCCTTGACTCTTTGACGCTTATTTGAATATAATATCTGTGCACTACTTACACCAGATCTTCATGCAAGGTTTGGTTTCTTGCAGATGACTGTGCACGCCTTGCACCAGTCTCTTTTCACTCCTTGCAAAGGGAAAATTTCATGTTATCTCTTCTGAGCTCCGGAATCAAAACAGATCCTGTCATTGCACTCCTTGCGTTTTGTGTGCACACCTTGTACTACTTCAACAAAAGAGAAACAATTGAAACTTATCCTACCATCCACAGTTTCATCTACTCAAAATGAGATTCATTCATTCATTCATGAAAACACAATACAAAGAATTGAAAACAATGTTCACAACATGCATTGGATCAATCCTCCTCTGTTCTATTCCTAAGTGAAAATGGTTACAACTGTAAATGAAAATGAAAACTCAGAAACTCAACAATCTCCTACTAACTTGCAACTACTTCTATATACTCCTAGCCAGCCTCATTTGGGCATACCAAACCTCTATTTATCAAAGAGGGCTCATAGGGTTTCCCCTGGCTACTTTTCTACTCTAAAAGTTGTCCTAATGACTATCTAGACCAGTCGCATTCCAGAGTCATAGTGGAATCTCCCACTTCGCTCGTAATCATCCAAGTGTGCCTCCAGATTTTCTCAGCATGGTTTCAAGCGTGCCTACAAAATTAATTCTGGTGCTGAGTTAAGGCGGCTTCAAAATGTCTGTTGTTTCTATGAGTGTTGAGGTTTCATACAGATTCCCAGGCGCTAATGGGTCTTTCTCTGCATTCTTGCTAGTGATGCTCCTGCATCAAAGAGGATTAGAAACAAGGTTAAAAGCATGAATGCCTCCCATATTAGGAGTCGTTTGAGGGATTTGAGAACCACCAAATGAAAATGGAGTGTAAGGAGGTGTAGTTCCCCCAAGCCCAATTCCAGTATTAGGGCCAATAGCTTAAATGGTGTTTGAAAAATGTGAAGTAAATTTCGGCATACCATAGGAAAAAAGACTAGAGGCCATAGGGATAGACTAAACATTATAGCCTGGTGAGTGACCAAGAAACCCAAAAGGGTTTGAGGCAAGAGATTGATCATTCATTATAGGTCGAGCCATAGTAATTATAGGTGCCTTGGACACTACAACCATTGTGGTTGCAGGAGTCAAAGGGGTGTCATTAACTATAATAGGTGTGGGATTCAAACATATGCCAGTGTTCTGTAGACTATGTTTAGTACTCATCCTTGTAGAATCACAAGTCTGAATAGTGGCGGTGTGTGTACAACGCCTAATAACTCTACTTCTTTTAGAAGGAAAAGACTCAAAATGCGGTTGTAAATGTAACAGGAGACAATACTGGCGGGGATGCTGGTCTAAATCCATGCTAACTTAAGACTCTAAAGACAAAAAATAAATCCTAAGGCCAACTAGTAATCAAATAATAGACCAAAAAATCAAACGGCCAATATGCACAAAAACAGGTAAAGAGGTTGAAAATGGCCTCCCACCCTAAAGAAGGTATGTATCGCCCAAGAGGGGCCTGAGACTCCCTGCTAAAGATCATAGGTAACAAAATTATTTATAAGGGCCCTCATGGGCTTAAAAACTAGTCAGTAAGATCCCCCCAGAGAGGTAATCCTCCATAAAGTTTGTGTGCTGTGCGACCCTTATCTGACCCAGGGTACCTGTAGAATAACCCTTGCAAGTAACCTATGTGGCACCTAAGTCAAGAAACTAAGAAACCAATGCACAGATGAGCATTCTTAAGTCAGGTCCACCATATGGGTAGGGTAGCGAAGCCTGAAACCTTGAAAGTACCACCTCTCACAGAGGTAAAGACACTAGGAAGATCCCCAAATATGAATAGATCTCCAGAAATATCTCTAACGCTAAGAAGGTATTAGGGGGATATCCCTTCAACCAACCTCACGCGACCTCGTGATTAACTTCAGTGTGAGAGACGAATCCTAATATTACCAATTATACAATGTATTTTTCCACTCCCTTTGTCAGACACATGTTTATTTAATTGCCTTGGAGAAGTTTACTCACAAAATTCTATTCCAAGGCACTAAATCCTAAGCTAGTTTGTGTACCCTAGAAAATAAAATCATGACTAATCAATTTTAAATTATAGCATTAATTTTAGTGGCCGTGATTACTCAAAGAGTTATGGTAGTGAAACTCGTTATGTTATGACTCAACAAGAAAAGTAAATATGAATATAATTGAAAGTCCTAACTTCAATTTTCAATAAATTATATGCTTCTAAAAACAAATGTAATTTTCAATTTCAACTCTGCAATTCTGAACTAAAAATGCAATCTTTCATTACATGCACTGAGCTAATGACAAGAGTTGAAAAGACCAAAATGCCAAGCAATGCAAAATGACTAATATTTTTGTATTTTCAATATAATAAAACTTAGAATTCATGGAATGAAAAGCAACTTGATATACAAACTCTATTGTGTATAGAAAGAGATAACTCAAGTATAATATGAAGGAGAAGAACACCCAACCCAATGTACAAGGACAATCAAAATTAAAAGGTGATGATAAATACTCCACCCAAAAATTCAACCCCAGATAGGTTTCCTGTCATCCCACAAGCACTTAACAAGCACTACAGAGACCTAAGAAGACTCAACAAACATCAAATCCCACCCAACAACCACCAAACCCAGCAAACACGCAAAGAAGGTTGATGTTCATGATTGTTCAAGGGCACAAAACATATGTATGTATCTTGAAGAGGGAAAACCTATGTATATACGCGATTATGAAGAAAAAAACCACGTATATGTTTCAAAAAACAAGGCTGGGAAAGGGAGAAGGCTGAAAAGTCAGACCCAAAGTGAAAAGAGGTTGTCAAGCAATGATACGACAAAAAACACAATAGGAACAAGAGCAATCTAAGGAGAAAAGTACTCCAAACCCTAAGAAAGAAGATTCAATCCCCAGTATGGCCATCGATTATGTTATGAGGAAAATCTCTCTATGGCTAGGGTAAACCATTACAAACGGAAATGACTACAGAAATCAACTCTATTCTCAAGTATGCTATGTAAAAAAATATTCTATCAAGACAAGATAAAATTCCTACCTCATCCAGATGTGCGATGAAGTCCACCATTGAGAATTTGACCCAAAGCAATATACCTACAACTAGTCCTCAACAACCATGCCCAACAAGCAGATGATGATAATAAATGATGTTAGCACATGCAATGGAATAATACATTAATAAACATGACAAATACTCCCATGGAATAATAATTCAAATATTTGCAAGATATCAATTGGATGGGAAACAAGTATTTCTATTAATATATGATCAACAGAAGTGAAAGTGTTACAGCCTTCCATGTCGACATGGTTCAGAACCGAGAAACTAGGTTCCTTCTAGTTGGCCCTCCACCACTTCAATCCTCCACCAAAGGAAAGCTCATAAAAGAGAAACAATGAAGTTTTGAATCAATAAGGGAAGAGCTTGGGGGTTGAACACTGTGTTCAAACTTAAAGGACAAAGGGATGCATACTCAATAAGAAGTAAATAATTTCTCTAGACTAAGTTTGCTCTCAAAGTTGAATTCTTTCTCCTCCTTTCCATAGCTCAGAATCGGCCCATTTATAGCCTTCAAATGGAACTGAAGGGTCGAGTCATAACGTTTCTAGTATATGGAAGGCCAAGGTTCATAAATCTCCAGTCGTGACATGGAAACCTGACATTAATTTTTATTTTTGGGAACAAATCCTGATATAGGCGGGCTGTAGTGGTGTAGCCTGCACATACGCATGTTGTATAGTAGACAAGGTGGGTACATGTGGAAAAATATATATTTTTAGGTCTGGGATTTTCAAACAGGGATAATACATTTGCATAGGGAAATGGAAAAAGGCCTTATGTGCAAGATTCCATAGGGTGAAGAATATCTTGCTATAATAGCCCTGTGAGATGCTCCTTCTACAAATGTAACCAGACTTTGTCGCCAACTTGAAACTAGTTTGGCAACCTGTGTTGATCATGGCACTGCTTGTACTTAGCATTGGATTTCTGCAAAAATCTCTTGGACCTGTTGGCAGATGTGTTGAAGCCGCTCAATGAATCTGGTGGCTTTTTCGATCCCATAATGATCATTGGAAGAATTTTTCTGTTTGGTGGCAAGAGGAAGTGCAACATCAATGGGTACAAAAGGTTGGAATCCCAACCCACCTGAAATGGCATATGGTCGATGGAGATATGGAGAGCCTTGTTGTAACTGTGTTGAACATAGTGGAGACTCTCATCCCATGTACATGGATGGTTAGAGTTGTACATTCATAGGATGTGCACAATCATTTTATTGACGACCTTTGTTTGGCCATCTGTTTAGGGGTGGAAAGCAATGTATTTTGTGAGATTGGTGTCCAACAGTGACGAGAGACTCTACCAAAATGTGTATAGAAAGATATAACTCAAGAAAAATACCAAGGAGCAGAACACCCAGCCCAATGTACAAGGACAATCAAAATGAAAAGGTGATGAGAAAGACTTTGCACAACAATTCAACCCCAAACAGGTTTCCTATCATCCCACAAGCACTTAACATGCACTACAGAGACTTAAGAAGACTCAAAAAACATCAAATCCCACCCAACAACCACTAGAACTCGTAGACAAGAAAATAAGGTTGATGTACTTGACTGTTCAAGGACACAAAGCATATGTATGTAGCTTGAAGAGGGAAAACCTGTGTATATACACATCTCTCAAGCCAAAAATCACGTATATGTTTCAAAAACCAAGGCTAGGCAAGGGAGAAGGCTGAAAACTCAAACCTAGAGTGAACAGAGGTTGTCAAGCAATGATATGACAAAAAACAGAATAGGAATGAGAGAAATCTAAGGAGAAAAGTACTCCAAATCCTAAGAAAGAATTCAATCCCTAGTATGGTCGCCAATTCTATTATGAGGAAAATCTCTCTATGGCTAGGGTAAACCAAAACAGATGGAAATGATTGTAGAAATCAACTCTATTCTCAAGTATGCTATGTAAAAAAACATGCTATCAAGACTAGATAAAATGCCTACCTCATCCAGATGTTCGATGAAGTCCACTGTTGAGCACTTAACCCAAAGCAATATACCTACAACTAGTTCGCAACAACCAAGCCCAACAAGCATATGGTGATAATAAATGATGTTAGAAAATTCAATGGAATAATCCATAATAAACATGAGAAATACTCCCATTGAATAATAATTCAAATATTTGCAATATATCAATTGGACAAGAAACGAGTATTTCTATTAATATATGATCAACAAAAGTGAAAATGTTATAGTTTTCCATGTTGGCACGGTTTGGAACCGAGACACTAAGTTCCTTCCAGTTGGGCCTCCACCACTTCAATCCTCCACCAAAGGCAAGCTCATAAAAGAGAAACATTGAGGTTTTGAATCAATACAGGAAGAGCTTGGGGGATGAAAACTGTGTTCAAACTTAAAGTACAAACGAACACAAACTCAATATGAAGTAAATAATTTCTCTAGAGTAAGTTTTCTCTCAAAGTTGAATTCTTTCTCCTCCTTTCCATAGCTCGAAATTGGCCCATTTATAGCCATCAAATGGAACTGAAGGGTCGAGTTAGAACGTTTCTAGTATATGGAAGGCCAAGGACCATATATTTCCTGTCGTGACATGGAAACTCAACATTAATTTTCATTTTTGGGAACAAATACCGATGTACGGAGGTTGTAGTGGTGCAGCCTGCATATACACATGTTATATAGTAGGCAAGGTGCGTACATGTGGAAAAATATATATTTTTAGCTTTGGGATTTAAAAATAGGGATGATAAGTTTGCATAGGGAAATGGAAAAAGGCCTTATGTGCAAGATTGCATAGGGTGAGGAAAATATTTCTATAATAGCCCTATGAGATGCTCCTTATACAAATGTAACCAGACTTTGTCGCCAACCTGAAACTAGTGTGGTAACCTGTGTTTATCATGGCGTTTCTTGTACTTAGCATTGGATTTCTAAAAAAATATCTTGGATCTGTTGGCGGATGTGTTGAAGCCGCTCAATGACTCTGGTGGATTTTTCGATCGAAAAATGATCATTGGAAGAGATTGTCTGTGTGGTGGAAAGAGGAAGTGCAACATCAATGGGTACAAAAGGTTGGAATCCCAGCCCCACCTAAAATGGGCTATGGTCGATGGATATATGGAGCGCCCTATTGTAACTATGTTGAACATAGTGGAGACTCTCATCCCATGTATGTGGATGGTTAGAGTTGTACATTCAAAGGATGTGCACAATCATTTTATTGACAACCTTTGTTTGGCTGTCTTTTTTGGGGTGGAAAGAAATGGATTTTATGAGCTTGGTGTCCAACAGTGGCCAGATACTCAACCAAAATGTGTATAGAAAGAGATAACTCAAGAAAAATACCAAGGATTAGAACACCCATCCGAATGTGCAAGGACAATGAAAATGAAAAGGTGATGAGAAAGACTTCGCCCAAAAATTCAACTCCAAACAGGTTTCCTGTCATCCCACAAGCACTTAACACACACTACAGAGACCTAAGACGACTCAAAAAACATCAAATCCCACCCAACAACCACCAAAACTAGAAAACAAGCAAAGAAGGTTGATGTACATGACTGTTCAAGGACACAGAGCATATGTATGTAGCTTGAAGATGGAAAACCTACGTATATACGTGATTGTCAAGCCAAAAACCACATATACATTTCAAAAAACAATGCTAGGCAAGGGAGAAGGCTGAAAACTCAGACCCAGAGTGAATAGAGGTTGTCAAGCATTGATACAACAAGAAATGAAATAGGAATGAGAGAAATCTAAGGGGAAAAGTACTCCAAACCCTAAGAAAGAAGATTTAATCCTCAGTATGGTCACCAATTCTTTTACGGGGAAAATATCTCTATGGCTAGGGTAAACCACAATAGAAGGAAATGACTGCATAAATCAACTCTATTCTCAAGTGTTCTATGTAAACACATATGCTATCAAGACAAGATAAAAGGCCTACCTCATCCTTATGTTCGATGAAGTCCACCGTTGATCACATGACCCAAAGCAATATATCTACAACTAGTCCTCAACAACGAAACCCAACAAGCATATGGTGATAATAAATGATGTTATCACATTCAATGGAATAATACATTAATAAACATGACAAATACTCCGATGGAATAATAATTCAAATATTTGCAAGATATCAATTGGATGGAAAATGAGTATTTCTATTAATATATGATCAACATAAGTGAAAATGTTACAGAATTCTGTGTCAGCACGGTTCAGAACTGAGAAACTAAGTTCCCTCCAGTTGGGCCTCCACCAAAGGAAAGCTCATAAAAGATAAACAATGAGGTTTTGAATCAATAAGGAAAGAGCTTGGGGGTTGAACACTGTGTTCAAACTTAAAGGACAAAAGGATGCAAACTCAATATGAAGTAAATAATTTCTCCAGAGTAAGTTTTCTCTCAAAGTTGAATTATTTCTCCTCCTTTCCATAGCTTGAAATTGGTCCATTTATAGCCTTCAAATGGAACTGAAGGGTTGAGTCAAAACGTTTCCATTATATGGAAGGCCAAGGATCATAGATCTCCTGTCATGACATGGAAACCTAATGTTAATTTTCATTTTTGGGAACAAATCCTGATGTACCCGAGTTGTAGTGGTGCAGCCTACATATACGCATGTTGTGTAGTAGCCAAGGTGCATACATGTGGAAAAATATATATTTTTAGTATTGGGATTTACAAATAGGGATGATAAGTTTGCATAGGGAAATGGAAAAAGGCCTTATGTGAAAGGTTGCATAGGGTGAGGAAAATATTTCTATAACATCCCTATGAGATGCTCCTTCTACAAATGTAACCAGACTTTGTCTCCAACCTGAAACTAGTGTGGTAACCTATGTTTATCATGGCGTTGCTTGTACTTAGCATTGGATTTCTGCAAAAATCTCTTGGAACTGTTGGTGGATGTCTTAAAGCCGCTCAATGACTCTGGTGGATTTTTCGATCGCAAAATGATCATGGGAAGAGTTTGTTTGTGTGGTGGCAAGAGGAAGTGCAACATCAATGGGTACAAAAGGTTGGAATCCCAGCCCCACCTGAAATGGGCTATGGTCGATGAAGATATGGAGAGCTATGTTGTAAATTTGTTGAACATGGTGGAGACTCTCATCCCATGTACGTGGATGGTTATATTTGTACATTCACAGGATGTGCGCAATCATTTTATTGACGACCTTTGTTTGGTTGTCTGTTTGGGGGTGGAAACCAGTGGATTTTGTGAGCTTGGTGTCCAACAGTGACCAGAGACTCAACCAAAATGTGTATAGAAAGAGATAACTCAAGCCAAATACCAAGGAGAAGAACACCCAACCCAATGGACAAGGAAAATAAAAATGAAAAGGTGATGAGAAAGACTCCGCCCAAAAGTTCAACCCCAGACAGGTTTCTTGTCATCCCACAAGCACTTAGCAGGCACTACAAAGACCTAAGAAGACTCAACAAACATCAAATCCCACCCAGCAACCACCAGACCCAACAAAGAATAAAATAATTCTGATGTACGTGACTGTTCAAGGACACAGAGCATATTTATGTAGCTTGAAGAGGGAAAACCTGTGTATATACGTGACTGTCAAGCCAAAAACCATGTATATGTTTCAAAAAACAAGGCTAGGCAAGGGAGAAGGATGAAAACTCAAACCCAGAGTGAAGGGAATTTGTCAAGCAATGATACAACAAGAAATGCAATAGGAACGAGATAAATCTAAGGAGAAAAGTAATCCAAACCCTAAGAAAGAAGATTCAATCCCCAGTATGGTCGCCAATTCTATTACGAGAAAAATCTCTCTATGGCTAGGGTAAAACACAATAGATGGAAATGACTGCAGAAATCAACTCTATTCTCAAGTATGCTATGTAAACAAATATGCTATCAAGATAAGATAAAAGGCCTACCTCATCCAGATGTTCGATGAATTCCACTGTTGAGCACTTGAACCAAAACAATATACCTACAACTAGTCCTCAACAACCAAGCCCAACAAGCATATGGTGATAATAAATGATGTTAGCACATTCAATGGAATAATCCATTAATAAACATGATAAATACTCCCATGGAATAATAATTCAAATATTTGCAAGATAACAATTGGATGGGAAACGAGTATTTCTATTAATATATGATCAACATAAGTGAAAATGTTACAGACTTCTATGTCGGCACAGTTCAGAACCAAGAAACTAAGTTCCTTCCAGTTGGGACTCCATCACTTCAATCCTCCACCAAAGGCAAGCTCATAAAAGAGAAACAATGAGGTTTTGAATCAATAAGGGAAGAACTTGGGGGTTGAACATTGTGTTCAAACTTAAAGGACAAAGGGATGCAAACTCAATATGAAGTAAATAATTTCTGCAAAGTAAGTTTTCTTTCAAAGTTGAATTTTTTCTCTTCCTTTCCATAGCTCGGAATTGGACCATTTATAGCCTTCAAATGGAACTAAAGGGTCGTGTTAGAATGTTTCCAGTATATGGAAGGACAAGGATCATAGATCTCATGTCGTGACGTGGAAACCTAACATTAATTTTCATTTTTGGGAACAAATCCTGATGTACGCGGGTTGTATTGGTGAAGCTTGCATATATGCATGTTGTATAGTAGGCAAGGTGTGTACATGTTGAAAACTATGTATTTTTAGCTCTGGGATTTACAAACAGGGATGATAAGTTTGCATAGAGAAATGGAAAAAGACCTTATGTGCAAGATTGCATAGGGTGAGGAAAATATTGCTATAACATCCCTGTGAGATGCTCCTTCTGCAAATGTAACTAGACTTTGTCACCAACCTGAAACTAGTGTGGTAACCTATGTTGATTATGGCGCTTCCTGTACTTAGCATTGCATTTCTACGAAAATCTCCTGGACCTATTGGTGGATGTGTAGAAGCTGATCAATGAATCTGGTGGCTTTTTCGATGGCAGAATGATCATTGGAAGAGTTTGTCTATGTGGTGGCAAGAGGAAGTGCAACATCAATGGGTACAAAAGGTTGGAATCCCAACCCCGCCTAAAATGGGCTATGGTCGACAGAGATATGGAGAGCCCTTTTGTAACTATGTTGAACATAGTGGAGACTCTCATCCCATGTACGTGGATAGTTAGAGTTGTACATTCATAGGAGCACAATCATTTTATTGATGACCTTTGTTTGGCCCTCTATTTGGGGGTGGAAAGAAGTGTATTTTGTGAGCTTGGTGTCCAACAGTGACCAAGGACTTGACTCAACCAAAATGTGATGAGGAACTTGTTGTCTCAATTAGAGATGATGGTCTGTTGTATCCCAAAGTGTACCCACACTCGTTCAAAGAAGAGATTGACAGTATCTTCCTTTGTGATATTCTTTTTATAGGCTATGAGGATGGCCATCTTCGAAAACCGATCAACGGCCACAAATACACAATCATTTCCTTACCTAGTGGATGGAAGGCTAGACATGTAATGCATTGATATGGATTCCCAATGCTTCTCGAGATTAGGAAGAGGGGTATATAAGCATTTCTTCTTGATGGTTGGCTTGGAAATGGAACATGCAGTGCAATATCTGATATACTTGTTGACGTCTTGTCGAAGTTTTGGCCAATAAAAATGTTTCTGAAGAACGAGCATAGTTTTCTCCATGCCAAAATGCCCTGCCATCTGACTATAGTGGGATTCCCAAATCACATTTGAACACTCGCTTGTAGGAACACAAATATTCCCTAGGTGCCATAATAGTCCATCCTGAATGTGAAAATCCGTGAGAGTCCCATCTGTACTTAGGATTTGATCAATGGTGGTGAAGTTCATATCTTGTTGATAAAGTTGGGGCCACTCAGATGCTTCATGTTGATAGGAATGGAGCATAGTGGTGAGTGCATCCATAGGAGGTCAACTGAAGTAGTCGACGACATGATTTGAGATACATGTTTTATACTTGATGTTGATATAGAACTATTTCAAGTAGGTGGACTACTTATGATGGTGGTCATCCTGCAATTTCCCCTGTGTCTGTATGACTACAGAGGCTTGTGATCAGTGTGTATGATCCTCTCCTTTCCCAGAATGTAATGTTTCCATTGAATACAAGATTGTACAATGGAATAAAATTCCTTGTCATAGGTGGGGTATTTACGGACAATATCTGAGAGTCTCTCACTATGGTATGCCACCAGATGATTGTGTTGAGTGAGAAATGCACCCATAGCATAGTCAAATGCATCCATCTCAATATCGAATGGTTATTGCATATTGGGAAGGTAGAGTACTGGAGTTGAGCACAAGTGATGCTTCAGATCATTGAATGCTCATTTTTTTTCCCTTCCCTCACAAAAACAAGGCCTTGCGAGCGCCCTTGGTCACCTAGGTGAGGGCCCATGCAATATCGGAGAATCCCAACACGAAACCGTCGGTATAAGTTGGCTAGTCACAAAAATATCTGAAGCTCGGCCAGTGTGGTTAGGGATGGCTAGTCACAGATAAATTGGATATTAGCTAGATCAACATGTAACCCATGGTCATCAACAATGTATCCCAAGTATTGGACTTTGTTCCCGCAAAAAGAGCACTTTTCCAAGTTGGCATATAGCTTGTGCTACCGCAGAGTGATCAAAACCTACTGAATATGCCACATGTGCTCCTCCCACATTCTGTTGAAGATGAGGATGTCATCCAAATATACCACCACAACTGAGTTGGTGAAGGGTCTCAATACATCATCCATCAACCTCATGAAAGTGGTTGGTGCATTTGTTAAGCCAAAGGGCATGACTATCCATTCGAAGAGACCTTCTTTAGACTTGAAGGTTGTCTTCCATACATCAATTGGTTTGATGGGAACCTGGTGGTATCCAAGCTTTAGTTCAAACTTGTTGAAGAAATTTTCCCCCTTGAGTTGGTCAAGGAAAAACATCAATCCTTGGAATGGGATAGCAGTTCCTAACTATGATTTTGTTTAAGGCTCTGTAATCAATGCAGATTCGCCAAGTCCCATCCTTCGTCTGCACCAGTACAATCGAGATTCCAAAATGGGAGGAGTTGGGTTTGATGTTACCCTTTTGAAGAAGGTCTTGGATCCAATGCCTAATTTAATAATTTTCCATCAATGAGTGATGATAGACTTTTCCGTTAGGTAGAGCTACATCGAGGGTCGGATCAATTGGATGCTTGACTGGGTAGTGTTTTTGTATCTGTGTAGGTGAGGAGAATATGTATCTTTACTCTTCCAAGATCTTTTCCACTTGCTTCTACTGCAAAGAGAGGCTTTGTGTAGAGGCCACATATGTGGCAACAACCTTCTTGTTACTGTGAGAATGAATCAATAAGAAGATGAACTTCCCGGTTTGTGAAATGAACTTAATGCATTACATAGAAAAGATTAAATAAATAGCAATAGGCGACGCTACCTCTGGTATCATGTACAATTGTCTACCCAAAGTAGTAATAAAAATGTGGGGTCTAGAATCATACACAACATGATGCTTCCATAAATATGGTTGTTCTAAAAGAACATAACAAAATTCAGAGGGAGAAATATCACACAGGACCTTATATTTGAAAAGCTTGATGTCATAGGGAACACGACACTATTGGCTGACACAAAGTCCTCTTCCTTGGCGAAGCCAGCTGATGGTATAGGTTTGCAGGTGTGGTTTCATTGGCAGGTCTAGCCATTTGATGGCCTTTGCTAAATTCAGGTTCTACTGAATACTGCTATTGACAATGAAATGAAGGAGAACTTTCTTTACCCACATCTACGAGTGAAAGAGGCATTCCCCTTCCTCTGGTTATTCTGGTTTGCTTGGATGAAATTTGGTCATAGCGATAGTGGCACTAGGTTGAACATCAATAATCCACTTCTGTCCTTCAAAATTTGATACAGAATTGGAATCGATCTCTGACTCGGAAGCCTTTAGTTCGACCATGAGTGACTGCTTGGAGCGACATTCTTGGGTGTTGTGCCAAGGGATTTTATGGTACTCATATCATTTTCCCATGTCCTTCTTCATCTTCTCATTTCCATTCTTTTAGTTGCAGCTTGGACTGGTTGTCTAGAGGGAGGCCATATAGACTTGGTCCCTTACTGTGTGGGTTGGATCCACATTTTCCATGCTTCGACTGTGAGATGTTTTCTGATCTAAACTCTTGCCTTTTCCGCTTAAATTTATGCTCGATCTTGAAAGCGTATCTATAAGTCATGCCCTATGAGGCGATGTCTAGAAACTCCATTTCTTTTTTAATGTATCTATGCAAACAACCATGGTATTTGAGCACCAGATGATGCTCAGAGTCTTTTATACCCAATTTGGTGCACAAGGTATGGAAAATATTGGTGAAACATGGTACTGTCTGATCCCTTTCTTGACGTAGGGTGGTCCATTTGATGTACTGGTCCTCGTAGCTTCCAACAAGGTAGTATTGTTCTTTAATGGCATCCTGGAAGGAATCCCATGTAGGGGCCACCACAAACATTGCAGATTCCTCTACACTTGTTTTCTTAGAGTAAGTATCCCACCAATATTTAACATGGAGAATGGCCTTGAGGATTCCAAAAGTGATATTTTCCCTATCAGAAAAATTGTGGACAAAAAATACCCTTCGAGAAGATTCAAACATTTATCTATAAAATTTGCATCTATAGGTCCTTCAAATGATGGAATATCAAAATTAACATGTTCTTTGAAGGGGGTTGCATGGACGCTTGATGAAGATGCTTCTTGTGTGCACAGTCGTCGAAGGATATGTGTGAAGTTGTCCATCATTTTGTTCCTCTGTCGCGCAAGGGATTCCTAGAGAAACAATTTAATAAGATATTCTATTCCATCATATTTCTTTTCATCCCCCATGGGTTGTTGTCGGGCTTGGCATGAACGATCTTACAATGGCTCAATTGGTTCGAGTCCCAACATCTTGTACCTACATCTTGTTGGGGACATGAAATAAAAAACATAAATGAAGAACAAACCACTCTGATACCACTGATCTAGATTTAGGAGAGGAACGAACTGAATAACATACAGAATAAAATAAGCATAGAGATATGAAGAATAACATAAATATCCATTGAACAATATATTCTATTGAATAATGAAATAGGTTGAAACTGTAAAACTGCATAACTAAAACACTTCCTCGAATCGTGGTAGCTATCTCTGAGAAGAAATGTGTCTGCTACACGCATCCATATGAGTAGAATCCCTTACAATGAGGCTCTAGAGGAATTTGTTATATTACTCATGAATTCCAAAACCCTAGACATCCAAAAACCTAACCCTAGGAGGTGAAACGTAAAAATTCATGTGGGCCCCTCTGGGTAAGTTGGTACCTCAATTTCCTAGGGTCATAACCTTTGCATACGAACTCCGTTTTAGGCATGTGATATCCTGCTGGAAAGGTATTTAGGAGAAATACACATTCCATCGTCAAACTCTTACTCTGTTTATAGTTTGACTATGGCGAGCCATAAAAACATTGTTTAGGCCTCCAAAACGGCCCTGAAAGTACAAAAAGATGTGTTGAAATGAAAACATACAAAATAAGACAGTTGGATTAGTTGAGAGGCTACCAATATCCACCTGGAATATGTGTAGGGATTCAGAGAAACCCAAAAGTGTAGAACCTACAATTACAAATAAGTACAAAAGAACATGCTAAACTAAAAATGGACAGGTGGAGACAATTATAATAGGTGGGTGGTCACTAATAGCCAACTGGATCATTCCACCCACTGAGTATCTCAGGATGAGCCAAATGTCAATGTTGGGGGCCTTTTGGGCACAAGAATATTTTGAGGAAAGACCCAATTTTGGAAGGAAAGGCTTAATTTTGGATAAGAACAACTGGCAGGAAAAGTAGGTCATGCAAGGGAAAGCAACATGCAAGAGAATCATCATGCAAGGTGCGCAAGCAGGAAAACCTATCCATAGTAGGGTTAGGGTTTTGGTAGAGATTTTGATGGATATAAGCTTGCAAAATAGTATAAATAATAACCTAGGAGGTCTAGGTGAGGGTTTTATTTGAGTACTAGTTCAGTTCAATAATTGCTATAGTTTTGTGGTTTGATGAGTGTAGTTGAACTATTGTTGTAAAATTTGTTGAGTTGTAGAAGGGTCAAGTAGGAAATTTTTTTAGGGTGTGATCATAGGATGAGGAGCCTAGTGTAATATATTCTTCCTCACATAGGTTACTGAACTTGTTCATGACTGTATGATAGGAGATGTAGTGCACGCAGTGCCATATTTTTCACCAAACCTAATAAAGAGAAGAGAATCCAAATCTTTGTGGATGTAGCCCAGGAGGGGGTGAACCACTTTAAAGAATATGTTATCTATGATGTTTCCTGCATGTTTAATTTTTGTTAAATGTTTATTTGATTAATGAATGGTTAAGCGATATTTATTATAATGCATGCATGGGATTAAATCATTATTGAATCCTAGGAATAATATAATGAATAATCAGATCAATGCATGAAGAGGATAAAATAAAATCCCATATCCCCACTCATTCCTTGACTGCAAGCACTTGAGCATTACATTCACCCATAAAACTATCTCAGGTGAGACTGCATAGTGCATTTTGTGTTCTTTGTTTCTTTCTGGTTTACCAGGAGTGTCGATAGTTTTACAGGGTTTTGTTGGAAACCTGTTTAGATTTGAACCTCCATAATATAAAGAGTATAAGTGATAGAAGTAACCAACATCAATACTTCCCTAGAGAATAATGTGAGACACTACATGTTTTGTGCTAAGTTTTAAGCATGTACATAAAACCTATGGGTTAATGGAAGCTGACAAATTCAATTTTTGTATTGGATTGTTATTTGGAAAACATCGTGGATTATGCATTGGAGGTATTGGTTGTTCTTGTAATTGGCTATAGTTGATGGAATTATTGAAAGAAATGACATGTAATTAATTCACGTCCATCTAACCATAACTCGAGATTCCCACCCTCACTTGCTTCGCATTTGTGTTGGTTGATTTGGCTGGTGTTGTCTCCATTTTTCTTGGCATTGGAAAGAATAGTTGTGCTTATTGGTTTTATGGAATTCTTCATACAAGTATGATGGCTCTCACCTCTCCATTCATGAAATATAGCTCCTCTTAAAATAAAATCATGAGGTTAGCTCTTATATTTTCTTACAGACTATGTTTGCTTCCAAATTTTCAATCAATGTTTGTGGGTATCGATTGCACAAATTGATTTTAAGTGAAGGTTCCTTCCTATTTGCAATTAAATATTTCAAGTTGAGAATATTATTAGAAATTCCTTTCTATTAAGATTATGTCATTGCATTTTTTCTAGAACGAATACTTCTTATACGCTATGACTATTGAAAAATAACTATGGCAAGTTTCTTTTGGGTTTCACTCATCTTTGGTGATTAAAAATCAAGGGTTTCCTCTCATATATGAAACAAAAGAACAAGTGTTTAAATGCCATTACTCATTCTTTGGAATACTTCTATCTCCTTCAAATTATTTTTTAACTATTTCGGGAATCTATTTTCCTTGCATCCACCATGAGAGGTCTGTGGAAATTGTGTGTTATAAGAGATGGTTATATAATTTTTTTTACAAACCCTTTCTGAAGGTTTCACCTTTGAGTTTACCCAAACCTTTGTTTTTCTATTAATGTATGGAAATTACGAGTTTCAAACTCTGGTCGTGATGTATGTTATAAGTGATAAACCCAACAGTGGGAAGATTGGTTATTTGCATTAATTTTTGGCTTGATTGTTTATTATCCATGGGGGTTTGGTCGATTTTGAAAACTGTATAATGTTAAAATAAAAAGCACCAAGTTCACATGGGGTTTCAAAACCCAGTTTGACAACAAGTATTAAGGTTGTGATGATGGATCTATGTGGTGTTCTCATCCTTCCATGCACACTTGATGTAGTCTAGTTTTAATTGTTGAAATGACTCTACTAACAGTTTTTTATAAAAACTCCGTTGATAAAAAGAAAAGTAAGTGGAAATTAAAGTGGTAAGGTTGATAGTCCTGGAACTTTCCTAGGGTTTTATATTAGACAATATGAAAACAATTGTGTGTTGGATTTGAGTTATTGGACAAAGAAAGGTTTGGGAAAATGATGGTGATAATGATTTTTTTTTAAATACTATGGTATATAATAGAACAATAATCGTCTTTCTCCCTTCCGTGCTCTCACTTTTCGCACATTATAAAACCCCCATCTTCCCAAATACATTTTAAATATTCCCTATTCTATTATTATGAAATTTAAATTCATTTTGAAAAGAGAAAGGATTAATAACAAAAGAGAAAATACTAAGATGATGAATGGTGTTTGAAAGTTGGATATTGATACAATTTATGTTACTTCTGCATTTTCTTGAACATTATTCATTTGTCATTTCCCATCCATTCTACCATTTTTTGTACATTATAAACCCCACATCTTTCCAATATCCCTACCAATCCCTGTTCAAATGGAAATTGATTATTTATTTTTAGGATGTTGATGGATGGATTGCATGTGCTTTTGTGGTAAACAATAGAGACAACATTTTGATTTTATTTAGGTAGATTATTGATGCATGGATTGTTAAGAGTTTTTCATGAAATGTTGGAACATTTCTTTAGGATGAGCTTCTTTAGTAGAGGCAGTAATGACATAAGTGCTAATAGACACATAGGAAATTGGGAGAGGAGCCATAGAAGGCCACGATTTTCAATACATTTTGATGTTGATCAACAAGAATTAAACCTTCTCTTTCAAGTTGTGTTCTTCAACCTAGTTGGCCATGTGATCTTCCAGCCTCGACGTAATATTGCTCCCTTCCAGCCACGTCAAAATGTTTTTGGTATCTGTGTTCCTCCTCATGTGTCTATGTAGCCAAAAACGCCTTCCCATGATGGTTGGCAAGAAATTTTCCATCAAACTATTTCTCATCACCACAATTGTCCTACTGTGTCTCTACCATTACTGCCTCCTCCACCGCCAAAATTCCAGATCCCCAAGATGATCATGTTGTCTCACCCATGCAGTCTTCTCATGCAAGTAAGAGGATAAAAACTCATGTTCCCAAGCATGGGAAAGATAAAGGAAAAGGAGTGTCCATTCCCTCCAAGTCATCCAAAGAGTCATCTAAATCTATTTATTCACGTCTTCATCTCAAGGATTATTGTTGTCACGTTATTAGTTCAGTCCACCTCAAGGCTCCAATCAAACTTAGGATGAAAAGGAAAGATCAAAAGAGGACAATAGTGAAAGGAGGCCAAATGCCTCTCATAATAAATACGATATTTAATGATCATTAATGTTATATTCTATTTAAGGATAGACTGTTTACTTTGACAATGTTTTGGACAACAAGCATATATTTAGGATGTTTTTTGGACAGCATGAATATAATGCTATTTTTGGATATGGTCGTGTTGTATTCTATTGATATTAAAATATTTGATCATAATTATGAGAATGGGAGTTACAAGGAGGATGTTTTAATCAATTGATTGGGGTTTTATATTTCATGATTGATGATTATTAAAAGAAATAAAAATGGGAGTCAGAAGGGGTCCCACCAGTTTAGTTATTATTTAATTAGACCCTTATTTATATATATTATTATTATTCGTCTCAACTAATTATTTAAGATAATTAGGCTTAACTAAAGAAATATATTTGAACTATGATAACTTATTGTGAAGGAAAAAAATCTCAATCAAATGAAGAAACAAAGGGGAGAAAATAGAAGGAGAACTTCAAAAATGAGGTTTGCTCTATACTACTGAGATACTTTTATCTTTCATTCATTCTGAGTTTACTAAAAGGCTTAACCATCTTGATGACAACAAGGTCTTATTGAAGGAATCATGATTCAAAACTGAATCTTATATTTTAACAGCTTGTTTTAAAGGTGTAGGATTTATCTTTGGGAGTCTGTGTGTTCTTGTCTATTTATAAATTAAATTTTATGACTGATAAAGAATATTTTGCAGAGTCAAGTGACAACATTTTGTGGAAACATGATCCAAATATTTATCTTAAGTTTTCTTTTGTTGTCAGAGTCTTTTTGTATGTTTCCCATCAAAGTCTTCTAAATCATGATTTGGTCCCTACCCTCGCAGGGTTTTGTAAAGAGAATTCAACCTTGCATCTCAGAATGAAATCAATACAAAAATTAGTTTTTTGATTTCGGTCTCACATATGTATTTTGATGATCTAGTTCATATTTTTCTTTTATCGCCATGTACACACTCATGAAAATTTTGTGCACAGTCATGTAATTTATGTTTAAGTTTATTTCCTTTTCGCATAGTTTCATATAATATGTAAAAAAAACCAACCTTATTCCCTTGTAATTAATACCTACAGATTAAGTGATTGTTTTTTTGTTTTTTTTTAAGGCTATAAACCTCAGGTGACATTCCCAACTATATTGACTTATCCCGACAATATATGAAAATGCTTGAGTAAGGTTCCCCATACCTTTTTCTCAACATTTGTTTGGTGACCATACTGGGGAGATCTTCCATATCTCTCTGCTTGATTGCATAACAATTATCTTTTGTTTTTATGTTTTCTCTGATTACTCCTCAACTGATGTTTTCCATGAAAGTACCTGTTACAAGACAACCCAATATTGGAAATGGTATTGATGACCAAGCCAGCATTGCATTGAACTTATTCAACACTATTTTAGAGACGACTAGTACTCATGATGAAATTGAACACTCTTGGGAAGTAATTGAAAGGGACATAAGTATCCATGAACATTGGCAATCCAAGAAAAGGTAGCCCAAAGATCAACAATAACATCCCTTTTCCTACCTCTTTAATATTTCTTTTCATGTCCTCTAATCCTCGCATCTATTGAAGTAGAAGGGGATTTTCCACTGAATCTACTCCTATTTTTGAAATAGGAAGGAGGAAAAGTATTTTATCAACACAAGAAATTTCTCTAAGGAGAAATTTATATGATTCTACTAGTTCACCTTTATCACCCATACCTATCACCTTCAATATGACATCTGAAGGTAGTGGTAATAGAATTGGAGGTGCCTCCTCCTCACAAGATTCTTCTTCATCAGTAATTGGTAGTATATACAGTGATCAAGTCCCTCTTCAATCCACTACCAATCCTACTAAAGTTATAAAGAAATATGGTATTTTCCAATTTGAGGAAGATGATATGACCACCCCATGGCACATATCTTTTCCCTTAAATATGGGACATGCTACTCACCCATTACCAAAATTCAAGGAACATTTACCTAGGTTTTTGGGAAATAATACCGTTACTACAAACAAACACCTAGTAGCATTTTCTAATTCTTGACATAACATAGGGGATAACGATAACAACACTTTCATGTGTATATTTGTCAATTGTAACACCCCCGACCACCCAAGGGCCATGCTACTCCACATAATGCTCTGATACCATATTATAACATCCCTGACCACCCAGGCCAACATCGTCACAGAGTAAACATCTTTTGAAAAAATATTCACATATAAACTTAACATGAAATAAATGTAGATAACATATGATATTCATATATATATATATATATATATATATATATATATTGAAATTAAATAGACATCAACACTCTGCCCATACACCTGTTCATGCGAAAGTGACATTAACACATACATGCAATATATATAGGCATTACTCATCAATTATAACACATGTACAAATACACAACATACAATGAACAAAGAATTGGTACTTATATTTTAATTGAAGTACACCAACTACGTGCATGCCTTCCACAAATCTCCCAGCCTTATCCCACACTACTCATCACTCATCTCAGGGGTGACCCACAGCTGGTCGGTCTACACACAACGATGTTGTTAGATTAATAATATCGATATTTACATGTACAAAACATGTTGTTGGCCTTTAACACCTAGTCTCCTGGCCTAATCAACACATAAGCATACCAGTTTATAAATACTCGACTCACTAGCCTACAAAACATGTTGCATTCATAATTACAACCATGGAGTGTCCTTGGGGTATTACATGAACTCCCTCGAAGGGAAGTATGCAACATATTTTTTTGATCTCCCTCCCAAAATTATTTTCACTTGGGAAGAGTTGGTTCATTAGTTCAATTCTACTTATGGACAGTCCAATAGTCCAGTTGAGAAGTTAAGGTAACACAAAAATATTTCCTATAAGGATGGTGAAGACATTAAGTCTTTTTAGATTCTCTTCACCAAGTTATATAATCAAATCCCTTAAATAATCTATCCTCAAAATCAGGTTGCTTTCATGCATTATTATAATGCATTAGCTTCTCCTTAACACCATAGACTTGAAGAGAAGGCTATTGAAAGTCTTGGTTCCTCTCTTCATACTTTCCTAGAATATGAGGAGAAACTCGAAAGAATAGGTCTCTCTAAGGGAAACTTGGTCAAGAAATTAGATATGTTTTCCCTCGTACAACGTATGCATGATATGAATAATAGGATGATATCTTACAAGTGAAAATAAAATTCCTATTCCTATGTCCCTAGGGCATCTTCTTCTTCCTTAGTGCCTTTTAGGAATACTCATGAAAAGGCCATAATGTCTCACAGTTGGTGTAACTTTTCTGAAGAAAATCATGAAGAAAGTACTTGTGAGGTTAAAATAAATGCTAGAGATAAGATCTTTGGATAAAGGCTTGATACCACAACCCCTGTTTTAGATTTGGTTGAACCAAAATATGTTATGGTAATAAATACCAATAATAAATCTTATACTGCCAAAGGAAAATATGACATTCCTCGTACTTCTTCCACCCCAAGCTTATCTTCTCAAAGTGTTGATACACAAGCTATCATAACTTTCGATAATCAAGGAGTGTCTTCTCATCTTCCCTCTTCTAAGTATAATATCCTTAACTAATTGGCTAATATCAAAGATGATTCTACTCTTTTGGACATGGTTGTTGTACCAGAACAACAAAAGCATCTTAAAAACTTTATGGAAGGTAAAATTTCTACCATACCCAATCGATTTGAAGAGTCAAAGGAAGAGGATTCAACTGTAAATAAGATAGGTGTAAATAATTTTAGGAACCCTGTAAAAAATCCCCCTTTTTATATCTCTATAAAAATTATGGATAAAATAGCTCATTGTTTCCTAATTGATGGTGGGTCTGGTGCAAGTGTAATGTTAAAAATTATCATGGAATAACTTGTCTTATCATGCACTAATGAAACTTCTAAAAGCATGCTCTCTTATAAAAGTTTGCAACAATCAACTAACTTTTGTGTGCACATCCCAAGATAAGAACAACCATCAACATCCAAGTAATCAATATGACAATGAGTAGATATTCAATTATTTTAAGAAGATATTGGAAAGCCTTAACCGGTGGATATCTTTCACTTGATGGAACACATTTGTCTGTCCCTCAGAATGGAAAGAACATTATAGTCCTTAAGGAAGGAAGAATTTCACTATATATAGAGAGTGTTACCCAACTTAATGTAAACTATATCGAAGAATATTTGGGAGTGTACTCTATCTTTCTTGATGGGGGTGGCACTATGATTGAACCAATTGATTTTGATGATGGCATGTGGCACATGCATTTCGATGTCTCATGCTCAAACGAAGGTAATGGGGCCGACATCGTTATATATTCTCTTATAGGTAATATCCACAACGTTTCTTACAGGTTAGAATTTTCTTGCATAAACAATATCACTGAGTTTGAGGCCTTATTTCTAGGCATAGAAAATGCATATAACCTTGGTTGTGGCCACCTTACATTTTTTGGTGATTCTGAACTTGTTGTGAATCTTGTACATAATATTTATTCACCAAGAAACAAGTTAGTGAAATGTTATACTCAAGTTGTTTGGATTCTTATTTCAAATATGTTATCATTTAACATGACTCATGTTAAGAGGGAACTTAATTCAATGGCTGATAGCTTAGTTGCTTTTGCAACATCTCCTACCCGACAAATTTTACCTCAAAGACCTGATTGTATGTTCCAATCTCTATATCATCCCCAGATCCCTGATAAAATAGAATCATGTCAGGTTTTCCCGAATGATGAAGGCATTTTCACTTTCATACAAAACGAACCATTTAATCCTAAAGAAATAATATCTATTGAAGATGACAAATTTACTAAAGGCTCGACTCCTCTCGAAATTTCACTTTTGTTGAGTGATGTAAGCAACAAAGAAACACATAAGTAAGAGGAGTCGAAAAGGAAAGTGTTTGATACCATTTCCTTGAATATTGGGACATCTGAATTTCCAAGGATCATTAAATTAGGTGCTCAATGTTCTGACAAAGAGAAAGAGAAATTCACAAAATTACTCAGTGAATTTCAAGATGTTTTTTCCTGGTCATACAAGGATCTTTGTGGTTTTGATCCTGCTCTCATACAAGATGCCATTCCTATCAAGGAAGGGGTAAAACCTATTAGAAAAAAATGAATACCTATTAACCCTGTGCTCAAATCCACTATTAGGAAAGAATTGGAAAAACTATTAAAAGCTAATATAATCTTTTGACTTAAGTATTCCGAGTGCATTTCAATATGGTCCCTTTTCGAAAAACTATTGGCCATATAAGATTGTGTGTCAATTTCCATGCATTGAATAGAGATTGTGTGTCGATTTCGATTTCCAGGTATAAAATGACTTTTACTACATGTTGGTGCACATTTTATTATGAACGTATGGCTTTTGGCTTGTCTAATGCAGCTGTCACTTTTCAAAGAGCTATGCAGATAGCTTCCAATTATCTAGTCGGTGAAATTATCCAATTTTATCTTGATGATTTGACTATTTATTCTAAGAACCAATTGGATCATTTTGGTCATCGTAGAAAATTTCTCATGCATTGCAGAAAATTTGGAATTTCTTTAAATCCTTCCAAATCTATTTTTTATGTCATGAAGGGAAATATCCTCAGTCATATATTTTTTGATTCAAGAATAAGCATATATCTCGAAAGGATTATTGTGATTCTTAACCTTCCTACCCCCAGATCCAAGAAACAAGTTCAAGCTTTCATGGGAATTACTAATTTTATCCATAGGTTTGTTCCTCATTTTGATGTCATGATTAAACCAATTCATAATATTCTGAAGAAAGAACATTGTTTTTCTTGGATAAATGACATCGATAATACTTTCCTTAGGATCAAGAAAGCAATTAGTTATGCACCGGTTCTGGTGAAACTGCATTTTGAGAAACATTTTATAGTATATACCAATGTGACCGGGGAAGCAATTTCCAATATCCTCTTACAAAGTGATGGCCAAAAAAAGTAAAAACCTATAGCTTACATGAGCTAGATTTTATTAGATGTTGAAACCAAATACTCTTGTATTGAGAAAAAAAAAATTCCTCTTGTCAAGGCTATAGAAAATTTTCGCCATTTTTATTTTGGAAAAACACACGCAGGTAAAATTCCCTTTACCTGTTGTCATGTTTTTTCTTTCACAAACTTATATCTCAGAAAAAAAATGCACAATGGATTGCCAAAATTTAGGAGCATGATTTGATGATCATGACTTCGAAGACAATCAAGGGATGAGACCTAGATATTCACTTAGATCAGCATCCTGAACCAAGTGAATAACTTGACGATCAAGATAATCCTCTTTCATCTTAGTTTTATATTAGAATCAAAATATTATTTTATCTAAACATCCTTGGTATACAAATTTGGTGTATTATTTGTAGTGTCAAAAGTGTCTAGATGAGTTGAATCCTCATAAGAGAAGGAGACTTTGGAAAGATGCTTCCAAGTATATAATTTTCAAAGGCATTTTTTTAGGAGGTTTGTTGATGGTTTGTTACTTCGATGCATAAATGATGAAGAAGCACATAAATTGTTAAATTGAATTCATGGATCATTAGTTTTTGTCATTCACATCGGTGGGCATTTTTCTGATAAGGATATTTATTTTAAAGTCATAAGAAATGGTTACTATTGGCCTTTGATATTCCATGATTTCTATAAATTAACAAGATATTTTGATAAGTGAAAAAAATTCGTTGGGAAAGAACGCCTTTCTACCATGCCCTTACAACCTGTCCTCCCAGATTTTCCTTTTTCTAAATGGGGCCTAAACTTTGTTGGTCCTATCAATCCTCCATCTTTCGTAGGGCATATCATTATTTTGACAACCATTGATTCATTCACTAAGTGGACCAAGGTTGTCCCTCTTAGACATGAACAGGATGAGAAGGTAGTTTATTTCTTAGAATCTAATATCTTTTCTAGATTCGACATTCCATTAGAGATCATTACAAACAATGTCCTAGCCTTCATTTCTGCAAAATTGACTCAATTTCTGGTTAATTTAGGGGTCAAAAATTTCACTTCCTCTTCTTATTACCATCAGGGAAATGGGTAAGCAAAGTCCACTAATAAGAATCTCGTTAGGATAGTAAATAAAATCATAGAAGAGAAACCTCGCCAGTGGCATATGCTTCTCACTCATGCTCTCTGGGTAGATCACACAACCAGCAAAGAAAGTATAGGTTGTACTCCCTTTCAGCTCGTATATGGTCAAGATGATATTCTTCCTACTGAGCTAAAGCTTTCCTTCTTGTGGATGATGTTACAGAATGAATAATTAAATTCTTCCAATGTTCCCCAAAGGATAAATGCATTGTTAGCCCTGGAAGAACAAATAAATTTGTCCTTGGACAACGTAAAAAGAAGGCAACAAATTGTGAAAAAATATTTTAACAAACGAGCAAAAATTGTTGAATTCAAGATTGATGACAAAGTTCTACTATGGGACTCATCCCATGATGAAAGAGGGAGACATTCTAAATTTCAAAAAATATGGCTAGGTCCTTTCAAAATCACTTTTATCCTGGGCACAAGTTCATACCTTCTAAAGGATTTGGAAGAGCGATTGTTCTCTTACAGTACTAATGGTTCCCACTTGAAACATTGTGTGGAACTAGATTGATTGTTAATTCTTGTATACAAATGACTGTTGTATATAGTCTTTTGTATTATTGTTTTCTTTTTACTTTGGTTTGTTGAGTTTTTAATTTTTTTCATTTTCCTCTCGTAATAATCGGAAATAAAGTATGGATCAGTTTTTCCATAACAATGTCATTCTGTAAATATTATTGATCGATGAAAAATAAGATACACACATTGTCACGATGTCCTCTTTTCAGACATCACTAAAAATTCTTTTTTCTTTCAATACTGTTGGAGAATATTTGATTTTGTCTTCTTCCTTGTTTTTGTTATCCCTTTCTTCCCTTTATCCTGAGATTCACGAGCATATAAGAAGAATTATCCTTGAAGGTCTAAAAATTATTATATGTTACATCTTGTTCGAATTTTATGCATACAGGATCAAAACCCCTCATATGTATCACTTTCCATAAGTTATTCCCAAAGTCCCATCTCATTGTTCCATATTTTTCCCCCTATTGCATAACTATTCTTTTCAATATTTTTTTGATCATCTACTTCTATTTTTCTACAAAACCAAACATTATGAGTTCTAAATCTATTGGGAACAAATGTCCTTGTGGAGTCGCCAGTTTGTTGATGCCCGAAAAGCGCAACATGGAATCCCTACATGCAAATGGGTTGCAATTCCCTATTACTTATATATATTTAATAATATACTAAATAGGTGGGACCTCGTCATGTGAATAACGATTAAGGATGCCTCATCTTTTTATGCGCTCATGTCTATTTTGTAGAAATGACTCTATAATTTTAAAAATTTGAAACTGCCTTCCAAGCGAAATGGGCGAATGATAGGTTTATTGGCAATTTAATTTAAAGACAAAAGGGAAAATATGTTGTTTTAATGATCATCTTGGTTTATTTTTGCTGCACCGAATCTATAGAAAAAATTCTACAAACTGAACATTTCAGAACTTACATTTGTCTCCAAAAATCTTGGCCAACAATCGCTTCTCATTTGTTAAAATTTCATAGAAAATTCTATAATATGTAGAGGAAAAAAAATTACAATACAAATCCATACTATTTATAAATAAATGAATGAGAGGAGAGATGAATATTTTTTATACATATGGTAGGATGTTCTTTTCTGCTTCTTCATGTTGGTTGGTTTTCCTTAGTCCATTATGAATTTCTAAAACTTAGGGAGAAGATTTTTTTTATTTCTTGAATCCTCTCCTATGAAAGGATACCCATTTGGATGGAGGAATCTTCACCCTTTTCTATCCTCAAATTATTTATATGTGCAGTCCATGTATCCAAACATTGATGGAGTGCTTTTCATTGAGGAAAATGATGTTTCTTGAAAGGGTATTTATAGGAAGTTATGCTCTACCCCATTCGTTGCTCAAACTTTTCCATCTTAGACAATCAATATAAAATCAATGGTATTTCCCTTCTCATTTAGGTTTCTGTGGTGAGATATTTGTTCAGAAATTGCCAGAAGAACCACAATGGTATTTCCCTTATATGGTATTCTCCAAACATTTTAATTATTTCTTCATCAAGTTTGGAAAAGTAAATAATGCCTTTTCTACTTGAATGTATGTGGTCTTTTAAGTACTATTATATCATTCTCTTATGGGAAGAAATTGTCCTTTGGTCGGAACAATGTAAGTGGCTATTATTGAACATATTATCTATGATTTTACATAATATGGTATCATATGTTACTTCATGAATAACCCCCTACTTGAATTTATGCGGTCTTCTAAGTACTATTATATCTTCTCTTATGGGAAGAAATTGTCCTTTGGTCGAAACAATGTAAGTGGCTATTGTTGAACATATTATCTATGATTTTACATAATATGGTATCATATGTTACTTCATGAATAACCTCCTTGAGAGTGTTATACGATTCATTTTACCAATATTTTAACCCAATTCCTATTTCTTCATATGCTTCATGTGTGAAAACATTAATTATGTGTGAAAACATTAATTCTGTAAGGATTTCCCTTTAACATGAAGACCGATCTTTAACCTTGATAAATTTAAATTAATCCCATTGATATGCATTCTCCTAATTTTAGATATGAGTCATGACACCAACAATATCATGACCATAATCTTCCACATGACGGGATTTGTCACAAAACACTCATTTCACATTATTCAATTCATTTTTAATTCTTAAATCGTCATTGAAAAAATTTTCTAGGCCAAATTTATAATATCATTGACCTCATTTTTTATTTCATACCCCCTCATTTTATTTACTATATACAAGGATTTACTTACATTATCTTTATCAATTTATAATCCATTATAGGTAGAGGAAGTAAAAACCACATTTTTTATCCATCACAACAATGTAAGTGTTGAGTATCACCCCAAAATCCAAGTTATTTTATTCCTCTTATTTTTCTATCTAATTACTTGTTTCCTCCATTTATCAGATGAAAACAAATTTAGGTAGACAACTTCGTCCAAAGGGGATGGAATATGGTCATCAAATCCTATTATAAACTTGTTGCATCTATGTTGGGACTAGTCACCATATGTTGTATTTACTAATCTATTGTGTTCTCCCATTCTCTTCAGGTATGGTTTTTTCTAATGGAATGTTAACCAGGTCCATTTTATTAAGTTCTTCTTCACCTTTTATTTATTTTTGATCTCTCTCCTCATTTTATTTTCTTGTTGATTTTTTATCTTTAGAAACAATTTTATCTTTTTCTCATCTTCTTCCTTCTTAGTTTCCAATTCAATTATATATTTATCTTCTATTTCATTCTTTTTTTTCAATTATTCTTCCTAGTAACTTTAATCTGTTCTTACTCCTTCCTTTTGGATTCACAATTTTCTTTGATCATTTGTAATGATTCCAATCTCTTGTTTTCTTTATCTTTCATTTTTTTTTGAAACGTTTTCTTTATCTTTCATTTTTTTTTGAAACGTTTTCTTTATCTTTCATTTTTTTTTGAAGCATGTGTGTTTGAGAAATAGTCCTTTTGGTTTCTTCATTTCATTTTATTTTCTTCTCCTTTGCAATTAGTTCTATTTTTTTTAGCACCTCAACATAGGTTATATAATTTTTATAATATTTCTCAACATCATTTTATTGATGTTGATAAGGAATAGAGAACTTCTCCTTTAACTTGGGACTTGCAACAAGTTCTGTGGGACATGCATTTGGGATCCTTCTCCAAAATTGTATGCATCAATATTTTACCCTTTTATCTTTGCTTAGGTATAATTCTTTATCCCCCGCAAACCTATATATAAAGTATAGGATGGACACAACATATTTTTGTGTTTTATCAATAAAAGAATATATCTATGTGAGTTTTTTTGGTATTTTATTTCTTGAATGATAAAACTATTTGGCACATAGGTTGGAAACATGTGAAGTTACTGCATGGAACCATATATCCTAATTTGTGTAGAATATTCCTCTAAATATTAATCCCCAATGTTTTTAACCTACAATTCTATATCCTTGGGCATGGCTTGCATAGAAGAAGTTCATATAAAGGTGCCATAAAACCATTAAAAATAAGTGTATGTTCATAATTATATTTGACCTTCCATAAATATTATTTGTGATAGACATGAAAAAGAGGTTGATATAGATTCCAATACCATTCTATCGATATGAATGTGTTAGAAGCATATATTACATGGAGGCCATGTAGAATTTTATGAATCGTGACGAAAAAACAATCTAAGATTTAGTATGGGATTTTGCAAGTTCATTTGAATTGATAGAATCCCAATTAAAATATTAATTACATACTTAAGTGATTTCATACCAAAAAAAATAATAAAAATAAAAAATAATCCAAATATATTTTGACATGAGTTTACTACTTTTTTATAAATATTTTTCTTAGCAATTGAGTTATCTAGGTGTATCTTGATAGGAGGTGTGTGTTTCAGAAGGGTTTATTGCTTGAAAGATTTGAAGGTTGTTCCTTTTTCATACCATTCAACAAAGATATCATAGTAGTTATGTTCATGTATGAAATATTTCAACCAACCAATCATTAGTGAAGTGAATTTCAACTTTGTATAATTTGTAATATGCTTGAATATCAATTGAGAGGGGATGGATCCAATGTGATGCAAAACCCTTGCCTTTCCTAGGGTCTGTGCGATCTCTCGGTTAAGGATATTTCAAATTTAGAGTTGGATCGACTCTTAGGCTCTTGTTTTGCCCCCAAACCAATTTACACATGCCCCTTTTTTGTTCCCTGTGCAAGTTCTACAAAACCCATAGGCATTTTCCTAGTCCTTCTTTCCTTTTAAAATTTTAGAAAAAAACAAATCGGGCGCTAGCTCCTGTCACCCAATGCTAATAGAAAGTGATCGATGGATATGACTAAGGAGATAACCCAAAATCACTTAACTTCAGCCTTCGAGACTTCTAACAAATAGAAATTCATAGAGCAACCATTACACTATTAACTCACACAAAATAATAGTTTGTATTGCACACTCACAAAGATACATTACATGTATATATAGCTAGGGTGAGATCGAACTAATTCTAATATTGGAGATTTAGGTTGAGATAATATCTCAACATTCTCCTACAAAACCTGAAGCCAATCCACAAACTTAGCACATAACATTAATGTGATCATTATCTCTAACACCCCCTTTTAATGCTTACATTAAAAAAAAATTACAATACTGAAATCATGATTACAAAATTTGTCATATGTCGTTTTATGACTGGTCCTCATACGCACTTACACCCATATCTAAACTTCCTAGACATTATCTTTTTCTCCCATCATCTTTGAGCTACCACTTCATACAACACAGATAAAACTACTTCCGACCATCTTTGACATTCTTTATACAACTAATGCTTCTCAAATTCCCGAAGGACAATATTGATACTGAAACATCCTATGGATACACGTCCATCTGTTGAATTCCCCTGAAGAGAAAATTTCAACAGTTATATAGGAGAATGATCTATATATCGAATGTCTTCAGTAGTCAGTTTCAGAACTTGACCTCATAAAAATAACTTGTAACTAATGCTCCCAGAGTACGACAGGTCACATCATCATATAACAAACTTGGACATAATTAAATTAATGATTTGTTCTCACTCCATGGAGAACCACCAGTTTAAAATTATGCTAGTCCATTCTATAATTGGTTCTTCATACTATATTTTACAAAAATTATATATTCTAATATGTATTAACACAAATTAAATAAAATATCCTCCCATTGTCGCCCAATTCCTGTGATGCATGCAGAACATGAAGTCATTATTTTATGTATATGCTGGAAAATGAGATTTCATTTTCAACCACATATATCAATGCCAAAGAAGATCTAATGTTAATAAACATGTTCTACAAGCATCAAAAAATCTGGTAAGCAGTCATTGGCTGCTATGGAATGAGCAGGCTGCAAGATTCCAAATCTTAAAGATGTGAGGTGAGCCCAGGTGACGTGACAGATCTCTTTTCTTCCACACAACTGTCAATGATCAAATAATGCACAGGCATCTCATCTCTCACAGTTTGATCAATGAATATATGGGCAGTGTTTTATCTCTTGTCTCTTCTCACAGTGGATGATCGCAACAATACACAAAAAAATAACTTAACACATAACAACTGCACTCACTCAAAACACGCTCCTACACATATTTATAGTGAATCAACTTCAATGGATATTGCATCTTCATGGGCTCTCTTGTGAGGGATTAATCCCATGCAAGCTCTGATACCAAAATATAAATTGATAGAGCAATCATTGCACTATTAACTCACACAAAATAATAGTTTGTATTGCACACTCACACAGATACATTACATGTATATATAGTTGGAGTGAGATCCAACTAATTATAATCTTAGATATTTAGGTTGAGAGAATATCTCAACAATGTCCTACAAAACCTCAAGCCAATCCCCAAACTTAGCACACAACATTAATGTGAGAATTATCTCTAACGCTAACACCCAAGCTTATTCCAATCACCCCTCCTGAGGTACTCTATCACCGAATTCACAGGATTACTCCACGTGTCCCTCTCCAACCCAACAGTCAGAATGAGCCCCCACCTCTAGGTTTCAGGTGGTCTTCATTTAACTCTCTACATTTATTTTTCTCCCAAAGTGATCTTCCTCATAATATGTGGTTTGTTAGCACGTGTTACTTCCACGATCAATGGTTGTGGTGAAATCTGACCTTCAATCTTAGGGGGGGGATTCTTCCACGCTTTCACCAGATTTTCTATGAAGTACCCTTACTCTGAAGTGTGAATCTTGCACCGCGTGTCTCAATGATCAGGTGGTCACTATATACCCTCCTCTTTGGGACTTCGGTTATCCTATATCCTTTACACTCTCTAAAATTTTGAATGTACTAAGTGCCAAATGGTCCAAAAGACTATCCTTTGCACAACTATCTTAGATCTGACGGTAGTCAAATTCCTGGTGATATCCCACGATATCTTCACCCTCTCTTCTGCAAACTCTTCCCTTCAATGGATTATGGTTGCTGACCCTCCTGAGCTTATTTCTACAAGGTTTTAAAACCTTGGGCCACACCTTGCGACCTTGGAACTCTGCAACACTTGACTGTTCTCCCCTTAACCAAGAGTCTAAGAACAACTCGGCCTATGGAATCCTTGCGTGACCCTGTGCTTTTCTATACACTATTTCAATCAAATATCCAATGTTATCTCTCCTGATATTCTCTGAGTTAAACTTAACTCTGTCAATGCACTCATTGCGGACAATATCAACTCCTTGCATGAGCTCTCAGAAGAGAAACAATTGAAACGTATTCTAACTCTACAAATTCATGTATCTAATCACAAAATGCATTCATAAGCATAAGGAAAAGTATAAATAGAGAATTTAAATGAACAAAAATCCTACCATTCATTCAAATAAACACAGTAACATCAACACCAAACATTTGTGTTTAAGATTCTTTGTCATATTCATTCAAGTGATAAAATATGCATAGATACATATAGTCCTCCACTTCTCCTTCAACAACTTATACAATGCTCTCTGGATCTCAATAACAACAACTCTCTCTCTCTCTCTCTCTCTCTCTCTCTCTCTCTCTCAGAAATGACAACTATTGTAAATGAGAAGCAACATATTTCACAAAATGAGCAACATTAGACTTCTTTTGGGCATAAGATACAAATATCTATACAAGGGGTGATTCATCAAGCTTCCCCCCCCAACAACCTAATTTCTATCCTATCAAGATTAATGCATCCATCTACCAAGGACTTGTGGAGTTAATAGAATTTACAAAAAAGATAAGGGATGATGTGAAACCTCTGTACAATACATCATTTACATTAAAGTGATCTTGATCTGAGAGGATCTTTGGGGATGGCCTCAATCTCCAATCATTAATTACATTTATTTTCATAAAATCTCAAATTCAAAAAGGTGTGCTCTCCTTTGTAGAATTCAAATCATCTTAATGCATGTGTTGGATGATGTTCTTCACTCCAACCTGCCCTCCCCTTTTAATGTTGATGTAGATGCTCCTGCATCATACTCCTCCGCCCAAAAATTCATGGAATCATGTCCATGAGCTCTTGCACTGTATTTTCTTTCTTTGAAATGTCTGATTCACTTACCCAACTTGCATATTCTTCTAGATGGCCCTTCACCTAACAAGATACTCAAAATAAGTCTTCCTTCTGGTCCTCTTGCCAATCCTTTGATCTATGATTTTCTCCATCTGTGTCATCTCTGTTACATGAATTTTGTTTCCCCATTTAATTTCCTTATGATCATCTGATCCTCCTATTTCATCTTCCTTGTAAGGATACAGGTCTACAACATTAAAAATGAGCGATATTCACACATTGTCTGGAAGCTCAATTCATAAGCATTTGCTACAAACTTTCTAAGGATATTGCATGGTCCTATCAATTTCATTTTCATTTTGTTATATGTTCCCCTTGTGAACCTATCATTTCTCATATGAGATAAAACCTGATCTCCCGCTTCAAATTGAATCTCTCTCCTATGTTGGCCATCTCTGTCTTTGTACCTCTTGCTAGTGTCTTACATCTTTTCCTTGATCTCACCATGAACTTTCTGCATCTCTGCCATAAAATCTCCAGCTCCTGCACTTATGAACTCACTCTATCCCAAACCTCTTAGTTATGATATCCCTCTTGGATGCATTCCATACACTATCTGAAATGTTGTTCTTCCCATATCTGATTTTGTGAATCATTGTATGAAAATTCTTCTTGTGGAAGAATATGATCCCACTGACTATTATGCTCAGTGAATAAGATCCTCAGTAAATTCCCCCCAAAAAAATTTCCCATCTCATTTTTCCCATCTATATGAGGATTGTATGTTTAAAGGAAGGACAAATATGTCCCCAAATTTCTCCACAATGTTCTCCAGAAATGACCAACAAATTTGGTGTCCCTGTCCGAAACAATGCTCCTAGGAAAGCCATGTAGACTCACAATTTCTTTAAAAAACATACTTGATATGTGTGTAGAATCATTAATTTTCTTGCATTGTATAAAGTGTGCCATATTGGAAAACCTATCAGCTACCACAAATATGGAATCACTTCCTCTCTGGGTTCTTGGAAATACCAACATGGAATCCGTGTTGATAACATCCCAAGGCCTATCTGGAATAGGCAATGGCTGATAAAGACCAATGTTTTGTTGTCTTCCTTTTGCATACTAGAAAATTCTTCATTTGTTCACAAATTTATTCACTTCATATCTCATACATGGCCAATAGTATGAGCCACTCAATTGTGAAAATGTTTTTTCATGGCCAAAATGTACTGCTAGGTCTCCACTATGGATTTCCTTCAACAAATTGTCTCTCATTGAGCATTTTGCTATGCGCATATGGCTTCCTTTAAACAAAAAGATATCCTGAATTAGATACTTTATCCATGGGCTTATGCCCCTTAACAAAGGATTTTCACATGCCTCATAAGTCTCTTTAAAATATGGATCTTCTTGGCATATTCCCTTAAGGTGTTCAAACACCAAGGTCTCCACTTTGAATTCCTGCATAATCAAACACCTCCTACTCAAAGCATCTGCAACTTTGTTTGCACTACCAGAAATATTCTTGATAACAAAAGTAAAATTTTACATAAATTCCACCCACTTTGCATTCCTCTATTTCACCTTCTCTTTCCTAGTAATGAACTGTACAACTTGATTATTAGTGTACAACACAAATTCTTTGGGAATAAGATAATGCCTCCACTTCCTTAAGGCTTGAATCACTACATAACAATATTTATCATATGTGGAGTACTTACTCTTGGTATCATTCAACTTCTCACTGAAATACCCAACAGGTCTGTTATCTTAACTTAATAACACTCCAATTGCTAATCCACTAGCATCACACTTCATCTGGAAGGTCTTCCCAAAATATGGAAAAACCAGAATTGGTTGTTCTGTGATCTTATCCTTCAATATCCTAAATATTTTCTCAACCTCTTCTATCCACTTAAAATATTTGTGTCTCTTATTCACAGTGTTTAATATTGGTGCACATATAGCATTGAAATTTCTAATAAATTTCATGTAGAAAATTGCTAATCCATGGAAACTCCTTACCTCAAATATACTCCTTGGTGATGGCCAATCTTTGATATCACTCACCTTTTCCGAATCCATATTCAACTCATTTGAAGAGATCACAAAACACAAATATATAAGTTATGTCTTCATAAAAGATGAATTATTCGAATTTATGAACAACTTCTCTTGCTACAACCTTCTCATAACTAATTTAAAGTGTCTCAAGTGTTCCTCCTCAGTTTTAATAAATACCAGTGTATCATCCAGATATACAATGACAAATTTACCTATGAAGTCTTTAAGTACTTAATTCATCAACCTGATGAATGTTCTTGGAGAATTTATTAAGACAAAGGGCATAACAAGCTACTCATACAACCCTTCATTTGTATTGAATGTTGTTTTCCATTCATTTCCTTCTCTCATCATTATCTGGTGATAACTACTTTTCATATCTATCTTTGAAAAATAACTTACTCCACTCAAGCAATCCATCAAATCATCCATCATGGGTAAAGGAAATATGTACCTGATAGTGGTCCTGTTGATGTCTCTAGAATCTGTGCACATTCTCCATCCTCCATCCTTCTTAGGACTCAATACATTTGGTACTACACATCATATTAATATTTCCCTTACTAAACCCTTTTCTAAAATATTTGGACCTGATTCTTGACCTCTTCACTCTCTTGAGGTGTCAATCTATATGCTTCTTTGTTTGGAAAATTGGCTCCTGGAATAATGTCAATGTGATGACTAATGATCCTAATGGGTGGCAATGAGAAAGGTAGCTCATCCACCACTATATCAGCAAAAAATTCTAGCAGTTCCCGAATTTCTTCAGGAAGATTGTCCATAGAAGTACTGGTAAGGATGACTCTAGGATTTGTCACCACAAAAAATGCATGTCATGTTCCTTCTTGACTCCATTGAAGAGATCTTTCCCATTCATGAGAAGTATGATTGGGATGGATTATTCCTTGCCCTTCTTATCCTCTATTGGAAGCAACATGTGTTTCCTACCATTCTTATCTAGTGTGTAAGTATTCTTCCTCCCATCATGTATGACATTTCTATCAAACTTCCATCGTCTTCCCAAGAAAACATGACATAAGACTATGGGTATTACATAACATAAAATATCATCTTTGTATCCTCTTATTTTAAATTCAACTTGCCATTGTTTACTTACCATTACCTGGTGTCCTTTTTTCTACCATGAAACTTTATATGGATTTGGATGTGAAATTGTTTCCAACTCTAGTTTTTCCACCATCTCTATGGATACTAGATTTCCAGTGCTACCACTATCAATTATCACCTTCCAAACTCTGTCATTGGTCTTGCAAGAATTTCTGAACAAATTGTTTCTTTGTACTAGTGCTTCCACCTCCTTCTATGGTTTCAAAAGAATTTTCCTCATCACGAGGTATTTTCCATCTTTAACAGCTTCAACCTTAAAATTTCTTCTCTACGCTTCAGAAATGTGAGCTTCTCCTCCTTATTTCTTTTTCTCGCGGAATTCCCAAGATAAATGCCTTATTTTTCCACAAGCATAACATATTATTTATCCTCCTCTGCCTCTTCCTCTTCTTGGAGGAAAATAATTCCTTCCACCATATTGTCTCCCTTGGGAACTTCCTCCTCTTTGTGTATGATTGTGAAACTTTCTAGTCTCAACTTTGGGCGTCTAAGCCTTGTCATGGAAAATTCACATACCTCTGTTTGGTCATCTTCCTCTACTTCTTCAACTTTTCTTTCTGGGGAATTTCTCTTCTGCTTTTAGGGGATCCTAATAAGCATATTCAACTATCTCATAGTCACCATGTTGATTTCATCATGGATTTCATATCTCAGACCAATAATGTATCTGGAAACCTTCTCTTCATCACTTTCACAGTGACCAGCTCTAATGTTCAGCCTATAGAACTCTTCTGTGTACTCTTTTACTGTCAAACCCTCCTATCTCAAGTTCTATAGTCTCCTGAATAGATTTATTTGATAGTCTTTGGGTATGAATTTATCCTTTAGCTTGGCTATCATTCTATCCCAGCTTTTAATTTTATGTTTGACTTTGCTTCTTTTTTCAACTTGCAGTTCATTCCACCATAGTGTTGCATGTCCTTTCAGCCTTGTGAAAACATGAATTACTTTCTTCTCATCATCGACCTCCTCATAGTCGAAGTATTTTTCCATTTCTCTTATCTAGTCCAACAACTCTTCCACATCCAAATTGCCCTCATACATTGGTATTTCCATTTTTTATCTGGCTGCCATTTTTACAACAACTCTCAGCATTTGTTCTTCTGAAGCATCTTCTCCCACAACTTCTTCATCCTCCATTTATTCACTCTCGTCCTCATTGATGCCATCTACATTTGGTTCTCTCCTTTATGTAGTTTCCATGGAATCTATCCTTGCACAAATTCTCCTCATTTCCTCCTCCATTGTTGGATTCACTACAGGTATGTCCCTATGTCTTCTTGGTGCTATGGCGCTAAGATTTCTTCACACAAGGCTTAAATTGTGTCTCTTATACCACTTGACATAAACCCCCTGCCTCTCCTAGGGTCTGCGCGACCTTTGGGTCAAGGATCATTCAAATTTGGGGTCGAATCAACTCCTAGGATCCTGATGAGCCCCCAAATCGATTTACAAAGCCCCCTTTTTTTCCCTGTGTAGGTTCTACAAAACCCGTGGGCGTTTTACTAGTCATTCTTTCCTTTTAAAATTTTTATAAAAGACCAAATCGGGTGCTAGCTCCTATCACCCCACACTAATAGCAAGTGACAGATGGCTATGCCTGAGGTATTAGGATATTTAGATACTTATGAGTTAGTTAATATCTACTTGGTCTAATGGGTCGTTAGGTAAAATTTTATGTTTTAGTGTGTTACGTAGTTAGGAAATCTGATGGTCATGATGTGTTCCCGACATAGAGTGCTCTGATGGTCCATATTCTCCTCGATAATAAGGACCATTTATCCATGGATTAACACTTGATTGGTACATGATCTCTATTTAAAGAGCATGGAGGCTCATTTGCCGATGATCGATTGTGAGAAACTCTCTTGTAAAATCTCTCTGTAGTATTTTTCTTTTGCATTAATAAACTGCTCCAAGTGGTTGCGTTGGCTGGGGCCGTGGATGTTTCCCCATAGGGGTTTTACCACATGAAAACATTGGTGTGTTGATATTTGATCTGGTTATGTGAGTGGTTACTTAAAGTGTTCATCCTCTGTTGGAATACCTGTGTTTCAAACATGGTATTAGAAAACAATTAAAAGGACACTTTTCTATGTCCATGGTATAGTTCAGTTCGCGATACATTACAGTTCAGGGGGGACTCCCAAAGCAGGTAAAAGGATACTTCGCTATGTCCATGGTATAGTTCAATTCAGGATACATTACAATTCAGGGGGGGACTACCTTATTTATTGGTTTCACTGATTCAGATTGGGTCAACGACCTTGATGATTGGAAGTCTACTGCAGGTTATGTTTTCAACCTTGGTTCCAAACCTGTCAATTGGGCCTATAAGAAACAACATGCTATTTAACTTTCTTCAGCAAAAGCAGAGTACCGAGCAGCGGTAAATTCCAACGAGGAAGCCTTATGGCTTTGACAAATCCTTTTAGAGTTTGTATTTTAGCAACAACATCCGACCAACCTTTGGTGCGATAATCAGAGTGCCATCCAGCTCGCCAAATACCCAATTCAACATCATCACAACAAGCACAGTGAGATAAACATGCAATTCATCAGAAAGGTCATTCATGATCAACTTATTTAAGTCCTCTTTTTCCCTACAAAAGATCAAGTTGCAGATATTTTCACAAAGCCTCTTAAAGAAGTGAATTTTTCCAAACTTCGATTAATATTAGGAGTTCAGGAAGTTGTCATTAAGGGAAGATAGGATCTAATGCCTCCTTCATTCTTCTATTGTGTCATTATTGTAAATCCTTCAGTCATATACCAAGTTGTTCTTAAGGGGGTATGTTAGGATATTTAGAAACTTAGGAGTTAGTTAATATCTACTTGGTCTAATGTGTCATTAGGTAGAAGTGTGTTTCTTAGTGTGTTTCTTTAGTATGCATTAGTATTCATTTGTAGTTAGGAAATTCGACGGTCACGATATGTTCTCGACATAGAGTGATCTGAATGTTCATATTATCCTCGATATTAACGACCATTGATCCATGGCTTAGTACCTGATTGGTCCATGATCTCTATTTAAAGAACATGGAGGGTCATTTGTCTATGATCGATTGTGAGAAACTCTCTTGTAAAATCTCTCTCTAATCTTTTCATTTTTCATTAATAAACTACGCCAAGTGGCCACGTTGGTCGGGGTCGTGGATGTTTCCCCGTAGGGATTTTACCATGTGAAAACATCGATGTGTTGATCTTTGATTTCATTATGTGAGTGGTTACTGAAGTTGTTGATCCTTTTTTGGAATACCTGTGTTTTCAAACACGAGGCGTTAAGCCAAAAGGAACTTAACTTTAGCCTTCGAGACTTCTAAAACCCGAACTTACTCCAATCCCCCCTCCCGAAGTACTTTGTCGCCAAATTCACAGGATCACTCCACATGTCTCTCTCCAACCCAATGGTTAAGATGAGCCCTTGCCTATGGTCTTCGAGTGATCTCAGTTTAACTCTCTCCCTTTATTTTTCTCTCGGAGTGCTCTCCCTCCGAATATGTAGCTCATTGACGCATGTCACTTCCACGATCAATGAATGTGGTGAAATCCAGCCTTAGGGCTTCGAGGGGTGGTTCTTCCACTCTTTCACCAGCTTTTATCTGAAGTACCCTTCCTTCGAATATTGGATATTGTTTTGCATGTCTTATTGATCGAGCTGTCATGATATACCCTCCTCTTCGGGACTTCAGCTATCCTGACACCTTTACACTCTCTAAAATTCCAAATGCACTAAGTGTTGAAGGGTCCTAAAGACTATCCTTCTCACAAATATCTCAGACCTGACAATGATCAACTTACTGACAATATCCCACATGATCTTCACTGTCACTTCTCCCAACTCTTCCCTTTAAGGGATTATGGTCGTTGGCCCTCCTGAGTTTAGTTCTCCAAGGTTTTAAAAAGTTGAGCGCACACCTTGTGACCTTGGAACTCTGCAACACTTGAATTTTCTCCCCTTAACCAAGAGTTTGAGAACAACTCGGTCTGTGCACTCCTTGTGTGGCCCTGTGCTTTTCTCTATACTACTTCTATCAAATATTCAACATTATCTATCATGAGCTTTTTTGAGTTAAACTTAACTCTGTCAATGCACTCCTTGTGGAAAATATGCAACCCTTGCATGAGCTCTCAGAAGAGAATCAATTGAAACTTATTCTAACTCTATATATTCATGTATCTAATAAAAAAATTCATTCAAAAGAATAAGAACAAGTATAAACAAAGAATTTAAATGAACAAAAATCCTACCATTCATTCAGATAAATAAAGTAACAACAACACCAAACATTTGGATTTAAGCTTCTTTGTTCTATTCATTCAAGTGATAAAATATACATAGATACAAGAAGTTCTCTACTGCTCCTTCAAAAACTTATACAATGCTCTCTGGCTCTCAATAGAAACAACTCTCTCTCTCTCTCTCAGAGATGACAACTCTCACAAATAAACAACAACAAATTTCACAAAATCAGCAACATGACCCTTCTTTTGGGCATAAGATACAAATATCTATACAAGGGGTGTTTCATCGAGCTTTTCCCCCCAGAACCTAATTCTTATCCTATCAGGATTAATGCATTCATCTACTAAGGACTTATGGAGTTAATAAAAAAGATAAGCACTGATGTTCATCCTCTGTACAATGCATGCTTTACATTAAAGTGATCTTGATTCGAGAGGATCTTTGGGGATGGCCTCAACCTCCAATCATTAATTACATTTCTTTTCATAGAAACTCAAATTCAAAACGGTGCGCTCTCCTTTGTAGAATTCAAATCAACTTCATGCATGCGCTGGATGATGTGCTTCACTCCAACCCATCCTCCTCTTTTAATGCCGACGTAGATGGTCCTGCATCTTCCCTAATCACTAATGATTCTTATTGTGTTCACCTCCCTATGTTGAATTAAGTGTTCAATCATTTATGCATAAGGCATGAATATGGATATATATTATACAAATAGCATGAGATATTTATTTATATTTCACTTTATAGACATATCTTCTTCTTCCACTTCATCTAGGCCATCATCATTCCCAATCCTCTATCAAATTTCAATTTATTGAAAAAAATAATTTTCCTTGTCGGCTCCACTAAATCCTAGAATTTTTGTAGTTCCTATAAGACTAGAAATCTAGGAGCTTTGGTAGCTAATTGAGATTCTATGATTGGTTTCTTTCCTTTAGTTGACTTCTTCCTTCTTAAGTAATCTTCATTGTTGGGGTATGTTCACCAGATGACATGGTTTTCCCCTTCTCAACATCCTTATCAAAATCTATGTCGGTTAGCTTAATACAAAATAGGAAAGGCATGGTTTAGCAAAAAAATTAAATAAAATTTATCAAAAACTTAATTTTAAAAAATCAGACTAGAAACTAGCTTTTAGGAATGTAAATGTCGAACTTAGCTTAAGGCGAGTGCGATATTCTCATATTTCTTCAAATTTTATTAGGAATTGCAGTTCAAATTTGATTTTTTTTTAATGATTATTGTACATGGGGAAGGAAAGAATGTGGAATCTTACATATACATATAATTATATAATTAAGTTAGATGTATATTAGATTCAAATTGCCTATATGGGTGAAGTAGTGAAATAGTTATGAAATTGTGTATATGACCATACTAGTTGAAGTAGTGAAATAGTTATCTATTTTAATAAATTGTTAATTCAAACAAAAGTAATTTGAAATTAAATCTCTGAAAAGCCAATATATAGGTAATCTATCCTAAGTGTTAACATTCTTTAATTTTTCTAGATTTTTCAAGTATTATGAAGAAATTTGAATCATCACCGTGATTCAAAATCTTTCAAACTATTAATATTTCAACTTTTAAGCCAAAATACCAAGTATAACGTGGAACTATTTACACATTGAAAAATGTGATAAGTTTGAGTTGTAGCACCATCTACCAAGTATAACGTGTAATTATTTACACATTCGAAAATGTGATAAGTTTGAGTTGCAGCACCATCGAATTAGGTTGGTATGGAACACACATTAAAAGGTGTTGTAATTCAAAATGTAAACATTAAATATCAAGTTCGAATCTTATATGAAGGTCACACATGTGACAATATGACATTGGATAATTCATGTCTATCGATTGGGCCTATTTGAAAACCTAGACCCCAGTGACACTACCAACACTACCATTGGGTGACGGTAGGCCCAATTTAGAAATGAGGGCGGGACAATCAAAGTATCAAAACATGACTTCATTAAGAGTTGATGCAACTTGGCCATCCATACTGATTTAGAAACGAATATACCATGACACACATGATTGTAAAGGAAGACCTATCATAATCAAAATTTAAAACGAATCCACTTGTGCAAACTTAAAGTGACGAGAATCCATACTAAGTTTGTCATTCAGGATGATTTCCAAATCACGAGATGACTCAAGTAGGAGAAGTGAAGAAGAGATCCAATATGAGGATTAGATCTGATTTAGATTAAGGAACAAAAAAACTTCGAACAATTGAAAGAAGAAACCCAAGTTTTCCCAGTGATAAATATCAAGAGAAGCAAAAAGAATACCTACCCAATAAAACATGAAAACCAATCTAACTTAATCAATGAAAAGAAAAAAGTAATGTAGTAAGGCAAGGTCTATGTGAGAAGCCTATTGTTAAGAAGCTTATTGTTAAGGACTCAACAATTATATATTATTAATGCAAACATGAAATTAGAATATATAAATTCATAAATATATTGAAGAAACATTAAGTGAGTTCAAGAGTTAAGAATATAGGTTCCTCACATCCCAAATATTTAAATTAAAATATTATTGTTTCTGATATATGATTAAATTATTTTAGGCGAATGTATAGATGAGGACAAATTAGCGTAACAGGATATAAATGAATCCTGATGGTATACACGGATGAATATATGTCAACCAGTGCTTTAATATAAGCGTGAAGATTTTAGTGGTTTATATAGATTTATATGGATATGGATAAATTTATACCGATATGGTTTACATAGATTTAGTGGATATGAACACAATGTGTGCATTATATATGTTTGAAATTTTTAGTGGTTTATATATTTGTAAACATAAAAATATTACAGTGTAGTGTAGTGTACATTAGCAGTATTTTGAAATATAATTTTTTTATTTTATTTTATTTTTATTTTTATTTTTTTTATAAAGTAAAAAAGAGAGTTGGAGCCTATTATATTAACAAAGAAAAAATACATAGTTGTGGGGTGTGCCAGCTGTCTCGCTTGAGCAGGAAACCGAGACAGCTGGACATCCCAGTCCATGTGGCAGCATAGTGGCCGAGAGGTCTGTAATTAACAAAATTGTCATTGCTAGCTTTCGCCCGTAGGAAACCAGGAGTAGCAGGTTTCGGCATAAGTTTAGTGTTCTTATCTGAAACAAAGACATATATAAAGCTAACTGTCCATCTATGAAGACTATGTAAACAAAACCATAAGCAAAATCCAGGTCAAAGCATCAAGTAACCTCTGAGCTCGTGGGAGTGTCGTTGTCCACAGTGTGCCGCCATCGCGCTGGGAATGCGTAGGCTCTAGCACATGTTGGGCATTGTTTCTTCGGCGTAGCTCTTGAGTGCGCAGTGAACAACATGTCGAGCCTCTGCTCGAGCCGCACTATG
>JASDQU010101312.1:279786-325343 GCA_032191745.1 Picea mariana
GGGGGGGGGGGGCAAGAGGTTGGTGTCTAGAGTGGGGCATGCGCTCAAGGGTGGCACCTCATATTTTACCTTGCTCCTCCTGTGAAGTGGAGGTGGAGACAATGGTTAGTGAGTCGTGGAGGAGGTAGCCTCCAATTTTACTGATATTTTACTGAGGTAGCCCCCAAGCCAGGCACATTATCATAACTCCTCTCATGGTGTGAGCCATGGATGAATAAATGTGCAGGGGGTGGCAAACGGGGTTAATAACTCCCCCAACTATCCTTCATCTCTCTCCAGGTGGCACCCCATCCAGGTTTGTACAATTATATTATGACTGCGTTATTTCTATATTAGGTTTACTGTGCATCTAAACCAATAATTCAGAACAATTAACTCATGTAAACTCAGACCATATAAAAAATAGGATTTAACTTAAAAACCCATAAAGGAAAAAAATATGAAAGAGGAGGATTCTCAACTCCGAAGAGTCTCATGAAATATTGAATTACAAATTACATTTATATGAATACTATTGTTTTATGATAATTATGAAGAAACAATTTAAATAATTCCTTTCACTTTTTTAAAGGAAAGAATCACCATTCAAACTAGAGAGAATATGCTCTTATCGACACTCCAACCTATTTGGAATTATTCTACTTTTGGATATTTTCTATCAAAATTTTCTTTGGGATACTTCTCCCTTTATATACAATTGTTGAATCTTCTTCATAGTTAATTATATGTTTATCTCTTTCTTCACTTTTGTAGTGAGGAGAGTTTCCCTAATTGGCCTTCAGTTCCCTAATGAACCAATTGCATATGATTGTAGAAGGCCAAGTCCACATAATTCAATATGGCTCTTCTCTTACTCTTCTTGAGTGCATGAGATCTTTCTCTATAAGTGGAGTTGCTAGATTCCCCTCTACAAATGGAATGTTGAATAAATTTCTTCCTGCATGTTGTAGTTGTACCCTAAAGATGATAAATTATCCTACCTATGGGTTAGTTAATTGTTTTATGTGTCCATCATCTTTGAGTAAGGCCAATTGGATATTATAATATAGTTATTTAATGTGAAAGGGTCCACCTTGTAAGGCCAACTAGGTAGTTGTTATCCATTTGTAATGGGACCACAAGTAGTTAAGGATTTTTATAGTGAAAAACTATTTAAATACAGAGGAGAGTACACAATTTTTGTCTTGTGTTGTGTATTTAGATCCCTAATCAGTGAAATGCCAACCAAACTTTAGACACATGTTAAAAGTGTTTTCTTTCTTTGCATTATCAATGAGAAAGGGTATCTTTTATATATTTCATCTTAGTGTCTCTTATGTATAGTTATTTTGTAATTATATCGTAAGTATACCTAGTTGTGTTTCAATTCTAAGGGTTGAGGAAAACTAAAAGTGGTATCAAACCTCTTCCTTAGAAATAATGCCTCTAAAATTTATTATATATCTTTTAAAATATATAGACATATCCTAGCATCTTAAAATAACATAGTGATTTGTCATTTAATTGGTAAAAATACACATGGGAAACAATACATGTAGTAAATACAAGTGGAATCACATTGTTGGAATCCCTTCTAACTTGTATAAATTTAAAGAGATGTTAACAGTGTTTCCCTTCTTTGAATTATCAATACACAAGGGTATCTTTTATAGATTTCATCTTACTGTCTCCTATGTATAGTTATTTTGTAATTGCATCCTAAGTATATGTGGTTGTGTTTCAATTCTAAGGGTTGAGGAAAACTAAAAGTGATATCAAACCTCTTCCTTGAGCAATAATGCCTCTAAAATTTATTATATATCTTTTTCAAGCTAGAGACATATCCTAGAGTCTTAAAATAACATAGTGATTTGTCATTTAATTGGTAAAAATATAGCTGGGAAACAATACATGTAGTAAATACAAGTGAAATCACATTGTTGGAATCCCTTCTAATATGTATTAGTATCCATTCAAGTAGTATCAAACTAGACAATACTTGTATATGGAATCTCACTTCCATATACCTTTGCGTATGTCAAAATTACCTTAGGTATATCTGAAACCAAATCTAGATCAATTTATTGACCATATTGTTTCTATATTACAATCAAGATAAACAATCAAGGAGATCTCCCTCTAGTACTTGGGTAGTTGGGTAATATGCCTAAGGTCATGGTTGAGCCTCTGCGGTTATTTTCCTAAGATATTGGTACAAGTAGTACTATTCGACACAACTATATTAGAGAGATATAACACCTATAACTCCTTTGTCTCTATAACTCGTAACATATGACAACTTCCTTAATGAAAACTTCCTAAACTGCTAATGTATGTCAAAGTTTGGAAAATTCATTTATGTAATAATCTTTTTGAAAATGTATGCAACTTGATACTCTCTAGGGGAAAAGAGAACTTCAACAACATGATCATGAAGGATATTTTTGATGAAGTGAATGTGTAACTTAGTGTTTTTTTTGTGCTAATGTTGAACCAAATATTTGGTGATATTGATGGAACTCTAATTGTAAGAACAAATTGTGGTTGGATTATGTTGCTAGAATCCAAAATATGAAAGGATATATTGAAGTTTCAAGGATTCTTTAGTTGCATTAAAATTTTCTTGGTACTCTACTTCTATTTAAGAAAGAGAAAGAGATTGGTGTTTCTTACAATCGAAAGTGACAAGTCTACAACCAAGACCCAAAACATAACCTATAATAGACATTAAATCATAAAGGTTGTCATCCCAATCTTAATTAGTGAAAGAAACCAACAAAGGAGTCCCCCCTAAAATTTAATGTATCTAAACTGAATTGTACCAAAGATGTACCAAAGTATCAATTTTACTACTTTCCAATGGATTTCATAGGGTTTTTGCATATAGAAAGAAACAAGACCAACAAAAAACAAAATATCTAGATTAGTATGAGTCAAATACAAAAGACTACCAAATAATTAATGGTACGAATTTACATCTAGAATTTTTTATCCTTTTGGGAAGAGGTACGAGGTCCCAAGTACCATTCACCATTAAGGAACAATGGCATTCATTCATTGTTGTGTACCAATATGGATGACCAAGCGATTCTACAAATGTTTTTTTATAATGATTATCTAAAACTTGATACAAAAGAGATCAGGTTCATTGGAACTATGAGCATGTCCTACATTGATCTATAGGATCATCAACAAGATTACTAGCCACTTCTCATGTTGACAGACCCATCTAGGAAGCCATGGTGCTAGTGAATTTTCATGTTCAATGCGATGATATGGAGGAAGGTGAGAAGGAAAAGGTGGATTCTCATCCTCACTATCATAATTTGAAGATGAAACCAAAATAGGAACAAACGATGGCGCAAATTCCCAAGATGGTACAAATGTCAAATTAGGCTTGTAGGCCAATAGATTTTCGTCAAAATTAACATATATTCTAATAATTATTTCATAATAATGAGTTTGAATAAGTTTTTAACCATTTACATCTTCATAATATCCAACAAAAATGAAGTTATAAATTTTAGGCTACAATGTTTTTCTTTTTCTCATCAGGAATGTCAACCCATGCTTCACTATCAAATACATAACAATGGCTTACATTTGGATTAATTTAAGTCCATGCTTCATCTAGTGTTATATTTTGAACAAATTTTTGGGTTGTGATTTACTATGTAACTATCAAAATTTATGGCCTCTACCCAATCCCTTATATCTCATCATACAATTTGTCATTTCCTTTAATGAGCAATTCTTTCTATTTTCTTGTGGTGTATATGGAATAGTGTCGTATTTGAATGCATTGTGCAGTGTATTATGCTATGAATTTATAGTTAACATATTCACCTCCATTATATGTTCTTAACCTTTGCAATTGATGTCATGATTATTTTTCTACAAGGGCCTTCTAGCCCAAAAACATGTCAAAAAATTCACTCTTCAGTTTTAAGAAATAAACCCAAGTGTGTCTGGATAATTAATCAATGAAAGTTAATAGTTTCTTGAACTCAAAAAAAGAAGAATAACTAAGAGGAATGCATAAATCACTATGAAGATGATGCAAGGGGTCCAAGGCATTCCAAGAGGCAGATTTATCAAAATTGTCTAAATAATGTTTTCCAAGAACACAACTAGCACAAACACCATCTTTGTAAGAAATGAGAGGAATGTTGATTTCTTTTTTTTTTCCAACAGTTAAAGTAATATATTATTTTATTATTATTTAATATGAAAAATGATAACAAATGAAATATAGATATCCACATAACAATAAGAAATATCCTCACGGAAACCCTCAAGGGGGAGAAAAACCTGCAAAATTTCCTTAGTATAGATTCCTCCAACATGTAAAATGTTGTACAATGCTATTTCATGAAATCAAGATCAAAGAGATCTAGAAACAAACCAAGAATATCCTCCTAGATAATTGCATACTTCTCTCTTGTACTTATATTAAATGAGTGATAAAAAATACTCGATATAACCTCTACTTATACTCTAAAAGACCTAAAAGACATGAATTTTCAATAAAACCTTTCATAATTACACTTAGAAATAACCAATATAATTACACTTAGGAATAGATTCTGAAATTACATAAAATATCAGCACTCCCTCTTAATGAGGAAGGTATTATATCTGGCACAGACTCTAACACTATCACCATCCACACGAGCTTGTGACCATTGACTGTCAGATACACTAATCTATACATCACAGCAAACCCATAGTGACTCCAAAACATGCATTCAAGGCGAGTGCGTAGCTCTCCAATATCTACAACATGTCATCATGAGACTATCTAGTTTCTCGCAGAAAAATCAGATATCTTATGCATGACATCCTGTACCCTACGATATAATCAGTACCTCGTCTCTTTAGCATGCATCGAGGTTTGTTGGGTATCTCTCCAATAGATATAACATGTCATCATGACATACGCTACCCTACGATAACATCTGAAGCCATCACTCCCTATGAAGAGGAACTATGTCGAGCTTCTACCAGAAGTACTCGAACTCCATCCTTGACAATGGATTTGTCATCGCACCCACAACCTGCTCATCAATAGCAACATATTGGAGCCTCACTGCACCCTTCTACACCATATCCCTAATATAGTGATACCTGATTTTGATATGCTTTGACCTATCATGAAACACTAAGTTATCTAACAAATTCATACAACTCTGGATGTCGCACAAGATACAAGTTTCCTCCATCGCAATATCGAATAATCAATTTCTGAAGCCACACTGCTTCACGACTTGCTGCACATGATGCCACATACTCTACCTCAGCCATACTGAGTGCTATACATGATTTCTTCTTATTTATCCATGAAATCATACCAGATCCCAAAGTAAAGAAACATCCTATTATACTTTTCTGGTTTGCAACGTTGTCTTCCTAATATGAATCTGAATATCCAAAGGGACTAATCTCAATGTCTACAAAATAATTGACACCATAATCCAATGTACCTTTAAGGTACCTCATCACATATTTTACTACAATCAAGTGAACACGTTTGGGTTCAACCATGTATTGACTCAGGGTGTTCACAACAAAACATATATCTAGTCGTATATTTTTCAAATACATCAGTGATCCAATCATATTCCTATATAATGTAGAATCCACAACCTCTGAAGTAGTATCATCCAACAACTTCATATTTGATGCAATTGGTGTAGAAATTTTTGTATAGTCCAACATCTCAAACCTCTTCAGGATCCCCACAACATATTTTTCCTGATTTAGGGAGATCTCATTCTTCCTCTTCCATACCTCTAGACCAAAAAAGTAGTGCATCAAACCTAGGTCTTTTATTTTGAACTCTATAGTGATTTTTCTCTTACATTCAGTGATGAGATTCTCCACTCTTGTTAAGAAAAAATCATCCACATATAGTAGTACTATCACTGGTCCATCGTCCTCAACCTTAAAGTAAAGGTTAGTATCTGCATTGCTCTTGGTAAATCCCAATCTCATCACAAAACCATCAATTTGACCATACCATGCTCTCATGCCTGCTTCAATCCATATAATTCCTTCTTTAACCTACACACATGTGTCTCCCTATCATCTATTTTGAATCCTTGTGTTTGTTCCATGTAAACCTCTTCCTCTATTACACCATTCAAAATTGTCATCTTCATGTCCATGTGATGAACCTTCCATTTCATCACAATAGCTATTGAAATAGCAAACCTTATTGAAGTATATCTTTCCACAAGAGAAAAAAGTCTCCTCGTAGTCAATTCCTTCCTTTTGAGAAAATCCTCGTGCTACAAATCTATCATAGTATTTCTCAATGCTTCCATTTGCAACATGGTTCATCTTGAATATCCACTTGGAGATCACAATGGATTTTTCCTTCGGTCTCAGAACCACATCCTAAATGTCATTCTTCACTATTGACTAGTATTCCTTGACCATGGAATCCTTCCATTCCTTCTTTCCCGCAACTTCTTCATATATGGTAGGATTTAAATCAATGACATCACACAATAATTCCACATAACCGAGATACAAATTTGGTTTCTTCACTTTCCTAGATGATCCATCCTGGGAACCATATCTCTGTGCAGCTCTGATGGGATCTTGCACCCAAGTTGGTATTCTCTTTTGTGTAGGATTCTTCATATGGCTATGTGGTTTGGTTGTATCCTGATCCTCATGAATGGATTCCTCTACTTCCACTTCTCTTATCGCTGCATCTCTAGGAACTCCATTCTCTTCATCATGAGATTCTTCTACACGACCCTACTTTGACTTGTGAAAAGCTACATCCTCATCGAAGGTGACATCTTTTGTAATCTCGATCTTTTGGTGACCAGAAATGTATACTCTTCAAGCATTTGATGTGTCATCGTACCCAAAAAAATATACTTTTATTTCCATATGGTTCCAAATTTGTTCTCTTGTCCTTGGGGACATGCACATATACAGACCCCCAAATATCCTCATGTGGTTGACCTTTATCTTATCTCTTGAAAAAAATTCCGCCGGTGTATTATTTTCAAGAACTAGATGGGGACTTCTGTTATGTACATACACAACTATCATCGCATCTTATGCCCATAAATACATAGGTAAATCTTAATCATGGATCATGGCCTTCACTGCTTCCATAATCATCTAATTCTTTCACTCTGCTACTCCATTTTTCTGCCAATTATAAGGAGTAGAGAGATCCCTCTTAATCCCAACATATTTGCAGAAATATAAGAATTCATATGAGGTGAATTATCCTCCATCCTCTGTTCTCAATGTCTTTATCTTCCTTTCTATTAGGTTTTCTACTAGTTCCTTGAATTCCTTGAACTTTCCATATACTTGCATTTTGACTTCAAGAAGTAAATCGAATTTTGTGTGATTCATCATTGATAAAAGATACATAATATATGTACCCTCTGAGCGATGGTGTTTGCATCGGTCTGAATAAGTCTAAGTGTACAATATCCAATACTCCTTTAACTTTGTTATCACTACTTGGAAATGGGTTCTTCACATTCTTTCCTTATTCACAACCTTTGCACACACCATCTAGATTCACCTAAATCGTTGGTAGTCCTATTACCATCTTTATCATGATTGGTAAATATTGATAGTGTAGGTGGGAAAATATCCTATGCCATAGCTCACTTGAATTCACAGTGTCGTGAATCAATGTTGAATCTACGTGTCCCTTTAATTTATACAATCCTCCTTATTTGACACCGATAAAAGATGCATCATCAAACATCTTTCATTTTCACTACATGAGAACTTTTCCATCTAAAAATGAAACACTAAAACCCTTCTCATCCAAATATGAAATTGAGAAAAGGTTTTTCTTCAAATATGGTACATAAAGAACGTCCTTCATCCTTATTGCATTCCCGAAATCTATTTTGTCGGAGGCCTCTCCTACTCCTTTGATCAGATACTGATAATCATAACCCAAATTCACATTATTAGGTGAGTATTTATGAATTAAGTTTGACAGAGAGAATTTATACCCTATCATGTGCTTTTAAGCATCGCTATCCACCAACCAAGTATCATTTCCAGGGGTGCTATGAGAGTTGATATTAGGAAGTATTCATCATCACTTGAATAATATTCTCTTGCAATTTTCTTTGGTGTCTCATCATCTTCAGTGGCATGAGCATGTTGCCTTTTTTTTTTTTTCCTTTTTTTTTAGTTTAAGAATAAGGAGACAAAATTTTACAACATCTCCCAATTTTTCACAACAGAAACACATCATATTTGAATAATCTCTTCGATTATTCTTCGAATTTTGAGGTTTCTTTGGGGATGATGGTTCCTTCTTACTCTTTATTTTCCTTGTATGAGAATCTAAATATAGATCACCATCCCTCAATTTATATTCTCTTTCTACCATCCTTGCCTCCGCTTGAGTGAAATCTTCCGATAATCTGCTAAACTTGATTAGCTTCCTCCTTGAGCATAATCCTTGAATGAATCAATCCCATGACCTTGGGATATCATTCAAGGTGGTCATCACAATTTATGATTTGTCAACAATGTCCACAATAGATTCAATATGTTCCTTGATCTGGTTCACTCTCGAGAAGTAAGAGTGAATGCTCTTTGGATCTTGAAGCTTCACATTCTTCATATGGGTCTCCGATGTCATCCTTCTATTGATTTGTTTCCTTCAAATAGTTGAGCCAATCCATCCATCATCTTCTTTGAATATTTTAACGGAAAAAAATGATGGATCAAATGATTCTTGATTGAGTATGCAATAATCCTCTTATCCATGGCCTGGTTCTTTTTATTTTTTTCCTTGGCCTCATCTTCCTTTGGTTCTTTAACTTCCTCCTCCACAAATATTTCTAAATCATGTTCTTCCAACAACAAACCCACTCTGTACAACCATTCTATAAAGGTTTCTAGTCCTTACATATTCTCATCAATTTTGGTGTCGGTAGTCATCCTTCCTTGGAAGATGGAGTTAATTTTCCAAAACACTTCCAAAAATATGTGGGAAATCTTTTTTTTTTAGGCCTTCTCTGATACCATGTTGATTTATTTTTGTCTTTCGAATAGTTAAAGTATTATATTCTTTTATTATTATTTAATATGTAAAAGGATCACAACTGAAATATATATATCCACAAAATAATAATATATATCCTAGGGGAAACCCTCAATGGGGAGAAAACCCTACAAACTTTCCTTAGTATATATTCATCCAACGTTTACAATGCCATACAATTCTCTTTCATGAAATCAAGACCAAAGAGACCCAAACATGAACCAAGAATAACATCCTAGATAAGTGCACATTACTCTCTTGTACTTATATTCAATGAGTGATCAAAGTAACTTGATATAACCTCTATTTATACTCTAAAAGACCTAAAATACATGACTTATCAATAAAGCCTTTCACAATTGCACTTAGGAATAACATCCAAAATTACATAAAATCTCAAGAAGGAAGTCCAATCACCGTATTTTAATTACATAGTTGTTGCAATGAGTGATAGTTTAGATTAAAAAAACCACTCATGAAAAGTATTGTTCAAGTCACCGCTATGAGAAATAAAAAATAATGGAAAATATTATAGCTCAAAGTTGTCAAATTTTTACAACTTGGTAATATTATAAGCAATTGTAGTTGCTAGAACATGCTTATGACTTGGTGAGGTGAAAAAACCACTATTTTATATTCACTTGAATGAGTGATTTGATATAATGATAGAAGTTTGCAAGAAATATTTGAAACACATAACAGTTCATTGAAATTCTCATCATCTACTTGAACTATTATATACCCTATGTCATTAAGAGACCTATCATCACCAACAAATATTTGTTTAGTGTTACATTCATTAAAATTAGAAAAAATGGATTTATCCTTATCCATGTGATATTCTCTAGAATAAATAGGCCACTCATAACAACAAGAAGTATATGTTACATTGAAGGAGGAACTAGAAGAAGAAGTGCATGTCCATGATAAGAAGAGTTAGAAGAAGACAAATCAAGACTGATGTTTCTCTTCTTCATTGTTTCTTATAATACCTCCAACATTTTAAAATATTTACACTCTAGATGATCATGTTGCTCACCAAAATTGCAATGCTTGTAAGTCTTATTACTTTTTTATTTTGGTGCTTTGTTGCCATTGGTAGCAAAAACTATCCCATAGGGTTTCAGACCTGTATTTTGATTTTTGTTGCTAAGATGTTTATTCTTTAGATGTTTGGAGTGATATTTTTGTTGGGTCACTATGGGTTTGTTATATGTACCTTCTTTGTTGATCACTCTTAAATAAAATAGGTTATATTTTTCTCTAATAAGAGAATAAAAAAAATACTCAAGAGAGAGATCTTGATAAGAATCCCATAAAGCTTATCTAGTGGCATAAAAGGTAGATAGAAATATATAATATTCACTACCAAGCTTAGCAAGAAAAATATATATGCATCGATCATCCTTCATATTTATTTCAAATTCTTTAAGTAAAATTCTGAGTATTTTAAACTTATATAAATTTTCTTAAAGGAAACAGAAATCATTTGGATTTAAATTCATTACCTAAATTTCAAGCTAGTGGGATCAAATCACATTGTGTTTACCAAATAGAACTTCTATCTTATCCCAAGATTAAGATGGGTCATTAATTCCTTGAAAGAGGTGTTTGAAAAATAGTATCACGAAAAAGAAAAACAAATGCAGAAATAAAACACAAAAGATACACAATACAATAGAGACCCAAATATACATGGTTCACCTAGTGTGGGATATGTCCACGAGATAAATTATCAGGTCCTTCCCTTTTATTATTGAGCAAATGAAGGGATACAACCTACAACACACCCATTGTAACTTCCTCTGCTTTCACTCACAGTCTCCTCTCTCAGAATATAATATTCACAATGATACACAATCGTAATACAATTCCCTCATAAAATAGGAGTTCCTTATATCGAAAAAAACCATATCATAAGTTCTACTGTCAAATCTGTGACCTTATAATGAACGGTCCATATTTACTATGAAATTACAATATACATTTACAAGGTAATTTTTCTTTCAGGGCTTCTCCCCCAAACACCTTTCAGAGGGTCACTTGCCATTGGATCCCCCATCTGGGGGGATGATCCCTCTGGACCCCGTAGGCGGGGGAAATCCCCCCCTACAACCCCCCCCCCCCCCAAATGTAGAGGGGTGTACAATATTCTGGGGTGTACAATCTTCATGGGGTATAAACATGGCTAAAAGAAATGGCCTATGAAACAAGAAGATAATTAGGCTCCAAAACCAATAATATCCCACTTGGAGACTTGTCTCAACAACTCCACCGCTGTTGTATCTGCTGGGCTATGATCCTTCTTGGACCTACAAAATTTCACATCTTCACCTTCATGCTTGAAGACCAACTGAAACTAAGCAGGAAATCAGTTTCTGTGGATTAATTGCACTGGTTTCCATTGATGTCAACCCTTGAAGAAAGTCTGGTAGTGAATTCCAGTAGCATAAAGGTTTGGGNTTAGGCTCCAAAACCAATAATATCCCACTTGGAGACTTGTCTCAACAACTCCACCGCTGTTGTATCTGCTGGGCTATGATCCTTCTTGGACCTACAAAATTTCACATCTTCACCTTCATGCTTGAAGACCAACTGAAACTAAGTAGGAAATCAGTTTCTGTGGATTAATTGCACTGGTTTCCATTGATGTCAACCCTTGAAGAAAGTCTGGTAGTGAATTCCAGTAGCATAAAGGTTTGGGTAATGGACCCAAGTTTTTTTTATGGATAATGGTATGATTTTTGATATATTTGTATGTAAAACTATTCTAGATGTATAGTGCATTCCATTCCATTTCCATTGGTATGTGGAACGTCACATAACTCCTCACGGTTAGAGATTTATGGCCATGTGAAGTTGGAGAACCCTCATGAATCATCTAGAAGCCCCAAAAGGTCAAAGTAGTCAAAATGTTTGCAAAGAAGAAATTATTTAAATAATAAAGTGAAGTGATGAGTGTATTATAAATCAAAGAGGATGGAAAAGAAATTATTTAAATAATAAAGTTAATGGAGAACTTACTAATTATGGAAAGTGGTTAAGTTAAGTGGACAAGTGGTTATAAGTGGGTTAACCTTAAAATAAGGAAAGTGGGTTCATCCTTTCTTACACTCCATGGTTTTCTTGTTCATCCTTTCTTACACACCATTTTCTTGTGGTGTTCTTGGAAATGTCTTCTCTCTACAAATCCCATGGTATGAACAATAATCATCAAAATCCTTGACACAATATTCACCTCCATTTTCTTATCTGAGACACTTCAACCTTTTTCTTGTCCCATTCTCAAGCAAAGATTCTCATTTCTTAAAAGTATTAAAAAAATCATATTTTTGGTCAAATGCAATAAACCCAGGTTTTTATACTTGCATCATCAATAAAAGTAACATAATAACAATATCCACCAATATATGATACCTAAGTTGGTTCCCATACATCTATATGCACAAGCTCTAACCTTTCACCCTTCTTTTCTTTTCCAACTCTGAGAAATCTGACTCTCTTATGTTTTCCATAAACACAATACTCACAAAAATCGAAATCAATTTGTTTAAGATATGGAATTTTTTTTATTTTGTGAAGTATTTTCGTCCCCTTCTCACTCATGTGTCCAAGCATATGATGCCATAGTGTTGTATCCACTCCTGTATAAGATAAAGAGATAGAAGAATCAATATTACCAGTAGATAAATACAATGTACCTACCTTATCTCCTTTTTATATCGCCAATGATCCTTTGGTGACCTTCCATGACTTATCTGTAAATATAGATATACATCCTTCATTTTCCAACTGCCCTTTTGAAATTAGATTTTTCCCTATATCTGGAACATGTCTTACCTCTTTCAACAACCACTGGTTTCCATTCCTTTGCTTTATTTTTACCTTTCCCATTCCAACAATTTTGCATGGTGCATCATCACCCAAATGAACCTGTCCAAAATCATCTTAAACATAATATGGAAAAATTTTCTTAGGGGATGTGGCATTAAATTAATCCTTGTAATATACTACCCAAGACTCAGAAATATTATCTACAGAAAGAATCAAAGCATCTTTAACACATCACCTGTTACATTTTCTTCTTGGTTTTTCTCCTGTTATCCATCTCTTTGTTTCTTTGGAGATCTAAAGTTTTTTTTCAGATGTCCTTCCCACAATTATTGCACTCTATATTTCCCAGTATGGATTTAGATCTTCCCTTCCTAGAATTCTCGTGGTTCCCTAAGACCTTTCCTCTATCCTTTTGGCTTCCGCTGTTCTCCATGTTTAATGCATTACCTGATGTCTCACCTGTTCTTTTTTGTCCCATTTCCTCATTATGAATAAGACCAAAAACATCATCAAATTTTAAAGTGTTTGAAAAAGAGACAGGTTTACGTACAGCCATGACCAAGTCGTTCCATATTTCCATTAATGAGAACATGATTAGAAAATCCTTGACCTCATCATCAAAGTCCAAGTTTACATAACTTAGCTGATTAGTAATCGTATTAAATTCAATTAAATGATTTGCAATAGAACCACCTTCTGACATCTTCATATCGAATGATATATTCATTAGAAATGACTTATTGGATGTTGAGGTTTTTTCATACAGTTTAGCCGATGCATCCATCATCTCTTTTGTTGTCTTTTCTTTCGAAATATTGAAAGCCAACGACGCTTCCAAACTCATATGTATCATTCCTAGTGAATTTCTGTCAAGAACATCCAATTATTCATCCTTCATGGTCGTCGACTTCTTTTTTATCCCACCTAATGGTAGGAATATATCCTTATGATATAAACAATCTTCCATGTTCATCTTCCATAACTGGTAGTTTTGGCCATTAAATTTCTCGACGCTAAACTTTCCATCTTCCTCCATTGCTCCCACTCGAACTAGGAACCCTGTTTTCCTATGAGTTAGCTTTTGATCTAATACAAGTTTTTAGAAAAAAAGGGTAGTGGAACAATAAATAAATAAATTTCAAAAATAAAACACAGAAAATACATAATACAATAGAGACACAGATATACGTGGTTCACCCAGTGTAGGCTACATCCACCATAGAAATTTCCAGGTCCTTCAATTTTATTATCCAGGAAATGAAAGGATACAACCTACAACACACTTGATGTAACTTCCTTTTCTTTCTCTCAAAGTCTCCTCTCTCATACTACAATATTTGTAATGATACACAACCACAATACAATTCCCTCATAAAAGAGGGTTTCCTTCTAGGCAAAAAAACCATGACATAAATTCTACCCTCAAATATGAAACTTTATAATGAATGGTTTACATTTACAATGAAATTATAATATACATTTACAAGGAAAATTTTCCTTTGGTGGTTTCTCCCCTGAACCCTCGCAGGGGGAGCAAGACCCCCTTGCAAACCCCCCGCATGGAGGTGTGTATAGTATTCCGGGGTGTAGAGTATTCATGGGGTACAAAAAATGCTGAAAAAAATTCCTATGAAACATGAAGATAATCAGGTTCCACAACCAATAAGAGGAACTGTAAATCAAGAAATATGGAGATTCTAATTAATATGTACATGCTTCTTTATTTTTATTATCTCTTTTGGATTTCTTTTCAGCACCAATTGGGCCTTCCTTTTTTTCTAGGTCATATGGTACAATCCTTTACTTATCGATACATATTACAGATGATATTTCCATTAGAAGTGGTTGGTACTGGTAAGAAAAATATCAATTGGAGTAAACATATTAAAATATGTGGGTAATATGGATTCACTTAAAATGACTATTTGGATGAAAATCTCTTGAAACAATAGGTAGTTTAAAAAGAAGAGGTCACTGAAAATGGACCTTAGATGTGAGAGTTATTCGCTTTTTAAGAAAGGATTAAATAGTAATAAAAATGCCAAGTGGAAAGTAGAAATTGGCCCACATGGTGATGTATGCACAATGAAGTGCTTGAGTAAAATAATATTCCCCCTTATAACTTTGTTTATGCATGTAGCATCAGACATGTACTTTCACATGGGCTTGGTATCTAGCATGTGGAAGTTGTCCAAAACCTTTTATTTTGGTAAATTACCTTAATTGAAGTTATAATTAAAGTAAAAGTTCTTTTATTAGTGAATTGAGTTAATTAAGTAAATTATAAAAGTAACTAGCATGCAATCTTAGCATAAAAATCTCAAGTGGGTGTGTGAAGTAATCTCAACTGTTAGTCACTATGGAGAATAGAAATAGATTATAAAATCAAGGCTAGGGTCAATATTGAGAGATACTTGTGTTGAGGGAGTTAAAAAAGAGACATTTGATGACATATCAAGGAGATAATTTTCAAATAGAGATAAAAAAGAATGACTTTTGTTGGTGTGGAGTCATTGGAGAGTGTAGAAGCAAAGGAGAATTTTTTCTTACACTTGTGTGAGACTTTGTTAGATGGATCGAGAGAATTGATTTGAGATGAAAAAGGTTGGATCACGAAGGAATGTGATTCAAGGAGATCATGAATAGGTGTAGGAGGACTTCCATCTAGATATCTAGGCTAAAGGAAGAGAGAGAGAAACCACACAATAGAGGGACAGACCACCATGGAACACTAGAGGTGTTACAGAACAGTCGTGCAGATCATGTGGGTTTTATCCTTACAGTAGGGAAAATTGTGCAAATTTTGGCATAATAATAGTGTTGTTTCTGTACATAGATTGTACAATAGGTTTGGCAGTAGATCACCCAGTCAGGTGTAGATGTACTTTGTCTCTTTTCTATTTGCACCATTTTCCGAGTAAGGGATCCTTTCTAAGATTTGAAGTTATTTGAATGATAAGCTTAGTTGATCGGAAGAACATTTGTTTCTTGTGCATGATATTTTAGGTTTTATTATTTATGTTTCCACTACAAATGTTTAGTTGATTAATCAATTGTTCTTTAATTCAATAAGTGATTTATTTCAAATTGATTGTTGGGTGTTGGGTTGAGGGAAATTTCAACACCTTATCTTAGTGAATTCTCTTAGAAGAAGGGATATATCAGATACATATCAGTTGGAGGTTGATATATCAGATATGCAAGGGATATTATTAGATCGATAACCAACAGGAAGAAATCTAAGGATGGATTTCAAGGAAACAATCGTACTATAGTCAAAGCTAGGAAAGCACGACTATTCTGTTACAGGTCACGTCGACAACACAAAACTATGTGGGTACCAATGTAACAATCATTTTGTTACTGAAGATAGTGGGGGTAAAGATTGTATAGGATAGTACAAGTGCATCTTTTAGTAGAGGGCTATCATATTATATATTGATATGGAAATAGGATTGTTATTTTACGATAGGTTGGATGGGGTTTCCAACTACAATCCTTGCAAGGAGATGATCATGTTGGTTTTGATGGAGAACAAGATCTCAGAATTTTCTAATAGTCAGATAACTCCTCCTATAGATGCGACAGAACTGGTCATCCATAATTAGAAGGATGTTAAAGCTAGGAACATCATTCTATATGGAGTGAGGTAAAAATTTATCCCTCCTTTATTGGGAAATACAATTGTGAGGAAAATGTGGGAGGACTTGAAGGATTTATTTCAGAGTAAAAATGGGAATCTAAAAATGGTGGTAAGAGAGAATCCCAACGATGAAAATATGATAGGATCATACATGGTGACAAGCTATCTCACCTAGATCCAACATGCTCGAGATGAACTCAACAAAGTTGGGGAGACAATGGTTGATTCATATTTGATGGGGATAAAACTCAAAGGATTCAAGGATGAGTGGACATCTTTCATCAAATGAATCACGACATGAGATACCCTCCCTGATTGGTCAAGGTTGTGGGATGATTTCTTTCAGGAAGATGTTCGAGATGAAAAATTCAATGGAGGTCGGCTTAAGAATGATGATGAGAATGTTTCTATTGCCAACGAGTTAAAGAAGGGGAATTTTAAGAATATTTCGAGTGGAGAGTCTACCTCTCAAGATGAAAAATAAGAAATACGTGATCAAATTCAAGTGTTTTGCATGTCACCAGTTTGGGCATTATGTAGGTCAATTCCCAAACATGAAGAAGGGTGGAAAGAAAATGCAACCAGAGGTAGTTGCATCAAAAAATACTCAAATGGATGGGTCTTGCAATATGTTTTAACACACATAATTCATACCTATTTACAAGAATTTATTTTTTCACTGTATCATATAGTTGATGGTTGATAGATAGTGGATCCACATGTCATATGACAGGAGCATGGGAGTTGTACAAGAGATTCACAGAGTCAGACTTACATATGCATGTGGAACTTGTTATGGGGAACAAGCGTGGAATTAAGTTATCTTGAACAGTTCAATTCTAGATGGAATCAAAAGGTGTGTTTAGAGAGACAAATGTGCTATGGGTTCCAAAACTCAAGAGTAGTGTACTCTCATTCTCAATGATTCAAAAGAAGGTCTATGAGGTATTATTTCAAATGGACATGTACTCATCATGCCAAGAGGATATAGCTCACAAAGAAAATTTGTTTTCAAAGTTAGATATAAAAACTTGTATAGGATAAATGGTGAGGCTATGTGAGCTATGGAAAGTAGAAGAAAAGTGACAGAGAAAAATGAGCATGTACCTTTGAAGGTTGAGAAACTTAGAGGTATTCATCCTTCAAGTTCATGTGGGAAGGATCTTCCTTCCAAGTATGTCTAGAAGACAATATGGTAAGAGATGGCCATGTAAGATGATCAGGAGAAGGAGGATTTTAGGAGCATGATTAGAGGAAATTCTTTGAATATGGGTCCAAGTGAGATGGTAGAGATAACTTCTATTTTAGAGGGAGAAACCAATGAGTTTGATTAGAGAGAAACCATGGTAGTAGATCTGATAGAAAATACAGAGACACATCCAGGTGGTCAACGCACATTCCTCGATAAGAGGGAGTTTTTATGCATGTAGCATCAGATAGGTACTTCCACATGGGATTGGTGTCTAAGATGTGGAAGTTGTCCAAATCCTTATATTTTTGTAATTTAATTTAATTAGAGTAAAATTGTTTTTGTTAGTAATTGAGTTATTTAAGGAAATGCTAAAAATAATTAGCATGTAAATCTCAAGTGAGTGTGAGAAGTAATCTCAACCATCAATCACTTTGAAGATTAGAAATATAATATAACTCATGATTATAAAATAAAGGATAGTGTAAAGGTTGAGAGACACTTGTGTTGAGGGATTCGACACAAAGACAGTTGGTGAGATACCAAGAAGAGAATTTTCACATAGAGATAACAAAGAAGGACTTTTGCAGGTGTGGAGTAATTGGAGAGTGTATAAAAAAATGACTTCCTTACACTTGTGTGAGGATTTTTCTAATTGATCAACATAATTGATTTGAGACAAACAAGGTTGGATCATGAACAATTGTGATTGAAAAAGATCTTGGATAGGTGGAGAAGGACTTCCATCTAGATATCTAGGCCAGAGGAAGAGAGAGAGAATCCATACAGTAGACGGATGGGTTGTCGCAGAGCTTTACAGGTGTTCTATAATAGTTGTACAGATTGTGCAGGTTTTAGCCTTACATTCATTTAGATAGAATAGGTTTTGGCATAATTGTCACATAGATTGCACAAGTTCCAACCTTATAGTCACGCAGATTGTACAGGCTTTGGAATAAATATTATGCATTTTTCATTCAGAGATCATACTACAGGTTTGGAAGTAGATCATGTAGTTGGGTGCAACTGTACTTTTTCTCTTTTCTATTTGTGCCATTTTCCCAGAAAGGGAGCCCTTGTAATATTTGAAGTTATTTGAATGATAATATTGGTTGATGGGAGGAATGTTTATGTCTTGTTCATGATAGTTTTGGTTTTGTTATTTATGCTTCCACCATAGTGATTAATCAGTGGTGATTTAATTGAATAAGTGATTTATTTGGAATTAATTATCGAGTACCGAGTTGATGAAAATTTCAACAAACTTTACCTATAAACTCACTTTTACAAAGAATTTACATGTGAAGTGATCCACTTTTATAGAATAAGTGAGATTCCCTTTTAAATTGAAATTACTTTATAAATTAAAGTTGTATGCAAAAAAACCTTAAAAAAAATATCAAAGTTATTTTATAGTGATTCACTTTTATAATTTAGGTGAAATTCACTTTGCAATAAAGTTATGAGATATCTCAAGGTTGGATGAACCTTTCAAAAAGTAAGTTAAGAAAATAGAAAACTGAACTCAAGTCCTCTTATTAAATAAACCAACTTTCTACCAAGTGACCTAATAAAAAACATATATAAAATTTCATGAAGTAGGAGAGGGGATTAATTGTTATTTTTTTACTCTTTTTCTTGAAGTGCATGCTTACCCCACAAACCTTTGCTTTTTCGTAAAAAAATCTCCAACATGGATGGACACAAAAACAAGCGAATTTTTGAATTTTTTTTTTTATGAATCTCAATAATAATGAGTTTATATCTGGGTTAGTTTACTAGAAAAATACAATTTTTGTCTCTATTTATGATTTGCTTAGCTTGCATAAAGCACATAGAAAAGAGCATACACACAAAAGAAAACACTTTCCGCTCTATTTATAATTATTTATATCACATAGAGAACATGGAAAAGAGCTTATGTAGAGACCTGAAAGAGCAAAAAACTTGGAGGAAAAATGGAAAATAGAAATATTAATTGTGTAAAAAAATTTAAAATCACATATTTAGACTTTTCTACCTCTAAATTTGACAAAAATGGTCATATCTTTGGTAAATGGAAACCTTTTCGGGTCAAAAAAAAAATTCCAATTGAAAGTAGCACTCCAAATGTAATGGGACATTCCTTTCATCCCATAAATACATAGAAATAGAAGAACCCATAAATGTGAAATAACATAGGCTCAAGATCTCGATATAGAATTACAATATGTATTCGAATGGACTCTGATACTATGTTTGACATAACATGGTATTCCTACATAGGAATAACACCTTAAGAAACTTCTCACACAAATAGACCAAAAAACATAACAAAAATGTTTTTACATGGATAAAACCCTATAAGAGGGAAACAATCCACAACCCCAACCAACATCGCCACTTGAGGCAATATATTAATGCAATAAAAAATATTTTACAAGAGAGTTTCTCATAATAGATCATCAACAAATGACCATACAGTATGTTTAAAAACAATTCATGGTCCAATCAAGTGTTAAGACATTGATCAATATAGCCATTAAGATTGAGGATAATATGAGCCATAAGATCACTCTATGTATAGAACATATCATGACACTCAAATTACATAACTACAAATTCATACTAAAGAAACATATTTTTACCTAAAGACACATTAGAGTAATTCGATCTTAACTAACACCTAAGTGTCTAAATACGTAAACACACTTTACATTCTAATTTTGTAGAATTATTGCAACAAATTTAATCAAGTTTAAATAATCAATCAATTTTCACAATGACAAAGAAACAATTTCCTAATATTAAGGTATGCTACTATATAACTATAGCACATGTATACATATTAGACCTAGACTTAGTAAGTAAGGAGTGTAAATGTGTTGAACCTGCACATAATAGATCTAGCTAAACAATAATACACACGTTTGCAGAGAGAATAGGAGAAAAAAGAAGAAGGAGAGAAAGAATGAAAGAATTCTCATTAACTGTTGTGAATAATGAATAATTTACACATGATATACTCTGTATAACTCAATGAATTAGACTTGAGGTGAACCAATGCACCATATTGGTGGTATAGAGTGATCTAGACACACACCAGCAGTTACGAGAGTGAACTACCGCCTATTCTAGTATCTCAGGCAGTTACAGGAGTGAACTGCCACCTAGTTGAGTTAACTAGTCAACTAGTCTTCAGTTAACTGAGTGAAAAGAGATTAGTGAGGATTTAACTCAGGGAATCAAGGATAATGCACCACTATGGTGATGATACCAAGGCAATTTCAAATTATCATGGTGATGATCCCAATGTTGCATAATGATGATCCCAATGCAACATCTAAACTCAACTCAACTAGTCAAACTGAAGTGTCAATTGAAAGATAATATTCTCTAGGTGGAATATTCTCCCCTAAAATATAGGAGATTGGATAATGACTAATTATGACTAATAAAAAATGAATAAACTTAGGAAAAAGAAATCCTAGGTGTGTGTGAAGTAAATCCATCCAACACCCCCCCTGAACATCACTATGGTGAAAATAAATATTGGGTCCTGGAAACGGGGCCATGTTAGGTACCCAAGTACAAAAGATACACTGAAAATAAAGTGAGGAAAGAGGAAAAATATCATTGGAAAACCCTCCCCTCAAGGTACAATGTATGTAAAAAGAAGAACTACAATTTCTAGGAAACTGTGTCCTTCACTCCAAGATGACCTCGCAGAGAATGGAATTTATGCTCAGTGAAGGTCTTGGTGAAAATGTATGCCGTCTGTTCTGTTGAAGGACAGAACTGTAAGCCGATGATCCCCTCATGTAATAAGTCCCATATGTAGTGCATGTGGATCTTGATGTGCTTCGTCTGCTACCTCTAAACTAGATCTTTTGCAGAACTTCAGAGTGCTCTGGTTGTCACACCAGATGTCGATTGATCGATGAAACTGAATGCCCAACTCAGTGAGAAAATGTTGTAGCCACATAGCCTGAATGGTTATGTTAAATATCCCTCTATAGTCTTCCTCGGCTGAAGATAGAGCAATGGAAACTTGCTTCTTGCTCGACCAACATATAGGCTCAGAACCAAGACTGAGTGAGTAACCAGATGTGGACTTGTGATCAATTGTATCACCAGCCTAGCCAGAATCAGTAAACCTGATGAGATCTAATGTAGAGTCTGCTGCATAATGAATCCCAAAGGTGATGTTTCCCTGTACGTATCGAAGGATATGATTTGCAACTTTCCAATGTAGCTCATGCGACTCCTGCATGGACTTAAAAATGTGTCAACTGCATATGAGAGGTCTGGTATGGAGTGTGTGAGATACAACAAGCTCCCCACAAGCTGTCTGTACAGTTTTCTTTCAACCAGTTGATTCTCCCCGCCATCGTCAATTTTGACTCCTTATAGGAAAGGAGTCGGAGCAGACTTGCAGTCTATCATGTGAAATATCTCAAGGAGATCTCATGCATACTTGGCCTAAGACAGTTTGATGTCTAATGCATCCTGACTGATCTCGAGTCCAAGGAAGAAGTGTAGCGGACCCATGTCCATCATCAAAAACCTATCATGAAGAATCTTCTTTACTACAACAATCGTTGAATTCGAGCAACCGGTGATCAACAAATCATCAACATACATAACTAAAAGTACAAGTGAATCAGTCGTCCTGAGCATGTATACAATCGGGTTTGATTTACAACATACAAAGTTATGTGACAATAGGTAGGAGTCCATCTTGGCGTACCATACCATTGGAACCTGCTTGAGGCCATAAAGTGACTTCTTTAGTCGACACACCAAATATGAGTCCTGCATAAATCCATGGGGCTGCTCCATGTAGATCTCCTCAGAGAGACCACCATGAAGAAATGCATTCTTCACATCCATCTAATGGAATTCCCATCCTTTGGCTTCCGCAATGGCAAGTTCCAATCATATGGAATCCATCTTTGCTATTGGAGCGAAGGTCTCATCATAGTCAATACCATGAGCCTATTGAAAGCCTTTGGCGACAAGCCTAGATTTGTATCTATTGATTTGTCCATCTGCTGCGCTCTTGTTCCTGTAGACCCATCTGCATCAAGTTTCTTCCCAGAAGGAAGGGGAACCAGATCCCAAGTCTAGTTCTCAAGGAGGGAGTTGTACTCCTCCTGTATGGCGGATTCCCAAAAGGGATTTCCAACAGCCTCGTCAGAAGACTGTGGATTTGAAGACTGAACCAAGAAAAGATGCCTCGAAGGTAATGGTTCAATGGAAGTGAGTGAAATAAGAGGATCCTCGAAATCATATCGAGTCCTCCTAGTATCTGTTGGATCACCGATGAGATCACCTGCATCCTAAAGAGTAGTTTGTGCCCACTTGCGCCTCTGCTCTGGCTCTACAACTTCATATGGATGCTCTGACTCTGCATCTAATTGTACTGAATCAGAATCTGAATCTGAATCATTTGAGTCCTCTGAATCAGAACTCTCGTCTAAAGAAGATTCATCATGTGCATGCTCATCATCTCAGATAGGTGGAAGAGTGAATGTGTCTGCATTTAGCTACTGAGGTACATGCGAGACACTTTCCTCAAATTGGACACTACGCTCAATGATGAGCCGATCCGAGGAAAGATCAATAAGATGAAATCCAACAAAAATGCACTCAATTCTTTGTGGATCAAGTGCCTTCCTCTTTTAAGAGGGAATCCAGGCCCATGCACGAGAACGAAAAATGCGAAAGTGGGTCACTTCAGGTTTGATGTCGCTCCAAGCCTCACAAGGGGTCTTATCCTTGACATATCTATGGGGAGATATGTTTTGGATGTATGTTTCATAGTTAAGTGCTTCGGCCCATAGTCTCAATGGTAGTGACTTTGCATGCAACATGCAAGATTCCATCTCCTCTAGAGATCAATTTTTTTGCTCAACAACTCCATTTTGTTGTGGAGTATAGGGAATTGTATGCTGCAAATGAATCCCTGCCTCATGGAAAATATTGTGGATGTCATGATTCACATAATCTCCCCTATTATCAGTTCAAAGGACTTTTATATTCTTTCGGGACTGTGTCTCAACCAAGGCTTTGAAATATTTGAGGTGTTGAAAGACCTCAGATTTTTTCCTGACAAAGTAGATCCAAGTAAATGTGAGAAATCATCAACAAAAATAGATGGATGGATGCGGAAAATGACCATAAGGTAACTGTGGATCAGATCTAAAGGTGTGGAAGCTCACTGAGACTTTCCTTTGTCGAATTTCTCTTGAGGGAGAACACATCCCTCACATACTCCCTTGGAGAAATGTATGTGTGGTAGACCATCAACTAATATTTTCTTTCTAATTTATTTCATGTATCTGAAATTCAAATGTCCAAACCTTTCCTGCCATATCCTACTACTTTCATCAACGTGAGTAAGCAGTAAAGCAAAACTAGGTTCAATGAATTCAGAAAATGTATACAATCTAGATTGATGATTTACCCCATCGGTAGCAACCCTGGTGTTGGTTTTCATGTTGTAGATGTCCACAACATTTGGTTTGAATATGACTTTCTTTCCGATGCCATAATTTTTCATCTAATATATAGAGAGAAGGTTGACAGAAAGTTTGGGAACATGCAACACATTCTCGAAGCTTCCATTGGTGAGTTCAATCCTTCCTTTGTCGATGAATTTGACAGAAGAGTTGTTCCCCATCAGAATAGGAGGACCTTTGCATGCATCCAATGAAGAATAGACTGCTTTTGAGGCATCCATGTGATTTGATTCTCCTGAATCTACGATCCAAGCATCGGGAGAGGAGTTGATGGCAATCAAGGCATGGCTAGAATTTCCTTTCTTGGAATTCAGATCTTCTGGCTTCTTCTTCTTTGCACCCTCAGGGATGTGAAATCCAAGGTTGTTTTGATGAAGTATTTGAGACATTAGATCTATTTTTTTTTTTCATGCATGCGGATTCTGAATGGAATCCTTTGTGACAACATGTGCATTTCTCTCCTTTTCTTCCCTTTCCTCCTTTGGATTTGAAGGCATCAGTGAAGGTTTTGTGTACCCTTCCTTAATCGTATGTGCATGAGATTTCCACTTATCTTTATCTTTATATTTATGATATTTTTGGCTTCCATCATACACAGTGAGTGCATGCGCCCTTGGGCCTTTGATTGCGCCCATGTTGATGAGCTTGGTTTTCTCTTGTGTCAGAGATTCAATAAAGTCCTCAAGAGAAGGCATCTTCCAGGTGGTTCCAGAGGCGAATTTGAAAGTATGGAACGTAGATATGAATACAGAGAATTTAGTACCAAGATTGGATAGAATGGTGAGAACCATTTGTTTCTCCTCCTTCGATTTATCAACCCCACAAGTTTTGAGTTATGACAGTAAATCCTTGAATTTTGTAAATAAATCTTGGATATTCTCGAAGCTTTTTGGATCTAATGTGAGTAGCTCCACCTCCATCATGTGTCCCCTCATCTCATCCTGTTTGCCAAAGATCCCTTCCAATATGGTCCAGGCTTCATTGGGAGTCTTAGAGGAAGATATATGAAAAAGGATATCTAGAGAAATAAGATTGCAAATTGTTCCGAGTGCCTCATCCATGCAATTTAAGTACTTGGATTTTTCTATGGATGATGTTGGATCTGTGTCAGTATTCATGGTTAACCTATACAACCCTCTATACCAGAGATGTATGGATATTTTCTCCTCCCATGCAAAATAGTTGTAAGGTGTAAGGATGAATTCTTTTTGGAATTCCATCTTTCCCCTATCTTCAATATTTTGTACCTGCATAAATTTTTGGTGTAGATTTCGCTTCGCATTCCGTCGGCTCTGATACCATGTAAATGTGTTGAAAATTCATAGAATAGATCTAGCTAAACAATAATACACACATTTGCAGAGAGAATAGGTTAAAGAAGAAGAAGGAGAGAAAGAATGAAAGAATTCTCATTAACCGTTGTGAATAATGAATAATTTACACATGATATACTCTATATAACTCAATGAGTTCGATTTGAGGTGAACCAATGAGTCATATTGGTGGTCTAGAGTGATCTGGACACACACCAATAGTTATGGGAGTGAACTGCCACCTATTCTAGTCTCCCAGGCAGTTACGGGAGTGAACTGCCACCTAGTTGAGTTAACTAGTCAACTAGTCTTCAGTTAACTGACTGAACAAAGAGTAGTGAGGAGTTAACTCAGGGAATCAAGGCTAATGCGCCACGCTGGTAATGATACCAATGCAAGGTCAAATTAACATGGTGATGATCCCAATGTTGCATTGTGATGATCCAATGCAACATCTAAACTCAACCCAAATAGTCAAACTGAAGTGTCACCTGAAAGAGAATATTCTCAAGGTGGAATATTCTCCCCTAAAATATAGGAGATTGGATAATGACTAATTATGACTAATAAACAAGGAATAACCTTAGGAAAAAGAAATCCTAGGTGTGTGTGAAGTAACTCCATCCAACAAGGAGAGATATAGAAAGGACAATAATGTAAAGGACAATAATGTAAATATCTGGACACTTAAAACATTTAACATTAAGAAACAAGATTCTTAGATGTCAATTGTTTTAGTTTATACATGTGACATAGACATGGTACACATATATTTTTCTTTAAGTTGTTAGAGAATATTTAGTTTATCAACATAACAATAATGACTTACTTTATATTCGAAAACCTCCACATCAATTAATATTCAATCACTTTCTTCAAATAATGAGGTTCTCTCTTTTGAAAATATTTGTATTATTTTATTGACATTTAAATTTCCTCTTATTTTGCTTAATTGTTTTCACCTATATTTTTATAAATGATCCTCATATTTCCTTTATTTACTTGAAACACTAGTGCACATAATATAATACATCATCATTGAAGTTTACAATGAACACTCATCTTGGATCTCACCTTATTATTTCTATGAAATCATAATCACCATATCTTATTGAAACTAATTAACTATATAACTCGTTATCAATATGATATATTTCAACATGAACACTAAAATGTTCTCTATTGAACATATGTATTGTGCCCATATCCTCTATCAAAATATGATTAACAGTTTCAATCAATCACTCTTAAACATCAAATAACAATTGAAGGTTCACCTGATCTAAAGGAAAATTTACTTTCCCAGCCATCGTTCCTTACCTATAAGTTTAAAAACCTACAACAACGTCAATGTGATATTAGAGACAATTTTATCTTATATAATTTCTAAATATTGAAATTCCTTTAATACCAATTTTCATAAATTTAAATCTAAATCGAAAGGCATATTTAACTCAATAAAAAATCCCCTCATCCTAACCCCAATCCCGAAGACCCTAAGAAACCGAAGACCAATTCTTCCCTGTTAGATATTATTCAACTTGAATATGTTCCCATGTTTCCTAATGGGGAGGATGGAATGGACCTTGAACCCAATGATACAGAGCTAGAAGGAATTGATCTATAGGGTATTGTTGACGTGGTTCAAAGGAAATGTATGAAATTAATTCCACCAAAAAATATCCATCGTGTACATCGGAACTTACAAAAATATCGGAGAGGTCCTTTTGGACCTCACCAATCACCTAGATCCAACTATGCACTTGCTATCCAAACTAGAAAGTTAAATCCCAAGAAGCACCCTAGGGATGACAAATGTAGAGGTAGGAAATAAAATCTGTAAATTTTGTGGGAAATAGGGGATATCTTGGCCAATTCAAGTCAAAATTCATTGATCATGGATTCAAATCAATCGTCTCCCTCTCCAAGTTTCCAATCAAAATTGTCCCTTGGAATATTTGAGGAATAACTGGTAAGAGCAAGTAAAGGTTCTTACAACAAAAGATAAGTAGAAAATCTCCAGACGTTTCATGACACAAGAAATGAAATTCTCTCATCATGTTTTAGCTAATATTCTCTCCAAAATATTGAAAAATGGTATTTATCTTGCATTAGATCCTAGGTTATTACTGGGAGGTCTTACAATCCTCCGGAATTCAACCACAATCCTCTTGGACAATTTTTTTTCCAAAAATAGAAGTCTCATTGCCATATGTATACCAATTGTCTTCGAAGTAACTGGGTTCATCATTAATGTCTATTGAACTCAACAACTAAATAAAAAATATGAGTTTTGGAAGACTCTACAACACATTACAGACCTAATTGAACAACATTTTTGGATATTGGGAGTGGAATTCAACTTCATTTCCTCCATGGAGGAGAAAAATGGAGGCATTCAAAGAATGAATCTTGACAGTGAGACCTTCAATGCCTTCATCTAGAGCCAAAAACTGATTGATATAGAAAACAAAAATGGCATTTATACTTGGAACAACCATAGAGGAAGAACACAAAAAGTAGCATGTATATTGAACTAGTACTTGATCGATAAATCTCTCATGCAATTAGGTATTCACATGCAGTATATAATTCCTCTGGATGTTAGATCTAAACACTGACCCATTTGTCTCAATGTGGATGTTGAAGCAGTACCCATTAAGATACCATTCAGGTTTTAAACATTATGGCTCTCTCATCCTGATATCCAAAGTAACATTATGAAATGGTGGGATGAAGCCAATGTGGAGAAAGGATCCATAATGTACCAATTTCAACAACATCTAATAAATATCATATAATATCTCAACGTCTGGAAATATATTTCAAGAACAGAAGAAATTGGAATCCAAAATTGAATATATTCAACAACAGATCATCCTTAATGGATGGTCGAAAGACCTTTCTTAATCAGAGAAATATATATCTTTCCATATCAAAGAAAGGATATGACAAGAGGAGACTTTATGGAGACAAAAATATCATGTTCAATGTCTCAAGGATGGGGAGCACAACACCAAATGTTTCCACCGATCAATGGTACAATGATGATAATCTAATATCATCACACATATTACCTTATCTCAAGGTAACAAATTCACCTATGATCATATGATTGATCAGAAATTAGTCTCCTTTTTTTCGACCTTGCTAAATGAACCCCAAAAAGATCAATTTATTTGCATTCAATTTGTCACTCACCAGTTTGCATGATTGATCTATGAATATACAAATGCAAGCCCCATGTGGCCCATTTCCATTGTTGAAGTTTAATTTGTTGTCATGACTATGGCCCTTGAAAATGTCTAGGCCTGAATAGATTCACCTGATATTTCTTTCATCATTGCTTGCAAGTAGTTAAGCAAGATGTATGGAACATTGTTGTTGAATCTAGAAAAATATCCATTTTTCTCCTTTCCATTAATGCAACCTTCTTCTCCCTAATCCCCAAGGAAGAAAAAGAAAATGACCCCAAAACATTTTGGCCCATATCTTTATGCAATGTTCTCTACAAAATTATTACCAAAGTAATAGACTTGTGTCTCAAACCCCTGATTCCTTTATTAATTTATCCTAAGTAGTCGAGGTATGTGGAAGGTTGTCATATTCTAAACAACATAATTTTAGCTTATGAGGTATTCCACTCTTTAAAAACCACCAAATCCCTAACACTGTAATCAAACTCAACATGCCCAAATCCTTTGACAAGCTCAATTCATAATATATCAATGATGTTCTTATATCCTTTATATTTCACTCTTTATAGGTTGATTGGATCATGTCTCTCATCTCATGTACCTTATTTTCCTTCTTTATTAATGGTGCCCTCTCCACGCCATTTCACCCATCTAGAGATATTTTGAAAGGTGACCCCATCTCCCCCTTGATCTTAATTCTCATGGATGAAGAGATGATATGGAGTCTTAAGGCTTCCATTCACTCTCAAAAATTCCAAAGCTTAAAGATTCATAACTTTTACTGCTCCCTTTCTCACAATCAGTTTGTTGATCATACAATTTTAATGGGAATCCCCTCTACCAGTGCAACCAAATCCTTCAAGAAACTTATATATACCTTCATGGAAGCTTTGAGAACCTCGATCAATAACCTGAAATCACAAATTTTCTTTTTCAACACACCATTTTGTGTCCAATTCAATGTTTCCCATATTATTGGTTTCTCCGGAATATCCCTTCCATACAAATACCTTGGTGTTCCTCTCTTAGACTCTTCTTCTCGTAATTTTTCTTGATAAGTTATCCTCTCTCACATCGGAAAAAAACTCTCCAGCTGGACCTTCTTCCCTATGAACATTGTTCGTTGATTCATTATGCTTAGATATGTTTTGCAAGCCATCCCACTATATCTCTTTTATGTTCTCGGTACCCCCAAGCCCATCTTGAAGGAAGTCAAATATGTAGAAATATTTTTTTTATCACAAGGTGCCAATATTGTAAGGAAATGGTCATTGGCTTATTGGAACACCCTCAGTATCCCAAAGCTAAAAGGTGGCCTCATATTAAGTATCATGAGCTTATAAATAACATCCTTGGAGTGAAAACCTGGTGGTCCTAGATAAAAAACAACGGTGATATATGGAGTGAAATAGAAAAAATAAATATCCTCACCACATGCATCCCTCATATCTCATTTGAATGTGAGGGGGAAAATTTGGCTTCCTATTATGGAATTTTTCCTAGAAAAGCATATCTTTGATTCTAGATCATAGCTTATCGGAAGTCAGAGATGGAAGATGTGTCCTCTTGTAGGAGGATTCTTGGTAGCATCTCCTTTCAGTGAAGACCAACCCCATCTTCTTCATCCTCAAGGAAGAACATGGCAATAATGTTCATCATTATTAGCACTCAAACTCTAGATCTTCTGATTAACAAAATTGGAATATCAACCTTGATGACATTCCTCTTAGAAATCCTCATTTTCTTCCCTTTATCCACTTAGCCCTCTTCAACAGGAAAATCAAAGTATCTACTCTCCCTCATAAAATGAGATGGGGTAATAAACCTATGGGATGATTTAATATTAAAGCATCTTCCTCCATAGTTTCCAACCATGTTGTAGAAACCATGAAGGATATTTGGGATAAAATGTGGAAGATTAACCTATTCCTCAAAGTCGCCACCATTATTTGGCTAGTAGCAGATGGAAATATCCTAACCTGTGATCATCTCCTTCATTGTGGATTTTAAGGCATAGGTTTTTGTGTCATGTTTCTTCAGGAAGTTGAATATTTGGAACATATTCTTAACTCTTTTTCATTTAGAAACTTTTTATGCAATCAGGGAACCCTCTATTTCAAACAAATATATCACAATATATACTCACTCAAATTGACTATCTCCTCTTAGAACTCTTGTAGTTTTTAGAACCCTATCCTTAATCATATTTAAGATATTTTTCCTAGGTTTTTTCTATGGGAGACATGGAAATAAAGGAATGCACACATATTAAAAGATGATTCCACTAATGCACCTTATATATGGAACAATATAAAAATGTAACGATAAGGAACGGGGCCCATTCTCTCATTCTTTCTCCCATCTACCACCCCTACCTCCTCTCCTCACTGACCTTCCCTTTTCCTGCCCTCCTCCTGGTCCCCCCTTTGGGTTTGTCAGGTTGAACTTTGATAGTGCATAAAAAGGTAATCCTCGACCATCTATCTATGGAGGAGTATTTCATGATTTCTAAGGAAAAATCCTCAAATTTTTGTACGGTTACATCAGTTCAATCTCAAATAATGTGGCATAACTTTGAACACTTCTCCAAGGCCTTTACATCACTCACACTTATAATTTTTCGAAACTCATAGCTAAAGGTGTCTCGAGACTGAACATCCATGTGCTCACTAGAATCTAAAATGACTCTCCTCCCAATAAAGTCTATAGCAATTGACTCTTAGAAGCTATCCTGGATCTATTTCACTCGGCCATAAACCAAATATCATCTCTCATTCCCTTGCTTGTATTATGAGAAGCCAACAAGGTGGTTTATTTTCTTGCTAATGAGAGAATCACCAACCCTTCTATGCCTCTAAATTCTAGTTGGGACAAAAAAAAAAACTCTTCTGTCAAGTACACTTGCAATTCCTAGGCCCTCTTTGACTACGATCCCCCGGGTTAGGACCACTTATAGAGAGAAATGTTAATGTGGATGATGGAGTGGAAGCATGTCCCGTATTGTCAAACATGGAACTCCCACATGAGGTAGATCATAGTCACGATGTTAGTCAAATTGTATGGATGGATGAGAATGGAAATGTAATGACTCCAAAATCCAACTATTTTTTTTTTTAATTCCTTGATAAACATGATCTCATTGTATTATAATTTAAAGTATTTATTTCTTAAAGAATACTAAGTATATAATTACATAAATTCTAATTTAGCATGTATTACAATTGCTTCTAATTAATTAATTTTTTTCCCAGGTTAATGATTTTATTTATCGATGCCTTCATAATGATTTTATTCATTGATGTTTTCATAAGATAACATATTTATGAATATATTTTTCCTACAGAAACTACCAACAACTAAGAGAGTTTGTCTATCTGTACCTTGTACAAAGTTAATCCTTTCAATTTTACCAAAATTGTATACATACAATGCAAATTTGGTTTCACCTCTCCTATTATGTTAATACAGACCTACCAAGGTTGAATATTTCAAATCATTATTCATATATCATTTCCTCATTAGGTCTTAATCTATGCGTAAAGGAAAATGAATATACACCCCGCTTTACCAAAATGATTCTATGGAATAATGTTTCACGAATTCCTTTGACTAGCAAGTTCGTGCTTGCTTGGCTATCAGACTTATGGTTATAAATGGCACACAACTCACACAGTTATGTTCCAATATCCTACCTCATCGTTTATAAATATACTTGAATTATATGCAGACTTGATATGCATATAATTGTGTGTGAACTCAAGTTATACCTTAACCAACGGTCTTGGTTATCCGCGTTGGAAATATCGGAGAAGGCCATGTCTTGGTACTAGTTATTAGATATGATAGTATTATTTACATGAATACTCTCATCTCTTAATGGGGCGTTTTATCCAAGCCTAACTACGATTTATTGTTTCTCAAAATTATAATGGCGAAGCAATAGAGCCTTCAAACTCTGGTGTTCTCATTCGAGGGTTTCCTTGCTTTTACTTTATTCGAGGGTTTCCTTGTTTTTACTTTGTTCTCATTCGAGGGTTTCCTTGTTTTTACTTTATAATTTACATGCAGGTTTGCTGAGGTTTGGTGGTGTCGGTTACACCAAAACAACGAGCTAGTAAACTATCCAAGTTTCTTTTAAGGTAAACACATTTAATCTATAGTTTAGAGTTCACCAACAGAAAAGCTCAAGTTTTACAATTTCACTCCATTGTAGTAATAAAGTTTAGACAATGGGTTCAAATTTTTTTTTCTCAATAATTTTGTTTAACTTATACTTTTGGTTGTCTTATAGGTTTTCTCCATACAGAAACAAAAACAATTTCTTTGTCGAGTCATATGACAAATGGTCGAGCTCTAATGTGAGAGCCTTTGTATTTTAGTCATACTTTTGATTTTGTTTTTGTTTAAACGTTTTTATATAGTTTTAACGCTATAATTCCCTCTGTACGGTGTTATTTATTACCCTTGGGAGAACTCGAGTTTAAGAGGCAGTAGGTGGCATGAACTTTTTTATACTAAAACCCATTATGTATTCTAACTCGAAGTGATAATGGGTTCTGCTCTAAGTTGTCTCCTTCAAGGATCAAAAGAAAAGTTAGTCTATTCTGTGTTTGGGGTTGAAAAGCAATGAAAAAATATTCATTCTAACTCTTTGTACATGTTATGAAAATATATGATGCTCTTTAGAATTTACATCTCATTTTATTAGTACCTACAGGGCGGGTTTTATAGCAATTGGGACGAAGTAACACAACCTACAAAATTATATTACCTTGTCCATTTTACAAAACATCTAAGAAGCAGTTCTAAAGTTTTGTAAAATATATAATTAATTGGAATATTTTCAAAATTAATTTTAATAAATTAATTTGTAATTGGACACTTCAACTTCTGAGACTGCACTTTGTCTGACACTGCATTGCAGTCAAGGCTTGCAGTGCATCCCTAGGACGTGTGCACTTCCACATGACACTTCCATATGACAGTGCATGAACCACACACCTGTACACCAACAATATTTCAGATTACTTGCAAGCACAAAGAAAATAAATTGATGGACTACGAAGTTTTAATTTTTTTTTACCTGGATTATCATCTTTGAACCTCAAAGCTTCCCAACCGCCTTTAGGTACACATACTCTTATGCATTCGGTTTTGAACCTCAAAGCTTCCCAACCGCCTTTAGGTACACAGACTCTATTATGCATTCGGCTTTGAAACTCAAAGCTTCCCAACGGCATTTAGGTACACAGACTATATTATGCATAGGCAGATCAGAGAGATTGAATGAAGAAGGATCTGTATTGGGATTGTAGTTTCCAAATCTTCGACCGATTATGAAGAAATTGTAGCCATGGATGTGAATGGGATGATTTTCGAATCCCATAATGTTGGTATCCTGTAGGTACACAGACTATATTATGCATAGGCGGATCATGGAGATTGAATGAAGAAGGATCTGTATTGGGGTTGTACATTCCAAATCCTCGACCGATTATGAAGAAATTGTAGCCATGGATGTGAATGCGATGATTTTCGAATCCCATAATGTTGGTGTCCTGTAGGTACACAGACTATATTATGCATAGACGGATCAGAGAGATTGAATGAAGAAGGATATGTATTGGGATTGTAGTTTCCATATCCTCGACCGATTATGAAGAATTTGTAGACATGGATGTGAATGGGATTATTTTTGAATCCCATAATGTCGGTATCTTGTAGGTACACAGACTATATTGTGCATAGGCGGATCAGAGAGATTGAATGAAGAAGGATATGTATTGGGATTGTAGTTTCCAAATCCTCGACCGATTATGAAGAAATTGTAGCCATGGATGTGAATGGGATGATTTTTGAATCCCATAATGTTGGTATCCTGAAAAATCAGCTTCATGTTTGCGTTATAAGGAATGAAATTACCCTTGTTGTTGAACCGTGGATTCATGTTAATGGATGGAGAGATTGTTCGACGTGTAGTTGAACTGGAAAGGTGGTTTGTTGGGAAAATCCCAAGCGAAAAATCCACTATTGTTGTTGTAAGCGGCCTGGAAAAGCACAGTTTGGGGAAGAATAAAGGACTTGAACCTAGAGGACCACAATTTGGGGAAGAATAAAGGACTCGTTTTTTACGGATGCAACAAATCTCCCCCCAGAGTATCCTTTACACGTCTCACCCGGTGGACAATCTTGTAGATTGAGTCCCACCGTGAAGAAAAAACGTTTGTCGATATTCTTGGGGACTATGGAGGGATATTGGTGAGAATTCTGACTTCTCAAGATGGCTGCGAACTTTGTGGCGTTGTCTGTCTCTCATGACGGGGAGATTTGACATGATTTGGAGCTTTTTCGAACTAGACATTGATGATCTTGGGTACTGGAATATTGATGTAGTTGTACTGTCTTCGAATGGGACGTCCGAGGTAGCATATGGCCAGGATAACAAACCCAACACTCACTACAAGTAAATCACGATATGGCACTTGGCAAACCCAACACTCACTACAGCTAAGTCAATCACATGGAGAAATAACATTCCTTACCTTCCTCTTTGCAGAAGCCAAAGAATCAACAATTCGCCTCCTCCTCAACAGTAGATTCAAGTCCTAGTCTCATTACAGCTTCAGGATCATACACTGACAACAAGTCCTCCCTTTTCCCCCTTTCTACAAGCTTCTTCAGAGTGGTGACTTTACTTGAAGGAGGTGGCTACAAGGAAGAAACAATACAATGACAGGTATTCTCAGCATATTGATGACTTTATTTCTAAATAACACGACTCTCGTCTACTTCCTTCTGCAATAAGGTAAGCCATGGTTCAAATATTTTGGGTTCTTTTTTAGAGATGAATTTTGTCCACTTTTAATATTTTTCTTATATGTATAATATTTTGAATGCTTTCTAAAGCCACACATTGTCTTCCGCTGCAACAGTCATCAGCAGTGGATTTATTTCTTGTGACATTGGGTTTGAGAACACGGATGGATCATTGAAGAACCAAGCTGTGAAACTTCAAGTGGGTTCAAACGAATCTGTGTTGTACTGTTAGCATGAAGGGTTACCAGGACACTCTCTACGCTCCTTTACTTCCCCAATTACTCTGGATTTCATATTCGGCGATGGCGCAGTTGTTTTTCTTCTCCATCATCAGCCTGTTTTGCAAATTCTGCACTACATCGTACAACAAGTATGTGTTAATGATGATCGAATCTCTGGTGGGTAGCATCAATGTTGAACTCGTATGAGCGGTGAGACGTTCTGGCCATAAGCCCACCTGCCTTTCTTTTCACTGACACTTGTTTTTCATTTTTCACTGACACTTGTTTTTCATTTTTCTGTTTGAATGACACTTGTTTACATGTTTTTAAAATTGAGAAAAAGTATTTTATTTTTATTTTTTTAAATTGACATAACTTCCTTTTTTTTTAAGATTTTATACGGTTATATAGATCTATAGAGAAAATAAAATTTTAATAGAAAATTATGAATCATAAAGAAATTGGAATTTTCGTTCTCACTTATACTAACTCAGAATTTAATTTAACAATCACAACTAATATACATATTAATTTATCAATCATAACTAATATACATATTTGTATATAAGGAATTTTAAGTAAATATGTATCTTAAATTAAGAGTCTAACTAATTAAAATTGGTGTGACAAATAGTTAATTTCAGTGGAATTAGAATGAGGAGTTACAATGTTCAAAGTGATGTGCAAGGTTCATTTTTCTACCATACCTTCTCTACTTATATGATAAAGGTTAACGTCTGTCATGGCATGCATTCGATTTTAAGTTCCTCTATCTTAGGAGACTTTGATGACAATGTGTCTCCATCCATATCTACATTTCCCTGATCTTGTTTTACAGTGTTCCTGTCAAATATTTTATTACTCTTCATAAGAGAAAAGGGGAGTTGATGGGCATCATCTATTTTTTTTCTTACATTCCCCACTTTTCCGTTAGCAGTCACTGGTGAGGAAAACAAAGGGAGGTTTCCATTAATGGGGCCATTGGAAAACATCTTTATGCTAATTTACGATAATAGAAGAAAACTGCCAATGTTTTAATTTATATACGCATGAATGCACATTTTTGCATTGCTAGCAAGGTGTATAGCCTTGTGCTTATGTTTATTTAGTAAATCAGAAGAATCCTGCCAAGGTTTGTCGATTTAATTTTCTTCACTATGAATGAGCATTTTTCAATCCTAGCAAACTTTCAATGTCATCTTTTCTACAGCACGTACATTATTTGCAGTTTTTACACATTCCAGAAAAGAAGAATTTAGAAATCCTTTTTGAGACTGTATCGATCAAGGATTTATCAATGTAATTGAAGGTTAACATTTCCAATAACATTCCAATCACATTGCATTCAGATCTCGACAATTTGATATTAGGTCTGAAATTCTCTTTTCCATTCCTTTTTTAAAAATATATTTTTCCTCGATTGTCCCAGGAAACTTGTTATACCCGCAAGTCATTTGAAAAAACAAAACTACTCTTAAATTTTTTAAAAAGGACACTCAGGGATTGTCCCTCGGAGCTTCTTGGTACCTTCTAGTCATTTTTGGGTGGGAAAAAGATTTGAAGGTTATTCTAGGCACATTATGTCTTCACGTTATGCATCTCTTGAATAAATGAGGTTTGTTTTTCCATTCCTTATATTAGATTGTGCTTGAGTGCTGACATTTTAAAAGGAAAATTTCACCATTAAAGAGTTATATACTAACGATGGAATTGAGAGCACCCAACAACATGTACACAGAGTTCTGAACCTAACTGACTTGGCAGGAAGTGAACGTTTTTCTCGTAGTGGCTCGACTGAAGAATGCCTTAAAGAAACTCAGGTTTTTCTCAAGGTCCTTGCTTTTGTGTTTTTAAGGGAGTCTTGGTGGATTCACATTGTTATCCCCGATATCTAGGGATAACTAGGAGATCATGTCTCGAGGCCCACAGGTCCTAGACATGAAGTACCGAGAGCATGATTGACCTGAGCATGGCCCTGGAGGGCCCATCTTTCTTCTTCTTCAGCAGATTTGTCCTGTCAGCAGTAGCAGCTTCCATCACCATCGGCTTGGACTTGCATCGGAGAGGACTCTTGCTCCATGAGGTAATTGGTCCAAGGTATCATGGTATGTGTCGTGTTTGATCGTTATAACCTTCTTATATATGCATTATATTCTTGTCATTTATGATGACTGCTTGGATCTTACACTAATCCACTTGACCATTATTGGGGTGATTGATGGGGTGACTTAGCAAGCTTGTATTCATGGGTTTTGGTTAGCCACCAAAGGGGATTTTCAAAGCCATCATCTGCTCCCACCATTCTATCATTTTACATCTTATCTCCCACACATCTATCCCATTCCCCTAGTCTGGCCATTAGGATGACCTTTTGAGGGTTACACTTTGTCTTGTGGGAAGAAGGGGCTAAAGGCCCAGGGGGTAAAAGGAGCTGGCAAAAGATAAAAGCCATAGGAAATAAAACCTAGAGATGCTTCGCCCAAGGATCCCCGAGAAGGCAATAAAAAGCCTCTCGATAAAAAACTAAAGGGACCCTAAGAAAATAAAAACAAGACCTAACCAAGAGTATGGGAGGTCTCATCACGAGCTGACCCATTATGTTCATAGGTATCCAACAGTATGACATTGCCACTATCTAGTCACCACGCCAGGGCAGTAACCTTTGGTTGCATGGCCAAGGAAAAGGGGGTCTCATCACGAACCGGCCTTATCATTTATGTGAAGATACCAGTGGGTAACACTATCAGCTCTGGTCACCACGCCAAGGCAATGTCCTCTGGTCAGACCCTGAAGTAAAAAAGAAAGAAAAGAAATAAATAAAAAATAAAGGCAATAAAGGGCTTGGAAAAAATGCATCCATGACGGGTACATCTCACCTCCTACGAAGGCACCCACAGACAACACCTGCCCTTGGTCTTACTGTGACTGGACATCCCTAGACCATATCACCTCATAAAACATGGCTTGAATGATCTTCTGAGGAAACTTTCCTTCTCTTATGAGTATTAGCCCAATAGGTTATTCTGTTGGTCTTCTTCAGCTTTGTATAGTAGATCTGTGTAATGTCTTTGAGCTCTTAGATGATATGCTAGGGATTTCATGCATATATTTGATAAATTTAATGATGAAATATGATTGACATTTCTATGATCCCGAGGACTGATGAGCCCATGGAGGGCGTAGTCTTTGATGTGCAGAACCATACCCGGCGGAAAGGTACCAGTGGATCGGTACACATGGGGATATGATTAGTTCGGACCTCCATGGGGCTGAAAAGCCCATCATATGGTTGTTGGGATGGCAGAGGCAGGACAACGTTGTGATGAGCCGTTGCACGAGAAAGAAGAAAGACGTCCTTACCAAGGACACTTTGGCAAAGCCCGACCTAGGGGGGATCACCCATTGCAGATGGGATGATTGCTTTTGATGGACAGGACATCACCTGAGGCAGTTGGACATTTTTCTGGAGTGTGCGGCAGTGTGCTGGGTCATTTGGCACGTGTGGCAGCTTGGAGAAATCCTAGAGGGGCCAACGTTCTGCTTCCTGGATGTTGATCTTGCCCAAAAAGGGCCAACGTCTCCCTCAGAGGGGCCTGACATCTCCCTTTTGAGCTCATATTGTGACATTTTTAGCATTTATTGTGACAAACAGTGTAATATTGTTAGTCATCCTTGTCGGCTGTTTTAAATGACCTATTTTGTAATTAAAGGTCACTAGGATGATATAAATAGAGGACGTTGCCTCTCATTTTTACATAACATAACTCACTCTCTTGTGAAAGAATCATTTTCAGTGTTTTGTCTTGGTATTTTGCTCTTGGAAGTGAGGCACTACTCTTGTGGAGGATCATTCTTGGCATTTTATGGTGTTTTTTATCATTGGAAGGTTTTCAAATAGGGTTTGATAAGCTCTTCATTGATTTGTAAGTGTATTTCTCATGCAAAACTTCTTGAATGAATGGTTGTAGGTTAAATCTCTTGCACTTATTGTTACATTGTTATTATTTTGCTTAATCATTGAAAACCTAGGTAGCAAGCACACAAGTAGGTCCTTGCTATATGTCCCCATGATAGAAAGCTTGTTTAGCCATTTGATTAAGGAGAATATAGCCTAGCCATTGCTACACTAGTTCCCCTTTTTCTGAGTTAGCTTTTGAACATAAGTTGAAGAAAGAAGACGTCCTAGGCCTGATTAATTTTACACCTAGGGTTTTGACTTTTAGGGTTTGAAGGGCCTTGCTCTTGCAACACTTTTCACCTTAGATTTATGTTTTGAAGCTAGCCATTTTTGCCAAGGATTTTTAAGGAAAGAGGGAGGAGCATGAGGCCTTGCTTAAGCAACACCAGAATGAGCCTCCTCCCCTTAGGGTTTTGACTCTGTGGCCTTGCCATTGCAGCACCATAGAGCCTAACTCTCCCGTCCTTAGATTTAGATTCTCCCGAGACCTAGCCCTTGCCTCTTGACTCCATAATACCCTAAGGCACTAGTCTAACTCTCCAACGTTGAGCTTCTTGTGCCAAAACAACACTTCAAACTTCTAAAATTTGAAACCCTAACTAACCCTAACGTCTACTAACCCTAAATTGATGATGACGTCATGCCTCTTTTGAGCTCTTGGTTGATGTAAAACGTTGTGGCTTAGTCATCTAAGTGATAGATATTGAAGTGTTGATAATTTCCATTAGCCTACTTGCAAAATGTCCACCTCTTTGTCTACCAAACTAACCCTAGAAGAAAGCTGACGTCACCTCTAGTAAGCATAGTAATGCAACAAGCCTATTATATGTGAGCATTTAATGATATTTAATGCATTGTGTTAATTAAAGGATTAATCATTTCCATTGGATGCTATATCATTCTGTACTTATTGAGAAGTAGTATTATAAGCCATAGCCTTTATTGCAATCATTGACTTCGTCAATAATTATTGTTATTTATGCTCATGTATATTGAATATTGATAGTCATTGACAATTGAAGCATTAACCATTATTTTCATGTATTAGTATTATTGTTGCTTTGTCTCGCAAACAGGTGCTTCTACTGTGGTATTTCTTCACTCTTTACTATCTTCTTGGCAGTAATCTTTGAAGGGAAAACTCACCTTGATCCTTTAAACCTTAGCCCCTTTCAAAACCGAAGATTACTAGGGACATCTCCCTTGGGTTTAGCCACCCTAAATAGAAAGATCCCCCCATCGAGGTGACAGTGGGTGGGGAAGCTCCTGTTACGCCAATTTGATCCTCACCTTTCAGCTGCCTGACGTAGACTACAAACTGAGCGATAACATTTTGGCGCCGTTGCCGGGGAACACTGAGTCAATCTTCCTCAATGACAAAACCTTTGGTAAGCCTTGCCTTAGAGACCCTTTTCTTACAAGCTTACCTGGTGACTCCACTAAGATTTCCCCCCTATTCTTTGGTAGTTTCAGGAAAACTATCTGGCGACTCCACTGATTTTGTCTTAGCATGCCATATTTTCTTCTGTGATATTTTCAAATTATGGGATCATGGCATACTGGGAACAAATGTATCCAAGTATTGATTTCAGAAGTTTTCAAGGATACCCAAATTACTTTGATAACAAATGGTTAGACAACTCTCCAACATTTTTGGGGCTCCCATCTCCTCACATACTAAATTTTTTGGAGCATTTGAGCGAGATAAAGTTGGGAGGAGAAGATGCTCTTATAAAGTTGTTTTTGCTCACCCTGCCATCCTACTTACAAAAACGTTTTAAGAGTTGTTGCAAGGACAGGGGTATATCATCTTTCATACACCTCATTAATAAGTTTATCGAGCTTACTAAGCCAGATTGCCAGACATATGAAGATGTCCTTCAAAACCTCATGGTAACCTTACACCACAAAGGGTTCACCACTGATATTGTAGAAGATCTCAGAAGAGATTATCATGATCAATACCAAGAATCCTCTGATGTAAGAGATGAGGTTTGTGAAGACCATTATCAACCCCTTAAATAGGAGCAAGATATCTCCCATAATCCAATAGAATGCAACGAAGATGTAACAAAAAACGTGATTTATGAGGATGAAGCACCAATAATCGCTCCTCAGCCTGATGAATCTCTCCAAGATCCTGTCACTCCTGCACAAGATGAAGAAAATGAGGTAAGTCATTTTGATTCTTTTGATGATACCTTGTTCTATGACTCAGAAAATGAAGGAGAAAAGAGAACTTTGAACGAAGTTGATAGCCCTTGTTGTGCAATCAAAGTTAAAGAAGTAGTCCATGAGGATGAAACAATGACACATGCTGAAAACATCGAGCTCATTTAAGTTCCTGCGCAACAAGAAACAACAAGTTACCCTCCTATCCTAGTTTTTGATAATGCTTTACCTTGTGATTAAAAGGAGGAGGAACAATTTCCAAATGTTTCAAAGCCTGGATGCTATGACACAGATAGTGACACTGTTGATAACATTGATGAATTCATACATATTGGGAGATGTAGGTGGGATATAGTTGGTTATGACCTAGATCCCATCTATGACACTGAGAGTCATTTCCAGTTGTTGCCCTTGCAATTGTCACAACAGATTACTTCCAACCAATGGCAACAAGGAGATGAGATTTTTACCCGCACTTTTCAAAGAACCAAGGATGACCTAATATCTTATTCTCCTGATGATTTTGAGTCTTACCTTGAGATTTTTGATGAGTACCCTTCTGAGCACTTGAACTCTCTCCATGAAGTTGATCGCCAACAACTACTGTGCTCAGATTTTGATACAAGTAAGGATATCATTTGCTTGAAGAAGGTTTCTCATGACTTGTCGTGCCAGCCACCTGTTATTACTTTACCATGCTTTTCCATTAAAGTTGTGCTTGGGAAGTATATTTTTAATGTTGAGTTTCCTCCTAGGCAAACCCTATACTCCAAGGGTTGGTTGGGTAATACTAGTTCCAATCAGTTTTTTAACTTTCCCTCGATAGTTTTCTAGTCGTCTGCTAAATCTTTGTCGATTCCTTCCTTGATTTTAGAGCGTGAAAATGTCCTAGGTAACAAGTTTACAGGCCCTTTGAGTCGGTTTTCTGAACCTTCTATTTTTCATGACCCTTTTTTGAATAGGATTGAGTACTTTTCTCAGAGATGGACTTGGCAGGATTTTATCCCTCCCACCCGCCTCCATGAGTTGGATTCTAACTTTTCCAATGATATGATATGCATTGTAACTCATGACATTTTTGTGCTTGACTTATCACTGTTCCGGTTTATGATGAAGCATAAAGGCAGGTATCAAGGAACGTTACTGGATTGGCTTCATTGGTTGTTTGACTATACCAACATGCAGCCAGCAGGTAAGTACAGGTAAGAGTTTCATTTTCTATCTGCATTTATGATTACCATATGTCTACATATATTATATTTTTTAGGGTGGCAATACCACCCCACCTTTTGTTGTTGATGCTTTCTTGTCAAGTGTGAGCAGGTCTACAGGTTTATGCCAGAGATTGCTGATTTTCTCATGCGCTCTACGGTTAGCACATGTCCCCGAGTTGGAGCCAGATGTTATCCCCGATATCTAGGGATAACTAAGAGATCATGTCTCGAGGCCCACAGGTCCTAGACATGAAGTACCGAGAGCAGGATTAACCTGAGCATGGCCCTGGAGGGCCCATCTTTCTTCTTCTTCACCGGATTTGTCCTGTCAGCAGCAACAGCTTCCATCACCATCAGCTTGGACTTGCATCAGAGAGGACTCTTGCTCCATGAGGTAATTGGTCCAAGGTATCATGGTATGTGTCGTGTTTGATCATTATAACCTTCTTATATATGCATTAGGTTCCTGTCATTTCTGATGACTGCTTGGATCTTACACTAATCCACTTGACCATTGTTGGGGTCATTGATGGGGTGACTTAACAAGCTTGTATTCATGGGTTTTGGTTAGCCACCAAGGGGGATTTGTAGAGCCATCATCTTCTCCCACCATTCTATCATTTTACATCTTATATTTGGCACATCTATCCCATTCCCCTAGTCCGGCCATTAGGATGACCTTTTGAGGGTTACACTTTGTCTTGTGGGACGAAGGTTCTAAAAGCCCAGGGGGTAAAAGCAACTGGTAAAAGATAAAATCCATAGGAAATAAAACCTATAGATGCTTCGCCCAGGGATCCCTGAGAAGGAAATAAAAAGACTCTCGATAAAAAACTAAAGGGACCCTAAGAAAATAAAAACAAGACCTAACCAAGAGGATGGGAGGTCTCATCACGAGCTGGCCCATTATGTTCATAGGTATCTAGCAGTATGACATTCCCACTATCTGGTCACCACGCCAGGGCAGTGACCTTTGGTTGCATGGCCAAGGGAAAGGGGGTCTCATTACGAGCCAACCTTATCATTTCTGTTAAGATACGAGTGGGTAACACTGTCAACTCTGGTCACCATGCCAAGGCAGTGTCCTCTGATCAGGCCTTGAAGTAAAAAAGAAAGAAAATCAATAAATAAAAAATAAAGGCAATAAAAGGGCTTGGAAAAAATGCATCCATGACAGGTACAACTCGCTTGCTACAAAGGCACCCACAGACAACACCTGCCCTTGGTCTTACTGTGAATGGACATCCCTAGAACATATCACCTCATAAAACATGGCTTGAATGATCTTCTGAGGAAACTTTCCTTCTCTTATGAGTATTAGCCCAATAGGTTATTCTGTTGGTCTTCTTCAGCTTTGTATAGTAGATCTGTGTAATGTCTTTGAGCTCTTAGATGATATGTTAGGGATTTCATGCATATATTTGATAAATTTAATGATGAAATATGATTGACATTGCTATGATCCCGAGGAATGATGAGCCCATAGAGGGTGTTGTCTTTGATGTGCAGGACCATACCCGGCGGACAGGTACCAGTGGATTGGTACACATGGGGATATGATTAGTTCAGACCTCCATGGGGCTGAAAAGCCCATCGGATGGTTGTTGGGATGGCAGAGGTAGGACAACGTTGTAGTGAGCCCTTGCATGAGAAAGAAGAAAGATGCCCTTACCAAGGACACTTTGGCAGAGCCCGTCTTAGGGGGGATCACCCACTGCAGATGGGATGATTGCTTTTGATGGACAAGACGTCACCTGAGGCAGCTGGACTTTTTTCTGGAGTGGGTGGCAGTGTGCTGGGTCATTTGGCACGTGTGGCAGCTTGGAGAATCCCTAGAGGGGACAATGTTCTTCTTCCTGGATGCTGATCTTGCACAAAAACGGCCAATGTCTCCCTCGGAGGGGCCTGATGTCTCCCTTTTGAGCTCATATTGTGACATTTTTAGTATTTAATGTGACAAACAATGTAATATTGTTAGTCATCCTTGTCGACTGTTTTAAATGACCTATTTTGTAATTAAAGGTCATTAGGATGATATAAATAGAGGACGTTGCCTCTCATTTTTACATAACATAACTCACTCTCTTGTGAGAGAATCATTTTTAGTCTTTTGTCTTGGTATTTTTCTCTTGTAAGTGAGGCGCTACTCTTGTGGAGGATCATTCTTGGCATTTTATGGTGTTTTCTATCATTGGAAGGTTTTCAACTAGGGTTTGATAAGCTCTTCATTGATTTGTAAGTGTATTTCTCATGCAAAAATTCTTGAATAAATGGTTGTAGGTTAAATCTCTTGCATTTATTGTTACATTGTTATTATTTTGCTTAATCATTGAAACCCTAGGTAGCAAGCACACAAGTAGGTCCTTGCTATATGTCCCCATGATAGAAAACTTGTTTAGCCATTTGATTAAGGAGAATATAGCCTAGCCATTGCTACACTAGTTCCCCTTTTTCTGAGTTAGCTTT
>JASDQU010101312.1:325393-340359 GCA_032191745.1 Picea mariana
CATTGAAAACCTAGGTAGCAAGCACACAAGTAGGTCCTTGCTATATGTCCCCATGATAGAAAGCTTGTTTAGCCATTTGATTAAGGAGAATATAGCCTAGCCATTGCTACACTAGTTCCCCTTTTTCTGAGTTAGCTTTTGAACATAAGTTGAAGAAAGAAGACGTCCTAGGCCTAATTAATTTTACACCTAGGGTTTTGACTTTTAGGGTTTGAAGGGCCTTGCTCTTGCAACACTTTTCACCCTTAGATTTATGTTAAGAAGCTAGTTGTTTTTGCCAAGGATTTTTAAGGAAAGAGGGAGGAGCATGAGGCCTTGCTTAAGCAACCCCGGAATGAGCCTCCTCCCCTTAGGGTTTTGACTCTATGGCCCTGCCATTGCAGCACCATAGAGCCTAACTCTCCCGTCCTTATATTTAAATTCTCCCGAGACCTAGCCCTTGCCTCTTGACTCCATAATACCCTAAGGCACTAGTCTAACTCTCCAACGTTGAGCTTCTTGTGCCAAAACAACACTTTCAAACTTCTTAAATTTGAAACCCTAACTAACCCTAACATCTACTAACCCTAAATTGATGATGACGTCATGCCTCTTTTGAGCTCTTGGTTGATGTAAAACGTTGTGGCTTAGTCATCTAAGTGATAGATATTGAAGTGTTGATAATTTCCCTTAGCCTACTTGCAAAATGTCCACTTCTTTGTCTACCAAACTAACCCTAGAAGAAAGATGATGTCACCTCTAGTAAGCATAGTGACGCAGCAAGCCTATTATATGTGAGCATTTAATGATATTTAATGCATTTTGTTAATTAAAGGATTAATCATTTCCATTGGATGCTATATCATTCTGTACTTATTGAGAAGCAGTATTATAATCCATAGCCTTTATTGCAATCAATGACTTCATCAATAATTACTGTTATTTATGCTCATGTATATTAGATATTGATAGTGATTGACAATTGAAGCATTAACCACTATTTGCATGTATTAGTTTTATTGTTGCTTTGTCTTGCAAACATGTGCTTCTACTGTGGTATTTATTCACTCTTGACTATCTTCTTGGCAGTAATTTGTGAAGGGAAAACTCACCTTGATCCTTTAAATCTTAGACCCTTTCAAAACCCCAAATTACTAGGGACGTCTCCCTTGGGTTTAGCCACCCTAAATAGAAAGATCCTCCCATCGAGGTGACAATGGGTGGGGAAGCTCCTATTATGCCAGTTTGATCCTTAGCTTTCAGCTGCCTAACCTAGACTACAAACTGAGTGATAACACACATCAAACTATGGTCATTCTCATTGGTGAGAAACTCTGCTTTTAGTTGGGACTGAACTGATCATGGCATATTGATGTCAACTTTTTCCTGAACCATGTATTTTGGTCAACATTTTTTTTATATTGAATGCATATTAATGTTGGGAGGTACTAGCAACTCTGCTGCTCTCGTGCTTGTTACATAAGCACTGATGCAGTTATGAATTTGACTTAGTAGATGGGATAGCCATATCATATTAATGTTTATGATTTAGTGTTATTGTTTTACCTGTGTCAGGTATTATTCTCGTCAACCCTCATGATAGGGTGAGAGTTTTGTTTCAATGAACAATTTTTTGTTTTATTTGGCCAAACGACCTTATTGTTGGCTTTAGTGTTACAAAACAAAAACCTTATAATATTTCAAAGTTAAAAATCGGATAAGAATATTATTATATAAAAAACATTTGGTTTTCTTAACATCTAGTTTTTCTGTATAATTTTCAAAATATTTGTTTATACATTGTGCATAATATCCATATTAATAATTTTGAGCAAGTCTATTGACTTCACACCATTCTTTGGTTATCATATTTCTCATGGATTCTTCCATTTCCCAAGTGCCCTTTTGAGGAATAAATTGCCTCCACTACACTTTAACATGAGTTATGTCTTGGTTTTGCAATGCAATTTCCTTCTTGTTGAGAATACATAGCGACTCCTCCTCGAACTCACCTTCCGGTTCCATCTAAATCACATTCCAACTTACAATATGAGTTACATCATGTACATACTTATTTAACAATGAAACATGAAATACATTGTGTACTTTTAAATTGGTTGGTAGTGCAATATGATACGCCACATGCCCCACTCTAGAAAGCACTTCAAATGGCCCACAATACCATGGTGACAACTTGGTACCATTTCCCAATTTTAATGAATTGTTTATGGGTTTGACTTCAAGATAAATATAATATCTTATATTGAATTATGCATCTGTTGTTTTCAAGTCTACAAAACGTTTTTGTATGTCCTGTGCACTTTTCATAGTTTGTTTTGTTTTTTTAACAATTGCTTCCATTTATTTTAGCCTATTTGGACCTAAAGTAATTCTTTGAACCGGCTTGTACCACCTAACATGTGTTCCACACTTCTTTTCATACATCACCTCAAAGGGAGTCATCTTAGGGAAGTATGATAAGCATTATTATATGCAAACTCAACTAGATGAAGGTATTCTTCCCACTTTGTGGGGCAATCCATCAAATACATCCACAACATATATTCTACATTTTGGTTAGTCCTTTCAGTCTAAATTTTTGTTTCAGTATGATATGTGGTGCTAAAATTCAATTGAATGTCCAAACCATTGAACAAAGTCTTCTAAAAATTCAAAGTAAATTTTGTATCTGTGACCAAAATGATAGTCTTGGGTAAACCATGTGTTCTAAAGATTTCCTTCATGAAAATTTACGTAATGTTTATAGCTTTGTGAGTTGATTCCACTAGGAGAAAGTGTGCATATTTAGTGATTTTTTCTACTACTACCATCATAGATTCATTTTTTTATTACTCATAGGTAGTCCTGTAATAAAATTCATGTTAATCACCTCCCATTTCCACTAGGAATGGGTATGGGATGGATTAATCGATCTAGGTGATGGCGCTCAGCTTTAACTTGGTAGAACTCAAGACACCTAGCAATATAATCAACTTCTTATGTTTTCATCCCAAGACAAAAATACTCTTTATTCAAAGTTGTTATAGTCTTTTGGTAACCAAGGTGACTTGAAAAAGGTTTCTTATGTACTTGATCTAGTATTCTAATTTTCAATTCTGAATTACTTGGAATATAAATTATGCCTTTGTATTATGCTAAACCATCTTGATTGCTTCTGAATTTTGATTCCTCCTCAATTGGCTCAGTTTTCTGTAATTTTTCTTGTAACTTCTTATAAATTTCCTCATTTGTTTTTGTTGATTTAATTCTTTTTTTTAAATTAGTTTCTATGTTACTGCTGAAAATTGCATTTAGTTTTCGGCTGAGTGCATCTGCTATATTTTTTTCTTTTCCTTTAATGTGTCTTATCTCAAAATTATATTCACTTAGGAAAGATAATAATATTTCCTATCTTTTATTCAATTTTTATTGATCAGAAAAGTAATTAAGGATGATGTTGTTAGTTTTCAACAAAAATATTATACCCAACAAGTAGTGTCACCATATTCTTAAAGAATGTACAATAAAAATTAGTTCTAGGTCATGTGTTGCATATTTATTTTCACGAGGTTTTAGTTTCCATGATTCATAATCAATCATATAGTCATGCAGTAATAAAAATCCTCATAAGAATTCCTTTGACACACCAGTACAGACCATCAAATCTTTATGCGGATTTGCTATCTTTAATATAGGTGATCATTGTTAAAAAAATAATTAGCATTTCAAATCTCCCTTGACATTTTTAATTCCATTTAAATCTGATTCATTTCTTTTGTAAGGAATTTGTTGGATAGGAAAGTTTTGAAAATACTTCTATGAACCTACAGGAGTACCTCGTGATGCACACAAAGGATTGTACATCCAACACATCCTTTGGCATTGGCCAATCCAGGATCGCCTTAACCTATCCTTGATTTACTGAGATCCATTCACTTGAAATTACATCTCAAAAATATTGTACTTTATCCCAATAAAATTCAAATTTACTAAACTTTGCATTAGTTGATGCTCTCTGAGTGTCTGCGGGACGATTCTTAAGTTTTCTTCATTTTCTTCTTTGGTTTTTTAATAGATCAATATATCATCTATGAACATGATTAAAAACTTGTCTAGATATTTTATCAACACGTTGTTCATTAAACACATAAATGTAGCAGGTGCATTTGTTAATCCAAAACACTAGAAATTCATAGTGTCCATATCTAGTTCTGAAATCATTTTTATGAATATATTCCTCTTTAATACTAACTTGATGGTATCCTGGCCATAAATATATCTTAGAGAATATATTCACTCCTCCATCTTTATTAAACAAGTCATCGATGTGGGGTAAAGGATACTTTCTTTTAATTTTTCTGTAATCAATACACACTCTAAAAGTTCCATCTTTCTTTTGAACAAACAAGACTGGTGCCCCCCATGGAGACACACTGGGTCTGATATACTGCTTATCCATCAAGTCTTGAAGTTGCATCTTCAGTTAAGTCAACTCTGGAGCACTCATTCAGTAAAGGGCCTTAGACATCGATGCAAATCCATATACTAAGTCTATACTGAATCTATATCCCTTATAGGAGGTTATCCTGGAATTTAGTTTCAGAAACACATCCTGGAACTCTTTCAATATTGTGTATTTAGTTAAAAATATTTCTTCATTTTCTCTACATTTTTAGATACATTGTTAGGGATCTAACCTACCTAACCCCTCAAGTGGGTAGAATAATATATTTCCATGTAATAAAGGTCAATATTAATAAGGCCTAGCACTAAGGAGGAATAAGTCAATTGTAAGAAGACCTAATAGAAGATTTCACTTCTAGAAGGATCTTCCTCTATATTGTTCTTTGGGATAGATAGAGTTAGTATAAATAAGAGTAGAGGGTATGATAAGTTTTGTTTGGGAAACTTATTGTAATAGAGCTCTGCTATGCTGGAGGTTTCCCTTTCGAAGAGGCAAGTGAACATTGCTTCCTGTCAATAAAGGTATAATTTTTGTGCTGTGGTTCCATATAATTTATTTTCCCACTGTTATCTCTGTAATATTTCAGTATTCTATTGCTATATCACTGTTATTCTCTGCATTATTTCTCTATTCTGGAAATATAACAGATCTGGTACCTTACAAGTGGTATCAGAGCACTTTCCTTGACATAAAATTATGGGTTAAACTTTTTTTTCAGGGTAGAGACGTATTTCGACGTCTTGAAGCTACAGAGATTTTTCATTATGTGCCTAAAACCACAACTAGGGAGTCATATATGCATGAAATACAAGTGGTACTTAAGCACACATTTTCCGGCCATCATTATAACCCATATTGGTACCCTGGTTGAGTGGTAATGCATCAGATAGCTCTTGTATATGGATCGAACTAGGTCTCCTGAAGTCCTCCATAGATAAATTGATCGACCGCCTAACCCCTATAGTGCCATCGAGAACAAAACTCAAGAAGACACTCTCTAGTACCTGGGTAGTCGTGTTGTATGACTAATCGAACGATTTATCCTCCTTAGTTGGTGCCCTAATATATTGGGTCGAGTACTATTGTTGGACGCCGCACGTGTATCCAAGAGTTATAGCACAGGGAAAATCCTTGACTGTAGAACCATTTAATATGCTAACCCTTGTGAMGGAAACAAAAACTAGAAAATATAAGATATATTACTGYGCAACTGTGCCTCCTTCACTCGGGGTGCAAAATTACTACACATTTCTTCCTGTTAATCATTTGGGCATTTCTTCACTGTAATATTCTTCATGTCGGAGTATAATTGTGCAGGAGTTAAAAAAAAGAAAAAAAAAAGACTATAGTGGTCACCTCGACACACTTATTTSGGACACATTCCATTGGATTCCTCTTTTCTCCCTGATCACAGTCATACCCTTCATTTTTAATCCTTTTTATTTCAGTGGACCCGACCCCTTCCTAGTTTCCCTATTTTTCCACCTATTTCATTTAATTTCCCCTATCACATTGATCATCATAGTACCTATCACTTATAAGTTCTCTTTTGTAGTCCCACCCATTCATTTTCCCTTCCCTGCACTTCCCCTCTCCAAATGACCACCACTCACAACCAAGAACTCCAATATTCCATCAATCAAGCCCATGCCTCCATCGAACATATTGTCTCTACCAATTCCCGCATTGAAAAAGTAGAACATAAATTTAACGCCATGGAAGCCAACTTCACAACTCAATTTACCACCCTGTAGTATGTTTTCAATCAATTGTTGAACCACCCTATGGGTCCTTCCTCATAATACCAACCTGATGTTGTTGATTCCTCTCAGTCTCTACATTTTCAATCCAACTCCTTTCATCGTGAACCTCGTCTTCCCCAGGTAGAGATTAGTAAATCTGATGTCTCTGATCCTATGGGTTGAATCACTCAAATGGATTATTATTTTTCTCTGCATGGTATTACTAAAGAGTTGGCCAAACTTTGTTATGTTATCCCCTATCTAGATACGAAATGCTCGAAATGGTGGCAATGGCATAAACATTCATGTCAGGGGTATCTTGCTCGAACACCATTTCTTAAAGAACTCTATGCCTTTGATATTGATACCCACTATCTTGGTCATTTGACCAAGTTGAAAAAGTCAGACACAGTGGAAGACCTTATGATTGATTTTGAGAATTTGGCCTTTCAAACAAAGGGCATGTCAGATGTGTTCTTTTGTGAATTTTTATTAGTGGCCGCAAGGATGAAATTTGATCCTAGGTTCTCATGCCCCACCCTCAGATTTGGTCAGATGCTACTACACGTGCTAAAGAGGCCCAACAAGTTGTTTTTTCCTAGAAAAATAAACCCTCTTTTGTTCCTCTCCTTCGACCCACTAATCCTAACACCCCTGTCACTCCCCTCAAGGTCCAGAAATTAACTAGGGATGAAATGGTTGAACACCAATTCAAGGGTCTTTGTTATAATTGTGATGAAAAATATTTTTCGGGGCACAAGTGTAAGGAACAAATTTTTTTTATGGCCATTTTAGAATATGTTCCTCAATAATATGTGACAGTTCCAATTTTTGAAGAGTGCTCCATTCACGATGATACCCCGAAGCCCGCTGAACCACCTGAAGTTGAACCACTCATTTCCTTGCATGCTTTCACTGGCTTCTATGCTCCCCAAAATATCAAGCTCATTGGCTATATTAAGAATAGGAAGGTCATCATATTGGTTGACAATGGTAGCACCCACAATTTTATTCATCATCGCATTCCCCAGGAAACCAATTGATATATTCATGTTGTCAATAATTTTCAAATCATGATAGCCAATGGTGGGTCCATGAAATGTGTTGGGCATTATGAAGATGTGCGTCTTCAAATTGGACATTATCACCTGAAATCTCATATGTTTTTTGTTGAAATTGGTGGGTGTGACATTTTGCTAGGTGTTGAATCATTACGCACTTTGGCTCCCATTCTTATGGATTTTAAGGAATTAACCATGCAATTCCAATAGGAGGGACAAAGTTATCACTTTGAAGGTCTCACAGTTGGTTCTCCTGAGATCATTAGTTCACATCGCATGTAAAAAATCCTCAATAAAGTCCACTACAGTATTATTTCTCAACTCCATTCTATTCACGCAGTTGAGACACTGTCTGTGCATCCTGACCTCTAAGCTATTCTCTCCAAACACTAAGCTATTTTTTCACTCCTCAGGGACATACTCATTAACGTGTTGTTCATGATCATTCCATACCTCTTATTCATGGTATTATTCCTCCCAATGTTCCCCCTTATGATCATCCATTTTCCAAAAATATTGAAATTGATAAAATCATACAGGAATTGCTTCAAGCGGGTGTTATCCGCACCAGTAACAGCCCTTATTATTTGCATGTGGTAATGGTACTTAAGAAAGAAGGTACTTGGTGCATGTATCCTGACTTTTGTGCCCTCAATAAACTAATCATCAAGGACAAGTTTTCCATTCCTATCATTGATGATCTCTTGGATGATTTGAGTGGTGCTCATTATTTCACGAAACTTTATCTAGGTTCTGGCTACCACCAGATCTGTATGCAAGACGATGACATCCCCAAGACTTATTTTTGAACTCATGAGGGTCACTATGAGTTATTGGTCATGCCCTTTGGCCTGTTTAATGTCGTCTCCACCTTCCAAAGCCTTATGAATCATGTCTTTTGTTCTTTTCTCTATCATTTTGCCTTAGTTTTCTTTGATGATATTCTCATCTACAGTAAAAATTGGCAATCACAACTTTCCCATGTGGATCAAGTTCTTCATCTACTCTCTCAGCATAAACATTTCCTAAAACACTCTAAATGTGCCTTTGGCACCTCAGAAGTTGATTACTTGGGTCATATTGTTGGCAAGGATGGTGTTTGGGTGGATCCTAAAAAGATTGAAGCCATGCAGGATTGGCCTCTCCCCAAGACTATCAAACTCTTGTGTGGTTTTCTGGGTTTAACAGGATATTATCGCAAGTTTGTTCACAATTAAGGAAATATTTTGGTGCGTCTCACTGCTATACCTAAAAATAATTCTTTCACTTTGAATCCCGCAGCTGATCATGCCTTTCAAGCATTGAAGGTGGACATGTGCACTACTTTGGTCTTGTTCCTTCTTGATTTCATAAGTACCATTTTCCTAGAATGTGATGCCTCTGGGAGAGGAATTGGAGCAGTCCTTATCCAAGAGGGAAGACCTATGGCCTTTACCATCAAACAATTTTCAGACCGCCATTTGGGCCAATCAATCTATGAAAAGGAAATGTTGGCTCTTCTGGATGCAGTAGATCTATGACACCCTTATCTCTTGGGAAAACGATTCCAAATTAAGACAGATCATCAAAACCTCAAGTATTTTATGGAACAACAACCTTCCTCTCCAGAACAACACAAATGGGTAAATAAGTTGTTTGGATATGATTATCAGATCATTTATAAGAAAGGAAAAGGAAATATTGTTGTTGATGCTCTTTATTTAAAATATGAAGTTGAAGGGTCCCTTTTCTCCCCACCCTTCATTGTCCCAGATTGGCTCCAAGATGTTCGCTAGGAATGGGTAAAAGATCCTAAAATTTTTCATCTGATCGAACAATTGCAACGCAATTCTCCAGTGTCCCCAAGGTACTCTTGGCACAATGATGAGCCTCACTGCACAGGTCATTTGTATTTAAGTAAGTAGTCATAGCTTAAATCCACGGTGCTTTATGAAATTCATGCTGATCCCACAACCGGACACTCAGTGTTTACCAAAACCTATGACAAGGTCAAACGGTCTTTTTTCTGGGATGGTATGAAAAAAGACATTCGCACTTTTATCGAAGAATGTGATGTTTGTCAACATAACAAGTGAGAAACAATCAAAGCCCCTGGAACACTCCAACCGATTCTGATTCCACTTGGTATTTGGAGGAACATCTCGATGGATTTCATTGTGAGATTACCTAAATTAGGTAATAATTTAGTCATCATGGTGGTAGTTGATCATCTTTCCAAGTATGCTCACTTTTTTGTTCTTCAACATCCATTTGTTGTATCCAATGTGGCTAAAATTTTCATGCATTATGTCTTCAAGCTTCATGGCATGCCTCATTCTATTGCTTCTAATCAAGACCCCACTTTCAACAACAATTTTTGGAAATAAATGTTCAGGCTATAGGGCACCCAATTGCATCTCAACACCACCTATCATTCCCAAAATGATGGTCAATTTGAAGTTGTCAAGAAATGTTTGGAGAGTTATTTGAGGTGTTTTTCCTCTGAAAGAAAAAATCAATGGGATCAATGGTTACTGTAACATCACAAGACCGAGCCCCAATTGTAATTGTGAATGTAAATATGTTTTGTAGGCTGGTGCACCAAGTGATTACAATCTAGGAGGATTATGTGATGATTAGGTCAGAGAGCCTAGATGCTAAAGGCCAAAGAGACTATTTTTGTAATTGAAATACTCATATCATTAATATGAATACATCGTTGCGTGTAGACAAACCATGATAAAAGGGAATGGGGGACTAAGGTCCACTAGCTAGGGTAAGGGAGGGGGTTAAGTGTCTAGGTATAGGGGATAAGCTGGAGGTATTACCTCTAAAGGAATAATATTTTATTATTATTTCCCAAAGGCTATGGTTGACATAAGTCGTGTTGTCCTAAGTTCCTGGGAGAGGGAACGAGTACTAAGTGGAGCTCATGTAGCTTTAGGAAGACAGGTGTTGACCTGGGCACATGAAGTTATAGTTGGGAAATTCATCTCATTGGGGGGTTCTCTCTCCACTCTCGTGTCTCTCCCCATGCTTTCATTCCTCACGACCCTCACAATTCTGGAAAGTCGACCATCCTTCCTGATTGACCAGGGGATTAAGTCATTGAACTAGTTCTCCATGATTGACCTTTGAGCAAGAACACACCTTAGGAACCTGTAGTCACACTCAATCTATCCTGTTTATCACCTGTGAATCCCAGTGCACTCTATAACTACTTGAGACTGTCTTGTTTCTTATCAGTTGGCGGTTGCAGCCCACATGGTTCCTTGATTGAGTGTGGCTTGTTGCCACTGTATTTTTTGTTACCAAGCTTTGTTTTTTCCATCGCCTTACTTGAATTGACTTAGAATATGGACTGAAGAAGAAGGTTTCCATTCCTATGGTTTGAAGAGGAGGTTTTTCAGGCCCATGGATTGAAGAAGTAGGTTGTCAGGCCTATGAGAAACTCTCTCTAGGTGACAAAGTCTGTTGGGGAAATGATTTCTCTTGGAGGGAGCCCAACAACAACTATAGTGCTCTAATAATTTTTGTTTGACCTATTGTTGAAGCCCTAGAAGGGAAGTGGGGAAGCTGAAGGATGGTTGAGTAGAGAAGGGGCACACTTCTTGGGGTGGGAAAAGAATGTGGGGAATGAGAGGTTGTATGTTGTGTGTATAAGTTGACTCGTCGGAGCGAATCCTTCTTGATTGACTGTGTAGCATCCCATTGTCTCATCCTAGCATAGGAATCCCTTTATGGGGGTGGAGTTTAGTCCCAGATTGAGGGTGACCCACTGCTAAGAGTGATGAGTAGTGTGGTCTATGGCTGGGAGGTTAGTGGAAGGTTTGCATGCAGTTGGTGGTCATTTATTGAAAGATAAGTACCAAATATATGTTGATTGTATGTTGTGTAATTGTACGTGTTTTATAATTGATGAGTAATACCTGGATATTTCATATATGTTGTATGTTTAGGCTTGCTGTTATTTCCACATTAAGTTGTGTATATTAAATATGTTTTTTGTATGTTTTAATGTTATTTACACATGAATAGTGGCATGAACATAATGTTATAGTTGTTAATTTTCACTAGATAGATATGCATATAAATACACAAAATGGTATCAGAGTTAGTTGGAAAAAGATAAGGTTGTTGGGTAGGATGACCCGACAAAGGTTGATGGTCAAGGTCATTAGAAAATGGTATGAGAGCCATGGTTTCAACACTGAGCCTAGATAGGTCATGTTAGTGGAAGTTGAAGAAAAAATTTCGAAAAAGAATTGTTGTCGAAATCGACAAAATTCAAATTCAGATCCCATGCTTTCTACCCAGAACCTTGATGGGCCATGAACGCGAAATTCAGAGTAAAATTCCAAGGAATTTTTATGTATAGAGTGCCAGAACGGCATTGAAAGAACATTTGGAATAATTTTGGAAACACAGAAGGTGTAACAAGTTTAAGAAATGGTCACATATAAAGAAATCATCAACATTCGTGGTGTTGGTTCGTAGGATTTTTTCGTGAGGAGGATCCTTCACAACCGTCAGATCTGGAGAAAGGTGTAAGAGGGTTAAACTGCAATTCCTTTGGAATTCGTGACTTCGGCAAGTTTTATAGGTTATAAACCAAAAAAGGGTCGAAGCCTGAAGTTTTGAAGTCCCAAAAGGATCTACACCATAGATCCAGGGGGGGAAGGTATTGATCGTTGGATCGGCCGAAGAAAGATCAGAGTCATCAGATCTATGTGAAAGTGGTTGTGAGACATAGATCTCATGACAGTTCATAACTTTGGAGTTTGACAGTTGGGAGAATTGGGGTGTGCTAGTGCACAAACTGCCGAAGCCTTAAGTCCCAAACAAAAAGAGTAGAAGTGGCATGGAAGTATGACATCACCAATGGTGACGTGGAACTTTTGAAGACATGCCATGTGTTTCCACCTTAGTTCATTAAAGTTGTACTATGTGGACCCCGAAGGGTAAGGAAGTTTAGGAGTTCGACATTCATAAGAATTGGAGTGTGAAAGTGTAAAAACTGTTGAGGCCCGAAGTTCCAAAGTGATGTGGCTTGCTGACGTCACTTAAAATGACATAGAAAAATGGGATGTGTGCCACATGTCAATGAGTTAAGAACCTTTGGATGATTGAAATTCCCAATAGAATGTGACATGTGTCACCCGTATGAGTGGGCCACGTGTCGTCTTCTAATATTTCACCATGTGGGCCTCCTCTCGAGAATGGATGGTGGGGTTCCTAATGGTCAGAGTGGATGCGTGGCACCATATTGTGTAGTCCGAGGACTTGACACTCTAGAACAAATGGTTCATAAGGGAATGGAAGGAAAAAGTTTTTGAAGTTCTGTAGCGCCTTGGTGACCCGATATAATGACTTCACTGGGGGTGACGTGGAAGTGTTTAGATATTAGCGGTTCAAGAGTTTTGGGATGTGCATATGTGAAATCCTCTGAAGTCCCAAAGCTCTGAAAATCTGAAGTCCCGGAGCTCCAAATGTAGGAGCTATATAGTGGGTATCAGTGGTTGGAGGTTGGGAAGTCATAGACCATATATCCACCCTACTTTGCAAGTTCGTCGATTTGAAAATCAGAGGTATTTGTAGGAAAGTGATTTGGAAACCACCGAAGTCGAAGTCCCCGATGCTCTTATCCACCTTATATCCGAGCAGGGAATGTGGACTGTAGATCCACCGCTATTCGCACTTTGTCAGTTCGTTGTTCTGTGATGTTTGGGATGCGATGAAAAAGGGAAACCTATGAATTTTTGGAACCCCAAAGTATTGAAGCTATGGATAAGCGCCTATCATAATAATGCTTGGTCACATCCCGTGGTCACATGATATTGGGGGAAAAATAAAAGGGCTAGTGCCCATAAAATGATTTCAAAACAAAGGGGGATTAGAGAAGAAGTATGTGGGGTCTTGAATCGTATGAACATGTACCTAAAGATGTAAATAATTCCTATGTACCTTATGAGAGGATCCAACATGAGTTTGAGAACAAAATTCATCTCCAGAAGAAGATCACCTCAGATATCAACTCATAAGAAAATATCAACTCATAAGAAAGAAAATTTTCAGATAGCCATTAAGTTTAAGGTAGCTCAGGTAGCTATGGTGAAATATGATACAAGATCCATAAATATAAGGAAAGAATAGATCGTGACCGTCGAAGCATGAATTCATCAGAAAGCCAGAACAACTGTTAGATGTTGGAGTTGTAAAGGGGGACCATCGGATCAACATCCGATTAAGTCTTGACTGTCATATCATAACAAGTAAGATATACGGTGGAGAGAAGTTGTGGAGATTGGTAGAAATAAAATCCATACAATTTTAACCTTCAAAATCCTCCTATATCGTTGATCTATAGATTCGACAAGATCAACGGTTGGCATCGATTTCACTGTAGGCGAGAAGTTTCTACTGCGGAACTCGAGAAAGTAGATAAATTGCGTGCTAGTTGGGACTCTACAATCATCTGTGATCATATATCTCCATGTCAGTTAAATCACGACCGTCGATCCTTGATAGGAGGTCATCACCTGAACAATTGAGAAAGGTCATAGCCTCGAGCACCTGGGTCAGAGTTATAGGTTCTTTAGGAATATAAGAAGAACTAGGTTCAATGCCTCTATATTAAAATTGTGGTTATGTGGATATTCGATTCTGTTAGTGATAGAATATGAGAGCTAAGACGATCCTTGTCACCCCGATTTTGGGGTTTACAATGAATTTACAACAAAAGACTGCATAGTAGGGTTTTAGGATGGGAGGTCCCGCATCAACAACTTTCTGCTCAAGACTCAAAATCGAGCAAGGAAGCATTCATGGGAAAGGTATTGGAAAGAGGATTCCAGGTATTCAACCATAATTAAGGATTGAGCAGATCATATTACAGGAAGTCATAAAGAATATTGTAGGTGACCATAAAAGAAAAAATGTGCCTATGTTACCAAAATGGTATATTGTGGTTCTAGCTAACAATTTTTTATGTATGCCTATTTTCGGATGTAATGATTACATTTAAAACATAAAAAATGCTAGATATGTCTATAGATCAAACAAATCAGTACAAAGAGAACTCTTCACTTTTTATTTGAGATATTTAAGAGGTTATTGGATCATATGTTGGGTCCAATAAGCAACATGGAAAACCCAAGTAAAATTTTGGTTCTAGGAATACCTGTTCTATACAAATTGATATATATATATATATATATATATATATATATATATATATATATCAAAATGCTAGTATTTTGATAAATAAATATGAAATGTGTGCATGGAGAAAGTGACAACATCTCCAAAGTTCAGTCCTACAGTTTGGAGATAGCAACCCCATTATTTCTATCAGAATGCGCAATGGAAGCATGGTATGAAGGTCATCAAAGGTGACATGTTGGAAGTTGAATATGCATGTCAAAAGGAAATCATATGGGTTATGATAGGAGAACATAATAATTTATCAATAAAATCCAAGTGTTGATATGCTTAGTCATGGAAAGGATAAATCAAGTACCTCAAGAAGGAAGTTGGTGTTAACTATCTAGGTTTACTCAAAGAACATGACTAAAAATATAATTGGGTCATGTAGGAGTTGGATCAGAGGGATGCAAGTAATAGTGGAATGCTAAAAATTAATAGTAGCATAATATGTAGTTACAAGTCCATGAACATCCTAAGATAATGGAAGAAGAAATCATGAGGTACATATCAAGCAAATGGCAATGCGGGACAACA
>JASDQU010101312.1:340379-389371 GCA_032191745.1 Picea mariana
TACAAAGAGAACTCTTCACTTTTTATTTGAGATATTTAAGAGGTTATTGGATCATATGTTGGGTCCAATAAGCAACATGGAAAACCCAAGTAAAATTTTGGTTCTAGGAATACCTGTTCTATACAAATTGATATATATATATATATATATATATATATATATATATATATATATCAAAATGCTAGTATTTTGATAAATAAATATGAAATGTGTGCATGGAGAAAGTGACAACATCTCCAAAGTTCAGTCCTACAGTTTGGAGATAGCAACCCCATTATTTCTATCAGAATGCGCAATGGAAGCATGGTATGAAGGTCATCAAAGGTGACATGTTGGAAGTTGAATATGCATGTCAAAAGGAAATCATATGGGTTATGATAGGAGAACATAATAATTTATCAATAAAATCCAAGTGTTGATATGCTTAGTCATGGAAAGGATAAATCAAGTACCTCAAGAAGGAAGTTGGTGTTAACTATCTAGGTTTACTCAAAGAACATGACTAAAAATATAATTGGGTCATGTAGGAGTTGGATCAGAGGGATGCAAGTAATAGTGGAATGCTAAAAATTAATAGTAGCATAATATGTAGTTACAAGTCCATGAACATCCTAAGATAATGGAAGAAGAAATCATGAGGTACATATCAAGCAAATGGCAATGCGGGACAACATTCCAGGAGGGAAATCAAGAATATTATAAGATTTTTTATGCATTCCAAAGGTATTGAATATATTTCCACAATATCATGGAGATTTCAAAGCCAATAAAGACTTCGAAAAGAAATGAATCTCTCTAGAGAGTCAGTAAGGAACCATGAAGAAGAAATTGGTTCTATGCAAGGTTTTAAATTCAAGAGAGATGGTTCCTGAGAAGAATCCATCTCAAGTGGCATATATCCATGACTGACATCCCCATAGGTTGAAGGTATCACTTGAAATTATGAAATACATTAAAATCAATATTATGTAAATTTAATTAATTATATGGAGACAGTGAAGGAGGCATATGTGCATCCTTATAGTATGCTAAGTATTGGCTATGGAAGCCAAGATTGAGGTTAGTTGGCAAGGAGAATAGAAGACTGCAAGAAAACTCAAATACTAAAGTACTCAGTCAAGAAAGGCATGAAGTAGTTCAGTCCTAAAAGTAAATGGATGTTGAAGATCCAAAGTCTATAAGACAACATGATTGGAATTATAATTCATCCAAGTATGAGTTGGGATAGATGGATCCAGTAAATAAATAAAAGATGAAGGTTAATATCATCTTAAGAATTAGGTTGGAAAAGGAAAGGAAACCAAGAGTGATTTGGCTAGAAATTGCTCAGGTCAGAAGTAATCATGCATAATGGTTATAGTGAGAGCACATGAAGAGTCGGGAATCTAGAAGAATTGAAGACTTCTCGAATCAACTAGGAAAAATGATACATGGAGAAAGAAGCTGTTGCAATTACTATAGAAGCAAGTATGGTATGGCTTGTTGGGATAGATAGAAAGAGAGAATTGTTGCATGTTTGCAAGTGTTTCTAATGAAGTTGCTACAAATGGAAGGAAGCAACAAAAAGCTGGAATGTTGATTATATGACTAATAAGAGGCATGGGAGATTCTACTGTCATCAGCTAATCAGGTATCATCAAGCTCGTTTAATGGAAGCTATGAAGGTATGTATTTCTCTTTTGAAATTATGTTGCATAATTTCCAAAAGGAAATTCAAGTAAGAATTTCCCCAGATTGAATTTTTATAATATGCAGTATGGTATTTTTTAAGTGCATTAACAAGAATACATTACCACCAGGTGTAATAAAGGCTAGAGGCATGTTATAGTTATCAAAGATTCTTATATTTTGAATTCACACACTGATATAGTATCATGCTATGTTAATTTGGTTATAAGGTATAACCAAAGAAATAAAAGATAAGAACTTGTTATAGGAATGATGCCAGGAAATATAGTCATGTATGAGACCATAAGATGATTGGATATGGCAAGGTATGGATATAGAAAGGTTACGTAACACACAAATACCCAATGGGCTTCCTACCTTTAAGTAAAACTTGGAATGAAACCTTTTTTCTAACACTAATGCACACCACATAATTATATTCTTCGTGTAGTGTTTGGGTCGAAAAGGAAGGAATCCAAATAATCAAGAAGACAATGGGAAGTGTGTGGAGAATGTGTCAAGACATTGGGCATATTTCCAATTTATGGTTGGTGAGATACATGACTTAGATAAGGATCATTCTGAAAATCAATGCAAAGGTGCATTGGATAAATATGCATTGAGAGTTGCACTCATGCATAGTAAGTGGAAGAGTTTCACTCATACATGATTGAATTGTATACTTAAATGCATTTCATGAATGTGTTTTGTGAGTTCATGCATATATATTATTGCATGGAAATAATTATACTAACGGTTGAAGTGTTTCTAACTCATGGAATTGAGAACATTTCAGGAGTTGTTAGACATTCCAACAAGAAAGTTGCAAGTCAAGTAGTCACATGAACATTGACTACAGGAAAGTTTTTGTTCAGAAAAATAAGTAATGAGTTTACTGATATTAATGAGGAATAGACGTATGCATAGAATGATAATTTATTTTATCCAATAAATTGTTTGTAGTTGTGATTGAATTGTTAGTTATGGACAATTCTCAGAACACTTCATAAGGTTTTTGTACATATTGCAATGAGAGAATGATCTAAAGGAAATAATGAGAATTTGTTGGTTGAATGCAAGATACAAGAATTGCAGGAAAAATGGTATTCATCATGGTGCTTGCTGAAATCCATAAGGAAGACTACATCCTATTATTGCAACAACAATGAAAAAATAATTATGAAAAACTAATTTCATATTTTGGGAAAAGTGGAATTCCTTATGAAATTAATTTGATTTCTAAATGAATTATTTTATGTTCTCTCATGATAGTTGCATGTGTTTGATGCAAATGAGATAATAACGATCAAAGTTGGAATGTTGGGAAAGAACAACTACTGTTGAGGATACTAAATCCCTATAATTGTAGAACCTTGGTGGGGTTCTTGTAATGGGTTAGCACTCTCTTTGTGTGTGAAATCCTTGGCAAGATGCATCATTGAAGGACTGCATAGCAGTGAAGGGATTCTTGAGCCTGGAAAGGCGAGTGAAACAAGGAAGAGGCAACACAAGGATGCTTATAGCATGGTATCTTCCATAAGGAGGGTGTGTCAAATGGAACAATGAGATTAATTATTTCCAGAAGTAGCTCTATGGAATAGAGAAATTGACTTCCAGATGCAATATGAATACCATAATTGGTGTTGGAAAGTACAGCACCAGATTGATAACAAGATTCCAATAACTAAATCTTGGATATTTGTAAAGAATTTGAATGGTATATGGTATATAATGTATTGAGAACAATTCATAAATAATGGGAGGGGATTGTAACTTCCAAAGATTGAGCCCCAATTGTAATTTTGAATGTAAATATGTTTTGTAGGTTGGTGATCCAAGTGATTATAAGCTAGGAGGATTATGTGGTGATTAGGATGGAGAGCCTAGATGATAAATGCCAAAGAGCCTGTTTTTGTATATGTAAATAGTCATACCATTAATATAAATACATCGTTGCATGTAGACTGACCATGATAAAAGAGAATGGGGGACTAAGATCCACTAGGTAGGGTAAGGGAGGGGGATACATGTCTAGGCATGGGGGATAAGCTAGAGGGCTTACTTTTAAAGGAATAATATTTTATTATTATTTCCCAAAACCCATGTTTGAAATAATCCATGTTGTCCTAAGTTCCTGCGAGAGGGAAAAATTGCTAATTGGTGCTCATGCAAATTTAGGAATACAGGTCTCGACCTGGGAACTTGTAGTTATAGTTAAGAAAACCAGCTCGTTGGGGATCTCACTCTCCACTCGCACGTCTCTCCCCATGCCCGCTTTCCTCATGACCCTCATGATTCTGGCAAGTCAGCCATCCTTCCCAATTCACCAAGGCATTTATGCATTGAACCCATTCTCCATCATTGACCTTTGAGCAAGCACACACCTTGGGAACTTACAGTCACACTCACGCTATCCTGTGTATCACTTATGAATCCTAACACACCCTGTAACTTCCTGAGCCCGTGTTGTGTCTTAGCAGTTGGCAGTTACAGCCCACACGGTTCCTTGACTCAGTGTGTCTTTCTTCCATCATATGCTCTATTACCGAGCTTTGTTGTAGCCATCGCCTTACTTGAACTGACTTAGAAGTTGGAATGATGAAGCAGGTTGTCATGCCTTTTGTTTGAAGAGGTGGTTTTTCAGTCCCATGTTGAAGAAGCAGGTTCTCAGGCCTGTGAGAAACTCTCTCTAGGAGAGAAAGATTGTTGGGGAAGTGATTTCTCATGGAGGGAGCCCACCAATAGCTATAGTTCTTTGATAATTCATGTATGACCTGAATCCCTGGAAGAGAAGAGGGGCAGCCGAAGGACTATTGAGCAGAGAAGGGGCAAACTTCATGGGGTGGGACAAGCATGTGGGGAATGAGGGGTTGTAGCTTGTGTGTATAAGTTTTCTCCTAGGAGGAAATCCTTCCTAATTGATTGTGTAGCATCCCATTGTCTCAGCATAGTGTAGGAATCCCTTTACCCAGGTGGAGTTTATTCCTAGCTCAAGGGTGAACCACTATTGAGAGTGATAAGAAGTGTGGTCTATGTCTAGGGGGTTCTTGGAAGGTCTGAACACAGTTGGTGGTAATCTATTGAAAGATAAGTACCAGATCTATGTTGATTGTATGTTGAGTAATCATACATGTTTTATAATTGATGAGTAATGCCTTGATATTTCATATATGTTGTATGTGTAGGCATACTATTATTTCCATATTAAGCTTTGTATAATAGAATATGTTTTCTGTATGTTTTAATGTTATTATTGCATGTATAGTGACATGAACAAATGTGATAGCTATTAATTTTCACTAGATAGATATGCATATAAATACACAAAATGGTATCAAAGCTAGTTGCAAAAACATAAGGTTGTTGGGTAGCATTACCCGACAAAGGTTGATGGTCAGGGACGTTATAGTTACCATCAAAACTTGTTACCATACAGTTACTCTCATGACTCATTTTGAGGTAGTATATGGACAAAATCCACCTTTCGTTCTCTCCTACATGCCAGGTGTCTCAAAGGTTCAGGCGATTGACCAAACACTTACAGTTCGAGAGGCTATTCTCCATACCCTCAAAGATAATTTGGTCATGACTTAGAACCGCATGAAGAAAAAAGTCGATCAAGGTCCCTTAGAATGCTAATTTGTTGAAGGCGGCCATGTATTTCTTTGTTTGCAACCTTATAAAAAAACTTTACTCAAGGATTAACATTGTGAGAAACTGGTGCCCAAATTTTATGGTCCTTATACAGTTCTCAAGCACATGGGAAAGGTGACCTATCATTTCGATTTTCCTACTTCTTCCAAGATCCATCATGTTTTTCATGTCTCTTGCTTAAAGAAGGTGATTAGAACTAATTTCCCAAATCAAACCATCCTTCTCGAGTTGAATGAAGAAGGATCCATCTGGTTGCAACCACAAGCCATTTTGGTCCAGCATGAGAATAGTCTTCGTCAACCCACCATCAAGGAAGTATTATTTTAGTGGAAAGATACAACTCTAGTCGATGCGACTTGGGAGCCAGCTAGCATTCTGCAAAAATTTCTTCATCTCAAGCCTTGAGGACAAGGTTGATTTTAAGGGGGAGGGCATGCTAGGGACCTAAACTACCTAACCCCTCAAGTGGGTAGAATAATATATTTCCATGTAATAAAGGTCAATATTTATAAGTCCTAGGAATAAGGAGGAATAAGTCGATTGTAATAAGACCTAATGGAATATTCTGCTTCTAGAAGGATATTCCTCTAGATTGTTGTCTGGGATAGATAGATTTGATATAAATAAGAGTAGAGGGTATGATAAGTTTTGTCTGGGAAATGTTTTGTAATAGATCTCTGATCTATTGGAGGTTTCCCCATCGAAGAGACAAGTAAAATTGTTTCTTATCAATAAAGGTATAATTATGGTGTTGTGGTTCCATATAATTTGTTGTTCCACTATTATCTCTACAATATTTCAGTATTTTGTTACTATCTCGGTGTTATTTTCTGCATTATTTCTCTATTATGCTAATATAATTGGTCAGGTGCCTTAGATACATGCACAAAATAAATTTCACATCCTTTTATTGGACTTATTTTCAACTGTAAAGTAGATATTTGTCTTATTGACACTCCCTATGGTATTCCTTTTACTATTCTACTTTTTTCAAAGTCATCTAGACAGATAAAAGTCTTATAACGTCAATTTACAATAGTTGAATTTTTTTCCAACCAATCCTTGCCTACAAGTAAATCTTAAGATCCTAATGGTACAATATTTAGATCTATATTGGTTTCCATTCCATCCATGTTTACTATACAATCTTTTACCATTTCAATAACTTTTCTTTTCATACGTGTAGTTAATCAAACGAACCAAGATTTCTTATGTTTAACTTTTTCTATTTGACAACATTCTACCATTGTAGGTGAAGCATAAATTAGATTTGCACCAATGTCTATTAACATATATAAAGGTTTCTCATTTATCATACCTTTGACCTCAACCATGGAAGATTGATGGTCAACCTGTCGATTTTACAGGGTAGCATTGATCTTATGAATACTTCAAGCGATGTCATTCATTATTGTTTCTTCTTGAATGTTATATATTGCCTAATTTCCTTTTTTATTTAAAGTACAGTCTCAGTATAACTGAGGTTATTTTCAACCCCGACACCAATGAGGTGGCCTAACTTTCTCCCTAAATGTCTCCTTAATTATCTTGTTCATCAATTATGTAGGTTTAATTTTTTTGAGTTGATACACTTTGTTTTCCATTCAATATGTTTCTCTTAACTAGGGAACTATATGATAGTTGTCGAGGATGTTTAATTATTTTTTTATTAGGATCAAAATTTTCCTTGTTTTTATGCTATCATGTCTTTGTATTTTCACACCTCTATTTAAATTGAGTAAAACATAGTTTATCATGCCTTATTGCCTCATCCATTGTCTTTGGATTAAGGAACTCAATTTTGTCTTTGCATGCTTGAGGAAAACAACTCATTAACCACTGAAATTTTACCTTCTCATCTCTAAGGTAGGGTACATATCCCATCAGATTCACAAACTTAGCGACAAAGTCCTCAATAGACATATTTCCTTGTTTAATATCATGGAACTCCTTATCTTTTTCATGATAATATCATTTCGTCAAATAGTTCTGTTTAAAATATTTCTTGAATATTTGCTAGATCAACTCACTACCCATGATATTATTAACGATCTTTGTCTCCTACCACCAATTGTAAACTTTTCCATTTCGCTTATAGACTACTAATATCACCCTCAACTTCCTTGGTTAATTGTAAATTTGGAAGTACTTACTCATGTTCAATATCCAAGCTTTGAATTCTTCCTCAGATGCAGAATTAAAAATGGGTGGTATGATTTTCTTAAATTCCCCAAGTAACTCTTCCTCACACCATTTCCTTTTCTTAGTTTTGGGTTCAATTTTATGTAAGGTGTTATTATCAAAATTGTCTTCACTGCTTTCTTTATCTGATAATTTTGTTTTATTACGATTTTCTTGTTAATCCTTATGCTTGCATGACTCTTCATTGGAAAGTTCCTTTTTTGTATTATTAGAAGTCTATCATATTTCTCTGAATTGTTTCATATCAGTCATATTTTTTAGAAGAATCTCATTTAATTCTTCTTGTTCTTTACTACCCTTGAGTAGTTTTTCATTATTTGTCTTGGTACTTTATAATTCTTCCTTTATGTTATGCATGGTTTCCAACAATACTATAGAGTTTCCGTGTGGTTGTTCATTGTTTAGTTCGACATACATATGTGGAACACTTGGTTTTTATTTACGAGGTTCTTCAACCATGACACATTGTTATCCAATTCTGATATGTGAAAAACACAATTGACACCAATTCTTTTGCTTTTAACAAGATTTATAATGTATATATATTTATATTTTTGTAAACAAAACTTATTCTCGTTTTGATCCCATAAGGCCATAGTGTTTAAACCATGCTCTGATACAATTTGTAATGACTCCAAATTCTAACTAATTTTAATTTTTAATTTTTTAAATTCCTTGATAAACACAATCCCATAATATTATCATTTAAAGTATTTCTTTCTTAAAGGAGACTAAGTATATAATAATGTATAATTTTTTTAACTGTATTGTCTAATAGTCATGGTGGTATCATGACAAAAGATCCTTTATATTCAAATTCACTTAATAATTATGATCTTATTTCGGTAGGTATTACAACTTCTCATTAATTTATTTTTTTCAAAGTTAATGATTTTATTCATTGATGTCTTCATAAGATAACATATTTATCTATATATGTTTCATGTAGAAACTACCAAAAACTAAGAGAGTTTGGCTATGTGTACCTTGTAAAAAGATAGTCCTTTCATTTTTACCAAAATTGTTTACGTACAATGCAAATTTTATTTCACCTCTCCTATTATGTTAATATAGACCTACCAAGGTTGAATATTTCAAATCATTATTGATTTATCTTTTCCCCACTAGCTATTGATCTATTCTTAAATGAAAATGAAGATACACCATACTATACCAAAGTGATTCTGTGGAAAAATGTTTCACGAATTGGTACTAGTTATTATATTTGACAGTCTTGTTTACATAAGTAATCTCATATTTTAATGGGGTGTGTTATCCAAGCCTCATTACAATTCATTGTTTCTCAAAACGATAATGGTGAAGCCATCGAGCCTTCATGCTCTAGTCTTCTCGTTTGAGGGTTTCCCATTTTTTACTATATTCACTTACAAACAACGCTATCATCATTGGATTCAAGTAATGAATCTCCTCTGTAACGAGGTATAAATATGTAATGTTGACTTCTGTTTTTATGTATTTTATTTTTAATTCTTACTTGAAACTAAATATAATGATTTGCATGCAGGTTTTCTGAGGTTTAGTGGTGTCGGCTTACACCAAAACAATGAGCTGGTAAACCATCTGAATTTATTTTAAGGTAAACAGATTAATATATATTTTATATTTCACTGACAGCAAACCTTACATTTTACGCTTTCACTGAATCGTAGTAATACGATTTAGACAATGGGTTCATAAATCGTTTTCGCAATAATTTTGTTCAATTTATAATTTTTATTGCCTTAGAGGTTTGCTCTGTACAGAAAGACAAACACAATGTGTTTTTCAATTCGTATGACAAATGGCCGACCTCTAAGGTGAGAGTACATTTGGATTTCGGTCATACTTTTAATTGGATTTTCATTTAAATGTTTCGTTATAGTTATAACACTATACTTCCCTCTGTACAAGGTTCTTTATGAACCTTTGGAGAACTCGGGTTTGACATGCAATAGGTATCAGGTACTCTTTTATTTTACAACTCATTATGTATGCCTTGTGGAAGTGATAATCGGTTCGGTTCCGAGTCATCTCTTTCGTGGATCAAAAGTAGAGTTATTTTATCATGTGTTTGGGTTTCAAAAGCGATGAAAACTTGCTCATTCAAACTCTTTGTAAATGTTATGAGAATATATGATGCTCTTTAAAATTTACATCTCATTTTATTATATGAGCAGCAATACGCTTAAATGAGATACCCATGTCATTATAATGTTTATGAGTTTTGGTTATTGTTTTACAAGCATTATAAATTATTATCCTCCATTATAAATTATTATTCTCCTCAACCCTAATGATAGGGATAGGGTTTTGTTTGAATGAACAAAATTTTAATTTTTTATTTTATTTTGTTAAGTGTGGCCAAACGACCTTGACTTTGGCTTCTAGGTTACAAAACAAAAACCTTATAATCTTTGCAAGTTAAAAATCTGATAAGAATATTAATATATACATAACGCTTTGGTATTCTTGGAATATAGTTCCTCTCTATAATATTTATAATATCTGTTGGTACAGTCTGCATAATCTCCATAGTAATAATTTCGAACTAGTCTACTGACATGACACCATTCTTTGGTTGTCATTGACCATTTCAAAGATAGTCATACATAAAAAAATATATATTATCTACATGTAAGTTTATTATTCCTTTGTTGTACATAACAATGGATTCTTACACTTGTTTTTGACAATATTCATAAAAATAAATAATCTTTTTCATTGCTACTGTTGAAAAATATTATAATAAGGAAGATATGCATGCAGTAAAAGAAGCACGTGTGAAATAGACGCGCATGCAGAAGAGGAAGGCATAGGAAGGTATGCGAGGCAAGCATGCAAGAAGAATTAGCCAGGATATGGTTAGGGTTTTGGTAAGATATTGTAATGTTTGGTAAGCCAAAAATATGTATAAATAGGTACCTAGGAGGTTTAGGTAGGGGTTTTGGGTTTGGTTAGGTTCAGTTGGGTTGTTTTTTATTATTCCCAGTTGGGAGTTCTGTTGTTCTGAGGTTTTGGAGTGGGAGGTCATGTTGATTGTCATTGTGTCATACTGTTACTCCAATCTATTTTTGTAAACTGTTGAGCTAAAGAGAGGAATGAGGGTGGATATTGAGGGTTAGATCGCAGGCTGAGCCTGCTACGATCTAGTCTGCCTCATTGTAAGATCTCGACCTGGTTTGATGAAGAGTTGTAATGCTCGTGCCACTATAGTTTTGGACCAAATATAATAAAAGAGAAGAATAGCTAAATCTTTGTGGACGTAGCCCAGAAAGGGTGAACCACAATATACCATACGTTATGTGACTGAATGTTATGCATCTTCTTGGTGCTCATGATTATGTGTTAGATAAATGAATGAATGAATTAGTTAGATATGATATTTTACATGCATGAGTAAGAATGATAGTATAAAAAATATAATGCATGAGCTAGTAAATGAATGAAGTTCACAAAGGGTACAATCATAGATCCCCACTCATTCTCGAGCTGCAATCACCCCCAATCACCTGAGGATTGCAACGACCCCAAAGAACTATCTCAGGTGAACTATCTCGGGTGAGACTGCCTAGTGCATCCTGTGCATTGTGTTTCCTTCTAGGTTACCAGATAGGCCGATATTTTTTAAAGAGGGTTTTTTTGGAAACCAAAGAAGCCAAGAATCATAGCCATGATGAAGTAGAAAACCAACAACTACCATTATATAGAGCATACTACAACAACATTGTTTTATTGAAGAAATATTTATAAATAACAATTCACTTAAAGGTAAATAACATCAACATTGTTTTATTCAAGAAATATTTGTAAATAACAATTCATTTAAAGGTAAATAACATAGTATTGATATACAGCCTGAGTGGGCCTAATGGTTAAGAACATGTGTTTCCTCTTAAGAGATCATAGGAACGTATCTCTATATTAAAAATAGATTATTATTATTATTATAAATAACAAATAATAATATAAAAGTATCTCTATATTGGTTATCACTGTACAATAAAAGGAACACAAAACTATTTATTTTGAAAAAATATCTATTACTACAATTTCTATAATTACTGTAACTATTAATCATTGGATAGAAGATAAAAATAAAGTAGGAAAACATATATATGAGTCTCCTTTAGCATTCAAAAAATATATGAGTTTTCTTCAAAATTGAAGGAACAAACTAAGTAGAAAATCCAATTCATCCCAACCATAGACCTAAACAACCAAGATTACTTATTCAATCAAATTCCTCATCATAGACCTGAACAACCAAGATTACTTATTCTAGTCACCTCCCACCCTAAATCATTATTCCATATTCAGTGAGAAGAAATAACTTTCCTAGGAAATCTTCTTGGCCTAAATTTGTGCTAGCTTGTTCCCTCACATCCCACATCTTTGGGAGTAGGATTCCACTTGTCCCGTGGACAATATTTACTTTGGTGGTTTTTATCTGTTTGTGGGACTAACTGGCTCAGAAACCGAGACTTAAACCTCTGCCTGAGAAACTGGGGCATCTAAGTCGCTGTTGACTTTAACATCATAGAGTGCCTTAACAACACACTCCATCACCAACTGTCCTACACTTTGGGGATGATTTTCATCCATTTCACTCACCAATGGAATAATTGTTTATTCTTTGTAACTAGATTGTCTATTCAATTTATTTCTAGATAAATAAAATAAATTTAAAAAAAATATTTATCATCTTCAATGTTCATAATGATATAATTTTCACATAAGTCTTTTTCCAAAATCTTTTACAACATAAACCATCAAAATAAAAAAAAAAATTACATTCTAATCTTTTCTTCTCAGGTGCTAGACATATTTTTTTTTTGGTTGGGGTTCTATTGGTGTATTACAAACGTATACATACAAAAAACCTCTTGATTTGAACTTTTGACCTTTTAAATGAAAACACATATTCTTAACCATTAAACCTAGAAAATTATACTTAGATATAATTATTATTTATTTCTCAATAAAATTTTTACATAATAATAACTCAAACATCCTTTAATTCTTCACTATTCAACATACAAAATGTCTACATTAACACATAATATAATGCACATAAACATTTACCCTTAACAAAGTGATTGCAAAACTGCATTTTTAGTATTCGATTAATATAAAATATGAATATAAATTATGTATTTATACAATAAATATATAGTAAAATTTATTTATTAAATAAATTTAATTATTTATTAAATTACTTTAATTTTTCATTTTTATTTCTATATTATATTCATTATTCTATTTTACATTAATTTTCATTATTAAAATATACATTTTATTTATATAAACTATTATTTCACATTTAACACCTCACATTGAAAATTATAAATTAAAACCCTATTCCTAACACACGAAAACAAAATATAAAACCATAAAATAACTTTACAAAAAGATAATATATATTATATTATATAATAGTATATTTTAATCATTTCACATATTTTATGACTGTTTTTATACCAAAATGTTTTACATATTTTCAACCTATTTTTCCTATTTAAAAACAACAATCTTTTTATTTGATAGTAAGATTATACTAAATATCTCATGTTTAGCAATAATATCCAATACAATCATTGAAATATTAAGTATTATTTAGAAATGTCAAACAATAATGATTTTAGTTACCTTTTTCGATGTGACCTGTTTTAAGCCTTCTTCGAGTTGTTGCTCAAGTTGTTGCAACTCCTTAACACTTAGTGATTCAAGGTCTTCACCCAAAAGATGCCTGCATGCAATTTAACATTTTAAATTAAAATGTGTTATGATGGAGAAAACAATTTTTTTTTTTAAATATTACCTTCTCCATCTTTCTAAGCTTTCAACCTTTTCCTTCAATTGCGTCAACTCCAAGTTTGAAGTCTGCGTTTACCAAAATAAACTTCTTAATATTAGCATCAAAGAAAAGGAATTACTAAAGATTAGTATTGTTGAATTCTAGTTCTAATAAAGCCTTTTGATATCAAATATGAAATATATATATAATAAAAAACATAACCAATAAAACCGTCATTATTCATCTGAAAAACATAAGATGAATTAAATGGTTTCCTGTACTTGCATGCATATCATTGAAAGAAAACTTCACATATAAGACATTATACCGACATATAATAAACAATAATCATGTGAAAATGTTTGAATTGTTTTTTGGTATGCAGATAAGACAATCTAGATACGCACGCTTGATACAACAAGATAATATATTTCATATAATTATATGACTTCCATATATGAGGTAAGAAACCTAAGTATTTTCAAATCTAATGCAGAAAATAAAAAAGAAAACAAGCCATTAACTCATCGAGGTGAAACTATGAGATAAGCGGTAAGTACATCCACACTATTGATACTTTGAGATAAGACTTCCACTCCCGAGATAAGCATACACTACGCCCACATGCCTGATATTTCTATATAAGGCTAGGATATATGCACAAACTTTGTTCAGAGTGGGTCTTTGGGGTGCTAGAAAAACTTGTCTCCTTTAATTGTAATCGATACAGTGAAGACTAGAAGCTTAAAGGCTTGAACTTATGATCTTTAAGGAGGAAACACATATTATTAAGTATTAGAAATTTCAATGTTATTAAGTATTAAAAATTTCAATGTGACACTATGCACAATAAACCCTGTTATACGGTGACAACAGATTCCTTAAAGGATAGATTTTTTATCTAGGATGTGAGAGAGAGGATATGAGAGAGCTTGAAAGTCTACTGTAATCTCCAAGATATGAATAACAAGACAACTGATGCCTTCGCTTGCTGGATGTAGTCCAAATCTTGAGTAAACCAAGTAAATCTCTGTATTTTTTAATTCTGTGTGACTATGCTTGACTTATGATATTTGAGTTTCTACATTTACAAATATAACAAATGGTATCAGAGCTGCGTGGTATCAGAGCTGCGTTTGGAGATCTGCGAAGCCATCAGAGGAGGAGTGTGCAACAGTGCCAAACCTTGAAGGAGCGTGGAAGCTCCGTGTGGGTCACTTGATAGGAGGAGCGCTGATTTTTTTGCATCAGCGCCGGGGTTCTTGCTGGAGGGGAGCGCTAATAAGTCGTAGACTTAAGAAATTCACGAAATTCCAAAACAACGCTCGTCTATTTGTTTGTCGAGAGCGGCGATATCCCTTCAAGGAAACACTCCCATGTTTTTTATGGAGTGAAAAAGTAGAGGTATGTTTTTTATGGAGTGAAAAAATCTAAGGTATGAAGTTTTTGATAAAACAAAAGGGTGGAGGATGATTAAAAAGGTGAATCTTGTATTGTATGCATATTATATTAAGTATTGTATGTATATTCTATTAAATATTGTATGTAAAATATGGAGGAATTAAAAAGTGAATTTTAATTATCTGAATCTTTTTTAATAAAAGGTGAGGTTAGTAAAAGGTTTTTTATTAAACTTTTTTATTAAAGCTTTTGGAGTTTATATCATTATTCCTCCACATTTTAAAGGGATTGGTTATTATAAGAAGTGGTTTTTTTTGGAATTTTTTCCTTTTTCAATGGCGAAAACTCGGAGTGCTAAATTCGAAATCAAGAAGTTCAATGGAAAGAAAAATTTTGAGATCTGGAAGGTTAAGATGAATGATATGCTCATGCAACAAGGCATGATGAAGGCGGTTTTGGAAAAAGAAAAGAAACCCACAACCATAACAGATTAATACTGGGATGAGATCGATGCACAATCACTGAGTTGCATACGCCTGTGTTTGGTCGATGATGTTCTGTTCAACATTGTTGTAGAGAAGACAACAGTTGGTTTGTGAATGAAGCTGAAAAGCTTGTATATGATGAAATCCTTGATGAACATGATCTTGCTGAAAATACAATTGTATAGTTTGCGCATGAAGGAAGGTACAAAATTAACTGATCATTTAAATACTTTTAATACTCTTTTAGTCCAGTTGAATAGCATGGGAGTGAAATTCGAATCTGAAGATAAGGAAATTACATTGTTGTGTTCTTTGCCTGCATCATGGGATCACTTTGTTACCTCTATTAGTTTTAGCACAACATAAAGTATTGAGTTTGATGTTATTGCTGGAGCACTACTCTCTGAGGAAATAAGGAAGAAATTTTTGCGTTTGGTTGGTCATGCCTTTCCACTATAAGTAATTTTTGTGTTTGGTTGGTCATGCCTTTCCCTGTTGGTTTTTGTGGGCATCTTGCTTCAATAACTGGATTGATACATAGAGGATTTATGCATTTACCTGTTGGATTTTGTGGTTGATCCACTTCAAGTTCTCTTCAATATAGCTTCTCAAGGGGACGACGTTGATGTCATTGCGGATTCTAATGTTGAAAACTTCATTTTCTAATTTGCTTAGATCAATTGAAAGTTTACATAGACCTTCATGAATGTCTCCATTCTGTAGTGAATACCCAACTAGCCAGTTGTCCACCTCTTCTTCATGATATTCAACAATTATGTAAAAAATTTCTAAAGACAAGGCCTTCAAATTATCAGCTTGTTGATCAAAAGCTTGCTTGGTTAACGTCAGCGATTTGAGGATTAAGCTGGGGTCTTGGAAGCCGTTTATCTTTCCTGCTAAGTCTATTTTGCTGAGGTTTGTGAATAATGTTTCTTTCTTTGATATTGCTTGCTCACACGACTGCACGATTAGGTACAGGTTCTTCACTTTCTGTTTCTAGCATGCTTCTAATTGAGTGAGACTTTTTTTGGATGGGAGATCATGTTGTCTTCTTCTTGTCTCTGGCATGTTGACATGAAAGGTGAAAGGGATGACTGAGTGCACATAGAAATATTCTTCATTCTTTAAATCTGTCTGTAGAAGTACGAGCAAGTTATGTGCCCTACTCCCCAGAGAATCCATATTCTGTGATGTTTCTCAGGCCATGGCAATCAGTTCTATTATTTTGTTGATATTTTTCTCCACATATCCTCTACAGGATGCGAGGAAGATGGAGGACCCTTTTAGATTTGTTGCAGGGGTGCACGTAGTCCCAGGCATGGCTATTTCCAAGGAACTTCCAAGAAATGGCATAAGAAACAAAGCTTCCTCTAATTCCTTAATCCAATTCTTTAGTCTGGCATTTTCGGCTTCAATGACTCCAATGAAATCATGAAGAGCATCTTTGGTTTCCCTGTGAAGTTCAAAGATTTTGGATGCGTGCATATTGGTAAGGTCAAGTTCTGAACGATGTTTTCTTTTCTTAGTTTTTACATCTCTTTTTCCAATGATTCATTTTTTTGATTCGGTTTCAAAAACAACGCTATGGAATACGAAGGATTCATCTTCATAAAAAATTTCAGTACCAACCATGTCCATTGAGTAGGCATGCCGAACTTAGTGTGTGGGATGATCAAGGTTGTAGAATATGCTTTACAGATCAACGTCAAGATCCATGTTTTGATGGTAAATTTCGGGTTGCTCCACCTCCCCTACAATTCTTTTTCAATTCTTCTACACGGGAAGCTCTTGAGGAAGATGTTCACTGTATCTCTACAAAACTATTGTGGAGCTGCTGGAAGTAGCTTGTCAAAAGGTTGGCTAGCTCCAGACGCTGCTTGAAATGAAGAAATGTAGGGGAAAATATAACTCGCCGCAAACATTGCTTCAATGCATGTGAATGGAAAATCTCCTCATTTATGAAAATATCTATGTGTGTTGTATGGTGACCTGTTATAATTAAAGCGTAGTTATTGCAAACTTAGAAGTGTGAACGTGAGGGTTACGACAAAGAACATTTAAGGATGGCAGGTTTCGTGAACGAACCAAGGTGGCAGCGTGCGAATGGCATTGCATGGTATTTGAAATTAAGACTGGGAAGCGATTGGAGGTTTCGTGAAGGAAGCAAGCTGGTGGCATGTGAATGACATTCCATGGCAATCGAAATTAAAAATGGGAAGGGAGAAGAAAATGCTTCACTAAAATTGCATTAATGACAAAACTTCTCCATCCTTGCGTGAATCAATGCTAGTTTAGATGGTAGTTGCACGATGACCTGTTAGCATTAAAGATTTAGAAAGAATACACACACACACACACACACATATAAACACTATTTTTTATCATGCACACGTGCGAAGGTAATGGCCATGGGGAAGAGAAAGGAAGGAAGGAATGGCCAAGTCTGAAAGTGCATGGTTCGGGATCGCGGGTTCTCGGGCTGACAGGTTCAAAAGAAGGTCTCTATTGTTTGATGTTCTACAATTAGCACACAAAGTTCCGCGATATACAAATTGAGAAGCGGAATTGTGGGCTGGCTGAGATTTGATAGACCATCTACAGTTTCTGGATCGTGAGTTCTCGGGCTGGTGGGGTAAAAAATGACTCTCTATTGTTCGGTGCGTTGCAAATATCTTATGATAATAAATTGAGAAGTGAATTTACGAGGTGACCAGCTCAATATTCTACTCCAAGGCTGGTGGGATCCCACAAATGAGCAATACATATTTGTGGACTGTACATTGGGTCGATTTACGCCATATAGAAATTGGGTTCTCGGGCTAGCGAGTTCAAAATTGCCTAAAAAAAGCAAAGGGCTCCGTCCCAATCCCACTACACATTTCAAAATTCATGTGCAACACTAAGTCTGTGATTACGAGATCAATGTGTGTAGAAACGAGGCAAAAGTAAATATGTGACTTTATAAAGTATGGACATGAGATTTTATAGATCGTGTACCGATATTGCATTCCATACTTGTGGGTTCTCGGATGGGAGGGGTCAAAAAATAGGCCTCTATTGTTTTGTGTTTTACAAATAGCACATACAGTTCCACGATATACAAATTGACAAGCGGACTTGCCGAGTGGCTGAGAATTTATAGAGCATGTATAGTTTGTGCATCACGCGTTGTTTGGTTGGCGGGGTTAGAAATGGGTCTCTATTGTTCAGTGCCCTGCAAATTTCTTATGATGCACATATCCCTTATTCCATACTTAGCCACTTATTTGGATCGCACACTTGCAAGCTACACACTGTGCCTCTAATGTTATGTGTCCTACAAATAACAATTATAGTTGGGCGATATACATATTGGCAAATGGACTTGTGGGCTAGTTGTCTCAACATTGCAGTTTTGCTAGATGGTGGACATGCAGCGTAGCGGATTCTCAGTGGAAGAAAAAGAAATAAAAAAAAAAAAAAAAAAANAAAACATACCTCCAAACAAGCTTGAAAATTTCAGAGAAAGTAAAGGAAAAAATGTTTACTATGGAACAGAGGCAGAAAAAGAATGCATCTTTTCATTTATTCGTGTACATCTATGGGTAGGAGTTCTTTGCACCGTCTAGTTTTCCTTTCTGTTACTATCAACAAAAGTACAAAACAAAAGGGATATGAACATAAGCTCAAATGTTAAGAAAAAGGAAACTACTATGTACATATACAAAAAAAAAATTGAATAAGATGAATAGAGTCACAAATAGTTCATTTGAGGATGTACCTTATTTTTTCTCTTTTTGCACAATGTATATTTTATAATTAGAGTAGAAGACCATCTATATCCTCACCAAAATTCTATGTGTAGAAATAAGGGATACATATATGCTTTGAAACATAGAAATATGAGTTTACAATAAGTTTGATGTATATGTCATAATTCAAGTGCAATACCAATTGTATCGTGATCAGACCAATATGTGTCTAAGACAAACATACTGTATTGAAAAATGGGCACATTGGACCAGACATGGTCAATAAGTGCATTTTGCAGATGGGTTGTGTTGTTCAAAAGAAAGTGCAGACTGTATTTGAACATGTAGTTTTGCAATTCTTTTGTTCTGCCAGTATTTTGTAGCATTTCAATATTGAAGTCTCCTACAAGTACAATGGATCTATTCAGATGGAAATGGTCCAATGCATTGGAAATAACATTTACTATGTTGGATAATGTTGCATGGGGAGCAGCGTACATGTTTAGTATTGGAACTTCTATTCCACGGGAAAAAAATTTGGCAAGCACGAGTTCAAAATTCTTTTCTTCGATATGTATGTGGTCCAAAATTGGTACATGTTTTTTCACCAGTATCATCACCCCATGTGTAATGTAAATTGATATGCAATTGTGATTTGGGAATTGTTTGTTTTGCATGCATAATGCCATGTGTGTTTCCTGCAAGAACAAAATATCGTATTGCATTAAATCATAGTCATTCAATATATCATCCATGTGTGCATTTAAGATGCGTTGTTAAGTGAGAGAATTGATACAGATGAATTTTTTTGTATGGATTGGTAATCATAATACAGTTGCCATTTTGCGGTGGTCTTGAGTTGTTCCATCTCAATATCAACTTTTTGTTTCACTTTGAAGTTATCTTTTCTCAGAGGAATTAGTAAATACAAGGAGTCTATGCTTCTGACATGGGACAATGCTGTGTATAAAAGTCCATGTATCTGAATTACAGCACGCTGAAATACAACATTATCAAGTGTTATTCCTTGTGATCTGTGGACTGTACATGCAAATGCAAGTTTAATTGGAAACTGTTTGTGAATCTTCAGTCGACCTATCTTTCTTGATGTCAATACTGGATTTGATATTCACAAAATAGGAGTTCAATCGCTTGCAATGTTTGAATTATATAGATAAGACAACTTGCTTGCTTGTCGCATGCCTATATGCGGTTCATGGAACTTAATCCAAAGGAAATCTATTTTTTTTGTCTTCGTATATCCTTACGGTATTCCATCTGCACCATTCACCAAACCATCCTATGAATCATAGCTATAGGCATATATTTCAACTAGCATTTCTAATTTCAGTGCAAGGTGCAAAGGTAAAGTGACTGAATGTTCATGACATGGGACATTTCTATGGTTGTCTTCTTCCAAGTCAATCGAATTGATGATGATATCATCGCCAGGCATGAGCGACAGCATGTGGCTATTATGTTTTGAAACATCCTTATTTATGTAGAACGTGTAAGGGAATGTTGGATCTGTTAGTGTAGGTCGTAAGAACCTCAAATGGATATAGGTCAAGTCATCATATGTTTGGTTGTTTGTGCACATTCTATTCTGAATTGCAATGAATGTTTCATCTGTCTGCTGCATTGTAGTATGAAACTAAAAGAATTTAATACTGTCTCTCCAGAATTCATGGGTCACTGTTTCCATGTTAATGATAGATTGTTCAAATATCAAATAATCTTGGATGGGTTGTGCCTGGTAAAGATCGCCACAGAAGATCATGTCAATGTTTCCAAAGTATTTGGTCTGCACATGTTTTATTCTTCTTAGCTGGTTGTCAATCGAATACAAGAACTGACTACCAATCAAAGATGCTTCATCTATAAATACAAGTTTGATTTCCTCGTAAAACTGAGATAATGTATCCAACAATTCCTTGCTAAGTGGAAGAAACTGTGACTTGTTAAAAGGCATTAAAAATGCAAAGTGGACAGTTGTTCCACTAGAATTGTATGCAACTTTTCCTGTGTATGCAACTATTAGGCCCTTTGGTTTCATAAGATCAAAGCAATTATTTGAATCATAGATTCATATAAGCATTTGGAACAATGCTTTAGCTTTGAATGTCTTGCATGTTGTTGCTCTGCCTGTAAGAACACGTGCACAAGATTGTTCATTTTCAACCATTTTTTAAGGGCAATGTCCTGTACAATTGTTTTTTGTTCGCGATTCAACAAACATTTTATTCTGTGGTATTCATTATTTTCAATCAGGAAAGGATGTTTTGTAACATGAAAACCAAGGTTGATACGTTTTTCACTTTTAGTCGCTGGAGGACGAGGAAAATCTGCTTGTAAGTGATAGGACTTGGAAGAATTTATGGTTGTTTTTGGGTTTCTGAATGTCTCATCATGATCGCCAGGGTTTTCTAGGTCATCAAGTGCAACTTCTAGATCGCCGCATGCTGGATTAACATTGTAGGTAAATCTAGCTTCATTGATATGCAATATAGTCTCAAAGGAAACATACGCAGCCTCCCATGTAGAGAAGTTATGTATTAATGTCTCTTCGTTTTCATGGAACGGAATGTACAACAACAATTTTTATCTACAATAGTTTGCATAGTCACAATGTTTATTGTGTTTCACAAACCGTATAACATAGGGTTTTTCTCTTTTTGATATGGGTGTACCAATTTTTTTGTAATGTGATACGAATTCTAATAAGAAGATATGCCTAATAGGATATGGACGCTAGATGTAATAATCAATAATAGAGAAACATATGATGTCCTCTAAATTGTTAGGCTCTTGTTGCAGCAAAACCAGTGGTTTAAGCATAAATGTGCATTTTTCCAGTGGATATTTATTTGATGAAGACACATTTTCTTGAACTACAAGTGATGGGAAAAGAAAGGGAAATGTGAAATACTTGCTGAGAAGACATTTGTTCAAGATTAAGCAATGTATTTCCAAGGGTGTGTATCATTTGTATGGCATCAATATGACTTCTTTCATGTTCTTTGCATATTTTTCTGAATGTAGATGTCATAGATTTGTCAATCTTCATCATATACGAGGTGCAGTAGGATGTTGCAGCATATGCATTCAACAAGTACTGTGCATCTTTATTTTCTCTCCACATAACTGACATGTCCTTGGTGAAACTATTGTTCCAAATATGGGAGAGTTTTCGTTTAAGGAAAAGTGTTGGTTGCCTAAGTGTTATTTGTATGGCTTGGATGTACTCATCTTCTAATATATTTACCTGTGTCAAGAAGGCATAAAAGAAAATCATTTTGTCAAATCCTCGTTTCTCTAGAAATGCGAACAAGGATTTAGATTTCTCAACAATAACACTGCCCTCTAAGATAATTGGCTCTATGACTCTTGTATCTCTCATTGCTGGAACGGGAAAGTTGTATCTGCAATGCAAGATTTTTCGTTTTCTACAACTTCTTGTATGGTAATGTTTATGGACTTTCGCAAGGTCTAGTTCCAAATGATCTGTATTGCATGTTATGTATTTATCCACAAATTGTTCGATCTCTAAATTGTTATCAGCTCCAGAGACCAGTGGACCCTCTATCCACAACAATGTGTGGTCATGGTCATTTCCCCTATTCTAGAATTCAATCACAAAATAGTAGTCAAATGTTTTTTCGAAAAACGTTTCATCATGGCATATCAATTGTCTCAAAGAATTTATTCTATGTCTATAGTATCGAGTACATGTCACCGGGTCTTTTCTTATGAGGTAGTCAATGTCGTTATTTTCCAGTGTATCATTTTTTTTTTTTACGTTTCCTGTTACTATGCAAGTCAGAAACGGAAGCCACTAATGGATCCCAGCAATGCTCTGCACTTGTAAATGTGATGAAAAATGTTGGCGGCCTCAATTGCCAGATCATTGCAAAAATTTTTGTTTTGTTTTTTTGCAAATAGTCAGGAGAGGTGCGGATGTTCTTGAAATCTATGTATCCAATATCAGATTTCAGAATTTTTTCTAGGTTTACTTTGTACTTCACATCCTTGGCCAACAAATTTCTTCCTTGTAACTGGCCTTTTCTTATTCAGACCCACATGAAAGACAAAAGTTTCTCTATTATTATGCTCATTGTTTTGAGAAACAAATTTTTTATGTGATAGGAGAAGTAACTGCTTGAATGTAGTAGCTCGCATTGGACTATTTTATGATAAGCGAATCATTCTGTAATATCAGTGCCACATGGATCTCCATAGAATAGTGTTGGAAAGTTCATTTCCTTAGTGAATTTGTCCTTGAATATTCCAAGTGGACGCTACCCCTCGCCAGGTGCGATTTCAACAATTTTGTCTTGGAAGTCACGAATGCACTATGAATCATTGAATCCATGGACCAATGTTTCAACAGGTGTTTCAATTTTCGATTCATCACTTATATCAGAATCACTAGGATTTTCGAGAGTCTCTGCAGAGTTGCCATGTTCTTCTGTGAGAACATTGTTCCAATTGGCATTTATACAAATGTTCTCTGCTTTTTACAGGGCCCTGGAACATAATTCCTTTAATGTTTTCAAAATAGAATGCACACGCACTTTGCCTGTCTGATACACATTTTTGTATTGGAAGTGTCTTTTCAGAGACACAACAATTGTAATTGTATTGTTAATGAATTGTGCCAACACTTTTTGCGCAACATCTAGATGAACAGGCACATTAATAATTGATCCTATTAAGCCCATCTGGGGTCTCTTATATCCCCAAGGTCTTATTTGAGAAAATGCAATTCCCAGAGAGACAAGTCTGTCCTCAAGTTTCGTAAGTGCACTTACATCTGCTAGTGGTGTATTACATCTTATTCAGTGACGGGTTGCAAACTGTGGCAGTTTTCCATTTTCAAGCGATCATTTGCATGGAAGACAAAATTTCTCACTAGAAAATGGTTTATCATGGGCTCTCAGCCATAGGTATTCTTCTTGCAAATCAGGCGTGAAAGACTTACTATTTTTTTTTTAAATTCAATTGTTCACAAATTGCACATGCAATGGAAGGAGTGTCTTTCATTTGTTTCATGTAGGTTTGTCTTGCATTATTTTTTCCTATAGAAGTATTGGTAGAAACAGTTTCCTGTTTTTCATGTACACAATGAACTGCCACAATTGCATGACCATTCTGGGATATGCAATCGCACATGTTTATGTTTTGTTCTACATGAACAAATTTCTTTACACTGTCATATGTGAGTTTCTCTCTGAAAGGAACTGTAGCAATGCATTTTTTTCTCTCGCGCATGACCTTTTTCAAGTTTTGGTAACTTACTCTATGTTTTTTTCCCAAGGGCAGGATGACCTGGTCGAAATTGGGATGAATTTCACTCTCACCCAGTTTCTCAAAAACTATTTTACATTTTTTGTTAGAGGCCTCTATTTGCTTATCAGAATTCATACCAATTTGACGAATAATGTTTTTCAAATCTTGATAACTTACTCTACATTCTTTTCTTAAGCCCTCTATGGCCTCATCACAACTGAAATGAATTCTACGCATATTTTTTTTGTTCAAGCCCTGTCTGCCCATATCGCAATTGGGAGGACTCTCGTTTTCCCTAAAAATCATTCCACGCATATGAAGATTCGATGTCATTTGGGTGGCATGCACACTCAACCCTAAACTACCGATATCTCCAAGAAAAGGTTCATAATGGATATGTGTTGTATCTATTTTCAACGATAGGATGTGAATTGTTCGATTGTAATTTGAATCGGAAACACAGGAATGGACAGTGCCAGTTGGCGAGGCCAACCAAACCTAGATCTTCACCCTGAATACAATAGATAGCCATTGAAAATAGAATATGAAACCCTCCAAATTCCCTTCTTCATATGGAAGAGTCATGTTCACAAGGTATTCCTGCCAACTTCCAACTACCGACATATTTTCCACGAGATATGGGCAAAGGTGTTGATGCAAGGACCTAAAAACTTGTTCGTTGCCGCCTATAATTGCATTGCAGAAGGATTGTACAGTGTAAATACGCAGCAACTGAACATTGAACTCGGCTGCTACCAAACAAAAAATTGCATTAAATAGACTATCTCCACAACTAGGCACAACATTTGTTGCCAGTTGTAAACCATAGCAATCTATGGAATCCAAAATCTCTTTCCATTGCGATTGAAGGTCTTTCCAAATAACGGAAAAGTAGATACGAGGACCTTCTATATTGCATATGGACATTTTTCTGTACAACAGTGGTTCATAATGGCCATTGAGGGCATCGACATCATGGAACAAGATGCAATACGGTTTGTCAGATGCAGTTTTGTTGAATAGTAGATATATTGTTTTTCTTGTCAATGACCATATGCCAACTGATATATTCAGCCAGTTAGACAACCAACGAATACAAAATGTATCTCCCCAAACTCCCCTCTAATGTGCAGACAGAACTGGAGATGCAGAAAAACACATCTTTGAAAAATACATAGCCACGCCATGTGTTCCATGCAACTGTCGAAGAAAATCAGATTCCAGTTCGTATTCATAGGATTGTAAGGCCTCAACATCACCATTTTTAAAACAGGCCAAGAAATAATCTATCAATCCATTGCAAAGCTTGGTCGACGAATACCAAAAAATCAATAGAACCTAGAATGTATCGAAAAGGAAATCCCCAACAGTATACGAAGATGCATCCAATCTAAAAAGGCCATTCCTATGCAAAACCACGTCAATGTTGTCATGTACAATGAATTGTATATATTTATCATACGACTCAACATCTATTACCTCTTTCATCTTTTCAACTGTTATTTTGAAGCTATTTGCTAGATACTTTCAGTTTCTATCAAAACACAGAAAAGCACAGGCAAAAAATAAAAAATAGCAAAATAAAAAAGAAAAGAAAAATAGTGCACCAATCCATGTATGTATCTTTCAACCTTATTCTTCTCAACTTGAATCCCCCCTAGTTACCATAGAAGATGAGAAGAAAACAAACCGACCCTGGAAACTGAACCAAACAAAAGAAAGACCGCAAAAAATTAAAACCATAACTTAACTCAGCAGAAAGAAAACATGCAGACACATTTTTCCCACCCACAGAGTAGAAGCATAAACTGCGTCTACACCCCGCCCAATTGTTCCCTCTTCTGATAGATCCCAACTACTTTTCGTAAATCCCTCTGCATTGGAATTTTCGGAAAAACTATGGACGCGACATCTGCCATATGAAGACACCTTTTTTCTAGGAACAAAAACTAAGAGCACAGACAAAAATGGTCTGGAAGAGAATATTGAAAACCACCAAGAACAGGGAAACTTACCCATCAACAAATGATGAGAAGACCTCAACGCCAAAAAAAATGCACACCGCAACAACAGGTCCAACAACTTGCAAAGTTGAAGAACAACAAACCAGTCAACAACCACGAAGAGCTCGAACTACAAGTGCAGGACCTCAACTTTGCAATGTTGAATCAAGCAAGAACCAGAATCATGGAACGAAACAACGAACAGGGATGGAGCACAAGAGCAAGGATGCCGCGCATGAACAAAACAGTATTGCAAGGCATATGTACAATAAACATTTAAGAATGGAAGAGCTCTTAGGTAAATAGTTAAGACAGTAAGGACCATCGAAGGGCATAGGCCTGTGCAAGCATTTAAGAAAATATGCAGCGTGGAAGGACTGTTCTCTCAAAGAACGCAACAAGAAAGAAAAAATCAGACATAGCAATATCGTGGAGAATGTATTCAACCCAGCAGAAAATGCTAAGGGGAAACATTCGAACTAATTCTAGCATTAATCCACATTCCACAACTGCATAACAAAATTTATGATTCAAAAATACCATATACTACCAAATACTTTGGAAATGCAAACATATTTTACATTGGGAATAGCGAAGGTGGCAATAAGACCTCCAATCCGTTGTCCAATCAGATCTTGACAAACATGATACTTTTTATTATATAAAAATCGATAATTTCACTTCCCTTGTTCCAACAATAGACAATAGAGAAATATTTCTAGTCAATGCACAAGCTAATGCCAGGTCAACGATTTATCGATCTCTATAATCCCTCTATGCCTACGACAAAGACTAATAATATCCACACAAATACAAAGTACAAATTTAGAAATGAAAATTGATGTTAATAATATTATTATTGTAAATCAGTTTACATTTATCTTTGTTTTAACTTATTATAAATGAGTATGCATCTATTTTCATTTTAACATTTTAGTTTTGGTTAATTTCTTTAAATTATGAATAAATTAAAAATTAATATGATTTATAATATTTTACTAAAATTAAAATTAAAAATAATTTATATATTTAAATTATTTCCTTTATAAATACATTATATTTATTTCCATATCAAATTTAAAATTTTCATTGAAATTTAATATCATGTGGATGAAGACATTATTTTCTTACTTATGCAATGGGTTCCACCCATATCTTTAATCTTCATAAATACATTATATTTATTTATATATCAAATTTTCATTGAAATTTAATGTCATGTGGATGAAAACATTATTTTCTTACTTATACAACGGGTTCCACCCATACCTTTAATCGGCATGGAGGGAAAGTGAGAAAATAATAACATTATTTGCTCACTTTTACATCTCATCCCACCATCAATGGGTTGGGGGTTCAAAGTGAGAAAATGATATTTCCATTGATGATTAGGTGAGGTGAAAGTGGAAAATTGAAATCGGAATGGGGATAAAATTGACAAAATAGGGTGGGGGTGGAGGTGAAAGTGGGAAAATTAATAACATTGAACTCCCCTACAAATATATCTTAATATTAATCAATGTAACAATTTTATTTTACATGGAGATATCATGTATGGCGGGTTACAAGCAAGGTTTGGGCTTATCTGCTTGTAGCTTCATCCATTTCCCCCTTTGGCCTCTTCTTAAAAATCACCCCTAACCTCCAACCAATTACCATTATATGTTTACTCCTCTTCATATGATCCTTTGCATGCAACATCCCAAGCATGGTGACGACTCATTCTTTGATTTCTCCAAAGGCACTTGCAATCTCCAACTCGCCTAGAAGCATTCTTCTACCAAATATATTATGTACACTTATGATCACATTAACTCTTAGAATTGCCTTCCTTTATATGGGGTAACATGGGACACTAGTGGAATCCAGATCCCTAGATTGCACATGGTTCACAAATCTCTAGCACATCCACCACTATTGTGAACGAAATGGAAAATCTAGGGGATTTTCATGAATGTCATGAGATTATTTTCCATTTCAATCGATTTTGGAAAATATTCCAAGCCTACACAAATGGATCTCTATCACTTGGGAACCGTAAATCTAGTAAAAAGCTTCTATATACCCTTACACTAAAGTATTATTCATTGTGGAGTTTAACTTAACCAATGATAGAGATCAAAATTTTTACTCTTTTCCCTACTTTTGGGGGTAATTATTGTCTTTATATGAAGTGATATAATCCAACTTTCAATCTAGGTTCAGATTCCCTCTCGACAATTCCCATGTGTTTTATACTGGAAAATATGTTTCTATGTTTATAGGAACATTATTAATCACTTTGTGATATCTAAATTGTTTTAGGAAAATTTAATTTTATATGTTAGATGATAGAGCATTGATGTGATATAAAATATACACACATATGTGTATAATTAATTTAAAAGGGACTCGAAGGAAAATAATAATCCCTTTGGACCATAATGAAGGGAAACCTTGGAGTGAGTCATTGAATGGAGATCTAAAAGTGTGATGTGTGTATAAAATAATCAATGAACAAAGAGATTATGTCAAACCAAATGCACAAGGATAAATATCATCATAATCTTCCATGTTCGTCAAACACAACTATGACTCATCTGTATACAATTGGTAGATATAAAATTGTGAAGCGTACTCAAAAGACTATTGGACCATTGAATCCATCCTAATTAAACATCCCAAAACATGTTATTCAATTCAAGTAGTACCTATAGTGTATGAAAAGATACTTCGGAAAACTCCTATACTTATTCCAACCGACAAAACAATGAAAAATATGCTACACTACAACAGACAAAATGTTTTCTTGATGCATGTCGAGGAAGTGTCTAAATCTATTGGAGAACAAGGAAGAACTCAAATCCTGGTGGAAACCTTCATAGATCGAGTCGTAATATTGTGGGAAACACATTCCCCAAGACTACAAACATGGAAAATTGTATCAACTTAGTTTGTAGAATGCTTTGGAGAAAATAAACTATCCAAATTAGTCTACATCCCTATCATCAAGGATGGGTATGATACAGTGGAAAATATCCACTATTGTGAGAATGGATGGTGCTGAGTAGGATATATATATATATATGAAAGGGTATGACGACACTTGTTTCCAAACACACTAGATGAAATACCAAATAATTGGTACAAAATCAAAGAATCATGTGGCAATACACTCAATTGGTCTGACATTAAACAAACTTTTATCAAATAATTTGAATTTATTCTAGAGGGGGGACATCTAAGAGAAACAACAAAACAAATTAAAATCTTCCTAGAAAGACCGACACCATCTATACAAAATGAAAAAGGGAATATGACTGTCAACGTAGGATCGACATAGACTTTCCACCTTTCTTTGACATAGAATAATGAAAATACAACAACAGGAAGAATCGAAATGGAAAATATAACCTGTCCTGGATAGACTTTTTGATGGAAAAGTGACCACCCATCAATGCAAAACTATGTAAAATCAATATAAAGAATGTCTAAGAAGGGGCTCAACACCCCAAATTCTCTAAAAGATTCACCAAAATCAAAGAAGGGGATCAAGATCTCGAAGAAGAAAACCACCATAGTGGATGAATGCTGAAATAAAGAGAAAACAATTCAATATATTAAATGATAATCAACTAAAAATGGAAAGAGTGGGAAACTATTGAACAGAGACAGAGATAGCCGACATCATCGAATTACTCAAAGAATATCAAGATATAATTTCACAAGACTATAAAGATATAAAATGCCTTGTAGAAGAAATGGGAGAAATGAAAATTGAGCTCATTCTTGGAGAAATGTTGATTAGAAGGTGACCTTACAAATTATCTCACAAATACAAACCCATCATCCAAAAGGAAATTAATGGAATGTGATCAAAAGGAATCATATATCCAATCAATGAAATAGAATGTGAAAGTCCTATGGTGGTTCAACAAAATAAGCACAACCCTAAAAAGTTTATAATTTGCGTCGACTTTAGAGGTCTCAAAAAACTAAGTTTAACGGATTTGTTGCCCACTCCTTTCATCAATGAAATAATTAATGAAGTTACGGGTCATGAGTGATACTAATTCACAGATGGATTTTTGGGATACAGTTAAGTGCCTATATTTAAATAATACCAATAAAAGATGGCATTTGTCTCTGAATTTGGCTCTCTTGCCTATAGGGTAATGCCATTTGGGCTAAAGAATGCCCAAACAATATTTTCAATAATAGCAGTAAAACCATTTCAAGAATACATCTACAAGACAATGGTTGTATACTTTGATGATTGTACCATATACAACATATTCAAAAACCATATACAATGGCTCTTATTAATGTTTGAGTGATGCAGACAAATACAATTTTCTCTCAATATTAAGAAGTGCATATTCTCCACACCAATTGGAATTCTCTTAGTCCACGTGGTATGTAAGGATGGTGTAAAAGTCAACATGTAAAAAATAAAAATCATCCTTGACTTGAAGCCACAGGTAAATCTGAAACATACTAAAATCTTCCTTGGACACACTGGGTATTACGAAAAATTTATATGCCACTATTCAGATATCACGTTCCCAATGGATGAGAAGGTTCATAAATAAATTGAGTTTATGTGGATTTAAGACTTCTAGGAGTCATAAAAAATTTTAAATAAGAAATTGGTTGAAGTCCCCATACTAAAATTCTCTAACTAGTCGAGAAGGTTTTACGTCCATGTCGATTCTTCAAATGTTACTGTCAGGTCGGTTCTAGCATAATCATATATGATGAGACACTTGACCACCCGAATGCATATCCTAGTTGAAATTTTAAGAAAGAAGAAAGGAATTATTCAACAACAGAAAGGGAAGCCTTGTTGACGATATTCACTTTGCATAAATTTCGACATTACTTACTTGTGAACCCATTCACATTTTTTACAAATTATCATAAATTAAAACACATATCTAATAAACATGTTCATCAAGGAAAAATATTTCGTTGGTTATTAGTATTCCAACAATTTGAATTCGATATAATCATATGACCTGGGAAAAAGAATGTCAGGCCCGACCATATTTCCCTACTCAAGACAGGGGACAACCCGACCGAAATAGAGGACGACCTTCCAAATGCATATCTATTCTATGTCGAAACAACACCAAACAATATGGAAGAAATAACAAGTTTCTTGGAAGAAGGAAAGGCACCCGAAGATCTCTCAACAAATAAAAACAAAGTGTTAGCTCTAAAATCAACACCATTTGCAATCATAAAAAAATATCTATACAAAATGAGACCAGATGATGTCTTAAGGATATTTGCTCTAGAACATGAAAGAGAAGACATTATCAACGAGGAACATGTAGAACCTACCATGGGCCACTTTTAGGCTGATAGAACAATGCAAAAGATACTTCAGGTAGTTCTGTGGTGGTTGAATTTTCATAAATATTGTCGGGAAAAGGTAAATAAATATGATAGTTGTCAAATAGTGGGTCTACCTCTCTCAAACAATGAAATTCCATTAGATTCAATCAATCGTAATCGACCATTTGAGATTTGGTGCATCGAATGTTTCGACTGATTTCCTCAAAGAGGAAGAAGAACTGACACAAAATATATGATCACTACAATTGAATATGTGACTAAGTGGGCGTAAGAAGAACCAGAAGAGAAATGCACTAAAGTGGTCGCAGTGAAATTTATTTATGAGCACATAATCACAATATTTAGATGTCCACTAACACTAATCACTTACCAAGGGACACATTTTGTAAACGAGATGATCCAAGTCCTAATAAAGAAATTTATCATTGATCATAGAAGAAAAATTGCTTACCATCCTGAAGCAAATCATGTTGTTGAATAATTTAATAAGACACTACATAAACGACTCACTAAGATCTGAGGCATCGACAAGAACGACTGGGATGAAAAAATTCCCTTAGTCTTATGGGCATACATATATTCTTATAAGAAATCGACTAGAAAAACTCTCTTTAAACTTGTCTATAGACAAGAAGCAGTGATCCCACTTCACTTATGGGCCAACTGAGACAGAGTAGAAGCTGTGGATAAATTCGACCAAGAGAGAAGTAGGAATGATCACTTTTTCCAATTGAGTAATCCAAAAGAAGGAGTATTAATAGCAATGCACAACCAAGAAGTTAAAAAACATAAACAAAAAGCATGGCATGATCATAATCTAAAAAAAAGGAGATGAAAAATGGAGACCTATTTCTACTATACGATAATTGTATCAAAGGAAAAACAAGGAGGTTAGAGACAACATGTCTTGGTGCTTATGTTATATAATATATTTGACCGAAGGGTGCAGTTCAACTTCAAAGTTTTTTGGGGCATCCATTTAAAAAATTAATTAATGGTTCCTGATTAAAGAAGTATAATACATAAAGATGAGGAACACTGTTGAAAAAGTCTGTAAAAAGAAATGCCAATAGGGACTGACCAAAACTAGAAATATAACAGGATAATCAAAGTCGATGTAGATTAATAAAAATATTAAGAAATAAATCCATTTTTTGTATTAATAAACTGGAATTCATTTACAAATAATTCAGGTACAACAATCAGGTACAAGAAACTATTATAAGAAAATATAAGTATTAAATAAGTTCCAAAGATTGGATGAAAAACTAAAGGAAGAGAATAATGGAGAGAGAAAGAAGCCCCTGGTTAAGACACAAAAAAATTGGATGAAGACAAGGTCGACACCCGAATCCATCTCCAGACTTGCAAAAAATATTCATCAAGAGACAATTGATTGACTAAGGTGGATCCAAATCAATCAGCAAGGTTTAAGAGAGTGAAGCCATCATAGAGGAGACTATGGTAAAAAATACAAAGGAAGTAATTATTAATAACATCGACTAAGAAAAACTAACAATAGGAAACCCAATGATAGAAAAGTAGAAGTTGGTCAAACCATGTATCTACTGTGGATCAACAAAGGAGACTTAGTCAATCGAGTAAGTGAAAAAAATGGCCATGAAAGATATGACTCCAAGAAGGACAGTAAATTTAAGATCCAACAGGAAAGGACTGATGGGCGTAACAAGAACATCGATGCTCGATGTGACACATAAGACCGTTATGTAGCCATTAATATAACTTCGGTTTGACTCGACACGAACAATATCCAAGCAGAAATCACTAAAATTAATGCTCGACATGACCTGCATGCATGCCAACTAAGCACTACCCTAGAGGTCCCCCCATATGAGTCAAACATACCACCATTAACTATGACAAAGATGAATGAATTTAAAGAATAACTGGTTGCATTTAATTTGAACCTTACTCTCCCGCCTATAAATTTGGAGGACGCATATGTCTATGTGTCATTTTTATTTTCTCCACCGCACTAGAGTATAGAGTCGACAGAGCAACCGAGCAAACCTGCAACTTCCCCCATCATGTGGAATATAGTCGAACTGGAATTATATATGTTGAGAATGAGAGGAAAAATCTTTGAGACAGTACAAGGATCAATACCAAGACAAAGGTCTGACATAACAACCGCAACATTGTTGCTAATTCAGATGCAAAATATTCAACAATCTCGATTAGAGGATATCGATTGGAGAAATAAATGGAAAAAATTTACAGAATGGGGTTTGGAGGATGGTTGTTGGAATCCTAAAACAAAATTCCCAGCAAAAGTAGGAATCAAACACCTCTTAGGAGCACCACAAGTCGTTGACTTAGGGTGATGGAAGGAAGAAGCAACAAAGTTTATTGTCAACCGATATCACACTTGATATATTTCACTCGACACTCCGATAGAAATAATAGGTAGGCTTATTCAAAGAATCATCAACATTCCAAAGATAGGAGTCAAGGTCCCAAAAATTTCAAATGCTAATGCTTGGATTCAAATTTTTAACGGGTAAGAAACAAAAAGAAAATTCCAAGGGGTTACTTATCAACAAGATCCACAATTTGCATGAAAGATGGAATGAAATAATTGTATCCTTATTCTTTAGACCAGCTAGTCTAGCTTTTGATGTCAAAACGACCATTGCCGAGTAAATCGACCAAATCTTCTAAAAGGAATAAATCTTTAACTTGTCTAAATACATGACCGACATCATGCAGACTATCTGCAAGGAATGCAAAGAAGCAGGTAAGGCCATAAAATTCCCCTCTTTATTAATATGGATAGAAATGAAGAAATATAATTCATTCGGTGAACCTACATTCACAATTAAGAATATTCCAACAATGGAAAAATACATAATTTTTGCAATAGAGAAGAGATGTACTTCCCATTCTCTATCTCCATAAGAATTGTTTCGACTATGGGTAGGAAACTTAAAATATAGCTCACATAGATGGCATGTCGAGTAAATAGTTCATTGAGCCATGCTGACACCCTTCCTTATTTATTTAGAACTTGATTGCACCAAACTTTGGTGTGGACTGGAGTCAGCCCCAAAACCGGAAGAGTTACATTATTAGCTAACGAAAGAGGAAATATTCACTAAATTAGAAATACAGATAGACTGAGAGATAGAAATTTCTCCTGAAGTTAACCAACCAGGACTACCTTTGGTATTCCCCCTTACCGATGTAGAACATGAGGAGGAAATATAAGAAGAGTTATATGCAATACCCTTTATTGAAGACTTAGAAGCACTGTCAATCATTTTTGCACGACGTTCGCTTAGAAAAAAAACAATCAGAGAAAAAATATAAATGGAAAAAGGCAGTCACATTCGAAGAAATATATTATGACATAGAGGATATTTGGAAAGAGGCTTTCCAATCGAATGGATGTATTGAATTTAATGACCCCGTCATTCAAGAAAAGATGATTATTATCACTAGCAAAATTGTTGAAAAAATCAAGCAGACAAAGACGAAGACTCGACAGGAGATTGGTACAGCGAAGATTATTTTAAGCTCATCATTCTAACCTAGAATGAGGGAAGCCATGGAGAAAACTAAAGTACAAAAACACTAGGTCAAACAAATAAAAAATAGACTGCGATAGATTGAAACAAGGGGAGTAAATAGGCATAAGATACACAAAATCCTAACCACTGTGGAAAATCCAAAAAAGGTCACAATGAACTGGTCAAAATTAGAATTTAGGACAAATTCAACACCAGGAAAAAGGAGAGTGACCGACTCGAAAATCAACTTTACAAGAGAATCCCCGCCAGCTCAGCCACTAGCCATAGTCAATAAATTACTTGTAAACAAGAAGAAGAGACATATTATAATTGTTGATTCGTAAGAAGCAACTTAGTCAGACTAACCATATATGCCAGTCAATGAGGAGATCAAGATCAATAGGCCTGATCAGCCTAAGTCGATCAAAGGAATACCAATCTAGTCAAAATTGTATAGAAGGATGAGCTAGTTGATCAAATACCAATCCATTTGATCCATCCATTTGACAATATACAATGGTCGATCAGTAATCAAGAAGTTGACCTCTAGGAAATCAATACCCAAGATGTTAATATTCATGAATCAGGACCAGTATATATTATGATCAATGTATCCACTAAAGAAGAACAAATAAATATACAAGATAACTTAATAGAAAAACAATAAGAACAAGAATATAGAGAGGAATCCTTCCTAGAAAACTCTTTGACTAAGGATACAACACAAGGTCAGACGTAGGCTCAACAGGATCCTTTGTAAAAAGAATCAAAGAAGACACAAAAGAAGGAAACAACAATATAGGAGCACGTCGATCAGACTCACTTACCTGCACAATAGACCACACAAGATTAATATAAATATGGGGGGTAAAAAAAAACATCACGAAAGTGTAAGAAAAATAAACCCGCACAAATCATCTTTAAAATGACCCAACCATCTAGCTCGTCTGGATCAGGTGTCGAAAGTACACTCGAGAAAACATCAATCTCTAACCAACACCTATTTGGATTACATCAAGTCATCTCAAATTAATGAACAAATAGGTGGAAAAAAATTATTAAAGAAGGAATTCGAGTTTCTAAAATAAAGGAGGATCAAAGGAAAATGCTACAAGAATGCAGAGAGAAGGTCATAAATAATTTAGGATTAGAGAAGTTGCTAGAAATGGAGGACTCCTTGGTAGGTTTTAAAGACTTGGTCGAGAGGATGATCAAAGCTAATATAGAAAACCAACAACAATTTGAACTTCTCCAAAACGAAAAGAAAGATATAGAACAACAATATTGCCTAGCAATGATTGATAATCAAACAATCCAAGAGTAGACAACTACCATTATGGTGAAAGAATACAACCATTTAAAGGACTAAGACAAAATGTGGAGGAATTCACAAAGCATGCTACAATACTAAATTTTGTGGTAAATAATTGGCCAACTTACTCTGCATTTGCATTCAACAAGTGTAGAATACAAAAATTTGTAGTCAAAACATAGAAAAGAACAGAAATATGATGAATGACATCAAGATCAAAGAGGCCCTCATAAATCAATTAGAAAAAGAAAAGGTAGTACAGTCACAGCTCTCACAACAACAACAAGAATGGTAGAAGGAAGGGCACAAATTACAGTTGGAAACCGATAGCGTAATAATTCACTTTGCACAACTCAGAGAAAATATTCAAGAGATATAGTAAGAGATTGACCTAGTATCAGTCATAGTACAAAAATAAGAAATAGAAGAAAAGGTAAAGTTGTTAGGTCAGATCAAGATGTTAGGCCTGGAATCACAACAGTCAATGAATGCATGGCATGACTTCACCCAACATCTATAGCATTCATCTCCCAACATTTTATAGAGTGACTTCGAAGCCAATACAGAAATAATACCAAATAACATAGTTGAATCGACTAGCGACATAGATTTTGGTGTAGAAGGAAAGCTGAATATGGCTCCATAATCCTAGCAAGCACCATACAATTTTGGCTATAATTCATCTTCTTTATCTCCTTCTCTCATTATTATTTTGTAAACCGACAATGTAAAATAAATTTATGTTATGTTGGTCTCTTTCTTGGGGCGTGCAAGGAATTGAGGTGGGGGGAGATGTTGTACGGGCTAGTTGACTCTATCGACTAAACCTAAAAGTCGACTAAGAGTTAGTCGGTTGACTGTGTATGTCAAAAGTATAAGTCAATCAAGGGTTCTGTTAACCGAAAAATACATGTAGTTAAGTAGTTACAACTTTTTGGTAACTGAATATGTAGGTATAAATAAACATACATGTAGCAAAGAATATGTCTAGATTGTGTTGTATTGATTCATCTATCTAATAAAGTTATTTTCTTTTGGCTTCCGCTACTTTGTGTATGTCTTTATCTATATGTATGTATATGTGATTCTATGTTTTCTTATGTACTGAACAACTAGTAACACTTACCTAGCTTTCTCTATATTACAAAAATATCCTTTGAATGAGCCATCCTACTATGTTCACCCTTACCTTTTTCTTGAACATTGGAATTGCATGGGAATCTCATGGTTGACATAGGAAATAAAAATAGATATTTGGGATTTTTTTAGAATTTGGTTCTCATTAATTTTTGTTTTATAGGATTTCCAGGTTAGGAGTTTTGTTCAATCTTCTAACTAGGCTCAAATTGGTCACTTAAGTAAAAAAAAATCATGTCTAAATATTTCGAGGTATATATAGAGTTCCACTAGTGAAATTGTAAAGAAAATAGTCCATGGTGTTTCATGTCCATATTTTAAACTTGCTAGGGAAATAATTGAAAATTGAATGTTCATACAAGTTTGGTCTCTTGGAAGGCACTAATTGAATGTAATCTATATGAAATGAAAGAATATTATAATGGGAAACAAAGTCAAACAACAAAGACGATAGGTACTACTTAAGGGGGGGATAATAATCATTCCTTCCAACCACCCAAGCTACATCTAATGTGCACGCACGCGCGCGCACACACACACACACACACATATATATTGGTACCATTTCATGATAACTTTTTGAACAATAATCATTATCATGAAGAGAAATAAGAATGTCTTTGTATGAGAAACAAAAGTGGAAGAACCTACAAGTGAAACAACATGCCAAGAGAAATTAAGGAACCCATCATCAATTGGAAAAACCTATCAACAAAATATGAAACTTAGAAGGATGAGTTATTCATAGAAAAGCATGTACAACTAATTATTCATTCATAACATATTTTTTAGAAAAAGTGTGGCAACTTAAAACTCCTAGTTCTTGGTTCTTTACATTGACACAATTATATCATATTGGTTCATTATTTGCAATTTTTCCATTTATTTTTTATATATAAAAGGAATTTAGTTTATAAAATTTATCATTATTTAAATGTAATATTAGTAAATTGGATATTTTTTTATATTTATATAATTATTTAGTCCATAATATATATAGGTGGTATAGATTACTATTTATACCAATAAATTAAATATGTATATTTTTATTGTAAAATAAATTGGAATGCAAATATTACTATTCTTAACTTAATGAAGTATATTTTTTGCATGAGAGGTAACAATAAAATAATTAAATATATTAATGAACCTTTTTATAAACATTACTCTTTTTCAACTTAATCAACTACATTTTTACATGAAGGGAAACAATAAAATAATCAAATATGATAAAAAAAAAAATTCCTTTTATAAAACTAAGTAAATAATTAAATAAAAAAATAATCAACGTTTTGAAGAAGCAATGAAATAATTAAATATGATAATCAACCTTTTGAAATAGAAAAACATAAATTAAAAATTATTTTACCTTTCATAGTACTCGAATTTCTTGCAAATGTATAAACTAATATTTTTTGGATAACAATAATCCTTGATGAATTCTATAGTATAAAACATTCGTTATAGTATAAAACATTCGTTATTTAATTGAAAATTATACTCCATTATATATGAAGTTATGTTTGAATGTTGTTGTTAACGCGTATTAGTTCCTTAATAATGTTTAAAGTAAAATTCAAATCACACATAAAATAAAAATTATAAAAAATCAGAGTAGTGGGGAGCATGCGTATAACCTGTGTATCTCTGTTGTTATCTTGTACTGAATTTGAACACTTCCGATGCCTTTCCAATATCTTGCTCATACTGCCCAAACAACTCCAAAAGTGAGTTAATGTTTACAAGAAAGTTTCAATTTCTATTAGAAAAATTGAACATTGAATTATCTACAATTCTATTCAACTTGATAAAATTGGGTAAAAACTACCTAATAACTCTAAAAGCTATTTTACAAATTATTAGCGATATTAAATTTTGCATTCTTTTTCAATAATAAAATACTTGACTACTCTAAATATTAAATATGATCGTAAAATAATTTACAAGTTTTGATAAAAAAATACTTGACTACTCTAGACATGATCATAAATTAATTTACAAGTTTTGACAATATTTACGTTTGAATACCCTGAATGGTATGTTTAATTTTACACAGTTAAAGTTAAAAAAATAATAACCCTAAAAAATCAATTAATATTTTTTTTATATTATTTTTTTTTTTTAAAGTAATATGGATGGATTATATCAAAATCTTGTCCAATATCGTTTGAATAACTTAAATGGTATGTGTAACTAAAGTTAAGAAAAGTTAAAACTAAAAAATTAATTAATAAAAAAATTTATATTATTTTTATTTTTTTTAAGTGATATGAATGGATTATATCACAATCCCATCCATTATGAAGATGAGTGGATAGGGGGTCTTACTACAGGAAGTTAAGAAAATCTAAAGCTAAAAAATTAATTAATAGAATTTTTATATTATTTTTACTTATTTTTCAAGTGATATGGATGGATTATATCAAAATCCCGTCCAATATGAAGATGAATGGCTAGGGGGTCTTACTACAGGACAAAGAAGACGAGTTAAAGAGGATTGGGGATAAGTCTTCACTTCTCTTTGTCAAAAACGTGTATGATGGCTTAGTTACAACAATCTGGACAGAGTCAATCAGAGGGTGGAGGCATTCATTTTGGAAATGAGATTTATTTTTAGAAATAAAGCTATTCATCTTAAAGGGTTGGAAAGGGCCTACATGCTTTCACCTTTGCAAAAGGGAATCTGTAAATCATATATTGATTTGAGGGTGGAGGCATTCATTTTGGAAATGAGATTTAGCCTTAAAGATAAAACTATTTATCTAGCTAGCAGTGACAAACAAAATTTTAACATGAGATAATTTACAAATAAAGGGTTGGGAAGGGCCTAGATGTTGTCACCTTTGCAAAAAGGAATCAGAAACTGTAAATTATCTATTGATCCATTGCATATTTACAAAGCATGTGTGAAACAACATTCGAATTGGGCTAAAATTAAAAAAAGAATGGGAAAGAAACACTTTAACAAAATGTTACAAAAAGTGGTTAGAGAAGAAAACTGTTCCCACTACTCTACCCACAATAATTTGTTGGAATGTTTGGTTGGAAAGAAATAAAGTCCTATTTGAGGAGGGGTATCCTTCTATCAGTTTTGTAGTCACAAAGTCTCTTGGAGAATTAAAAAGAATTTGAGATTATCAGCAGATTCCTCTAGTCTGATCTTGTATACCAACACAACAAGAAGGGACCACAGTGGAATGGTTTGATGGGGCGACATAGTCTAGTGGCCAGCAGAGTGGGGTAGGGGGTGATTATAAACTTTGATTATTCTATTTATAAATGGATCTTTAATTATGGAGAGGGTACAAATACAAGGGCATAATTACTCGGATTTTGGGAAACTTTGACTTTGGAAACTCTGTTGGATATTAGAGACATCAAGGTACTAGGAAATTAAAAAATAGTAATTGAGTAATTAAATGATAAAGGCATTATACAGGTTTATGATTTAGACTGTTGTAAGGAGAGAATCATAGACCTTATCAAAATGAATCATAGACCTTATCAAAATTTTCAAAGAAATCAGTTTCACTCATATTTGCAGAGATTTCAATAGGGAGGCATACCTTCTATCAAAAGAGGCTATTCAACAATAAGAAGGAAAAAAATCATATTTCACTTGGTTAGATGGAAAAGAAGGTCCTAGTTTGTCCATTAAGTTATATTAGCTTAGCAATACTTTTTTGTTGTTTTTGGTTTAGTATGAGGTTGTGACTATTCTATTACTCTCTCTAGAGAGTTGAAGGTCTCCATCGCAGCCTAGGAGCTGGCTACCATATTTTCACAGCCTGGGAGCTGGCTACCCTGTTTTCAGTATCTTCTTGGTACTAAGGGGAAAAAGAAAATCCTTTTTTTGTTGTCTTGTGTTCTGCTCAGAATTGACTTTGTCAAGCTATGTATGTCTTTTTTTGAACAAAATTATATATGGATATAATGAGAAATTTAAGATGGGAAAAGAAAAGAGTGGTTAGGTAGAAATTATTAAGTGAATAGAGGATGAACCTCTGTTGTATGAAAAATAGAATCCCAAAATTATTGTTGTTTACATGTTTTCTGTACATATTTTAGTTTAGTTGAACATCTAACGAGAAAGTCAAAAGAATCTCTATAATGGTAGGTTGTTGAGATTCCACAATTTTAGTGATGCTCTAAAATGGTAAGTTGTTGAGATTGCACAATTTTAGTGATGGATACAGAAAAAAGTAAAAAAATAGAATGTTTAAGCTTATCTTTATGATTTGTATAAAAAAAAGTTCAGTAAACATGCTATCTTAAACCTAAAAATGACATAATCAAATACCCGTTGGCTTGTCGCCCTCATCCTCCTGCCACGTTGCTATGGCCTGAATGACAAATGGTTGGGCACACGTTGGACATTTTCGATTCGCCGAGGAATTGGAGTAAGCATCCAGAAGCATATCCAAACGTTGTCCCATTAGGAGGGCTCTGTGTTCCTGGTTTGCCATTTGTCCTTGAAGTTCAAACACTAGGTCCAGTTGTACCGCATGGAGGAATGGTGGTTGGGCACTGGATTGTGCATGCATTCCCTTTGTGTCTGCCTCGCCTAGAATAACCATCCCTGCTTCTGTGCTGGCCTCATCTTTTTCCCTAGTTGTTATGTCTGTATGGTGCACCATCACCGTGCAATTCCTCTGCAAGACCATGTCCATGTAAGGCACTTCCTCAACATAACACATTGGGAAATCCTCACAGAGCCTCCTCCTTGTGTTGTCTCTTGCTTGAGTGTCTTCCATGTATGGTATTTCCTCGACGTAACAGATTGGAAAATCCTCCTCAAGCCTCCCTCTCATGCTACTTCCAGCTAGATTTTTAGGTGAAGTTGGAGGATTTTCTTCTTGCATAATGCCTGTGGGCTGCCAATTATCCAGTGTTGGTGGGGTATGAGCATGCTCCTCCATCGCAGACTCAATTGCAGGGCATGAAGTGCGACATGGGAAACCCTTTCTCTCTAACAAGGAATGGAGTTGGCGAGCGAGAGTTCTCTTTCCATATGTTGTCTCCTCTGGCGTTGAACAGTGTGGGTGTACCAAGCCGAACCCCGACAAGGCTTGCCTCACTCCCTGGGCATCGTGGAGCAGGAGTGGGTATCAAACTCACTAGGGCTCAGAGAATTCTGAAGGATGCAAAGAAGAACACACTAGAGCTCACAGTCGGTCGAAAATTGCAGAGCAAGAATGAGCCGAATGTGACCATGCCTCTTCGCTTTCACAATTTTGTGGGACACCTGCACCTGTCCTTGTAATAACTCTGCCATACTAAATGCTTGCAGTTCCGTCCCTTTCCCGCGAGGGAGAAGTCGCTCACCCGGAGGTCTGCTGTAATGACCTACTCCCATCGTTAATGTTGAATAGATGGGGAGCGACTTGCCGCATTTAAACCAAGGTTGGGCGCCATATGAGGTGGCGGTGTTGTGCAACGTGTCACCCCAACCAAAAAATAAAATATCCATATTAATTACAATCTTATATCCATAATGATTTTCTAAAAAATACAATATCTCTATCATTATCATCAAATGAAATATCGATATTAATTGCAACCTTATATCCATAACAATTCCAAAACCAAAAACTATATTCTTTTAAAAATTCAATACATGTAATAAAATATACATTTAAAAAACTTAACACCCAACATTTATCAACGAATTTCTCTTCGGACGATGTAAATACACAACAAAGAAAAAATAAAAATATAGAAACTCAAGGCTTCCTACTAGTAGATACTATCTCAAATGTAATATTATAACTTGTTCCTTCTATTTAGTAAATACATAATTAACATTATAGCACAGCTTCATAGCTTCTGCCACTCAGGCATGGCAGGTATGGAATATATGCTTTCAATAATAAAAAATTAGACCATGGAATTAACTAATGATATACACATGTTAATGTTACTGACTTTCTTGAAAGAAATCCTTCCAGTAATACTAGAAAGATAAGTTTTCATTCTCTTTATTGGGATATCAGTTAAAGGGTAATGGCTCAATATAGAGTAAGTTAAAGTTCTTCTACATCAGATTCCACAACGGAAAAATATTTAAATTTTATTAATATTGATTTAATGGAAGGATTTTGTATTTTTGAAGAAGAAAGATGTTGAAACAATTTTGGAAAGTTTTGGTGATGATGTTTGGAAAGTGTTCGGTGATAATGTTTACTTTGAAAAATCCATAATATTTATAAAATAAATTACTTATAAAAAATAAAAGAAATGTATTTTATAATATCATTTCCATATCCCCTCGGATGGGGTGTCTGTTATGCATGTATGAGCATGTGTCACTGTGAGCTTGGGGTGTATGTTATGCATATATGAGCATGTATCACTGTGAGCTTGGGGTGCCACTTTGTGCTTAGATAACTTCCATGCCAGGTGCTTTTTATGACCCCAAACTCCCCTGTCAGATAATATATTGGGAACACTCCTCCTGCAAGTATGATGTATGTATGAATTACCTCCTCTGGTATCATCGGCCTGCACATTATTAACAATGTAGTTAAGAAAGTCTTTGTCATATAAGTTATGGAAGATTTGATGACGATGGTTTTTCTAAATATAGCCATCCAAGAAAAGTTCAACATTTCAACCCCTTGTTCATGAGAGGTATGCAGCATTTGCATTGTCTTGGTTTCGAGCTCTTGCCTTCGAGCAACTCAACGTCTTGGTCCACTATTGTAGAAAGCATCTCCCCTACCCTCACCATGTCTGGTGAGAGGGAACGCTCCAAAAGGGTACCCATGATCCTCCTCGATGAATATTGATTCATAGCAATTTATGTAGGCCATTGCAGATGAAGAAAAACATTCCTCCGCTACACACCATGAAGCGACGAACTCAAGCTTTACTAGGAGTGAAGAAGACTGGGGTCCTATCATCGTTAAGGAAGAAATTCCTCCACCTCTTGAAGCAGATCCAGGTGAGCAGGTAGAGAATTTACGTGGAAATCGAGAGGAAGAGGCCGATAATATGGATTCTCGACATGGGAAGTTGGAAAGAGAGGAATCCTCCCCTTCCAGATATGAGCGAACCGCCCATTTTCTTCTCTACTAGTCATTTGTAATTAATAATTAATATTTGAGATTCACCAAGACATGGCAAATATGAGATTTCGCCAGGAGAAAATTGAAGCTAGGAAGCTAGGATTACTGCTCTTTTCAATCAACTCCCAGAATAGAAGCAGAACATCATTGGCCCGGATTGGTATGCACCACCTCCAAACCATGGTGATGGCACTGTACTAGGCGAATAAGGATTTTATAAGCTAGGAATATTGTTCTTTCCAATCAACTCCTATAGCAGCAGAACATCATTGGCCCGGATTAGCATGCACCACCTCCAAACCGTGGTGATGGCACTGTACCAAGGGAATAAGGATTTTATAGCTATGTTGAAGACTCTCCCTTATTCAACAGATTTAGTTTTTTTTTTATTAGATATAGGATGCTTAGATATATAGCAGATTATGAATAGAAGAAGTTCATTATTTTTTTGTAATCAGAACTTAAAGGCAAGAGTTGCCTACCTATTTTGGGAGCTTCGGTATTCCTATTTTGGGAGCTTTGGTTTCCTATTTTGGAGCTTTTGTAAATGCTTTGTAATAGTTATTTTCAACTAATAGAAGGTACTGCAATAAGGTTATGATGAATTTTATGAACAATAAAGTATTTAAAATTAGTTAAGTTGTGAAATTGGTTAATGTTCCATGAAAGGGGAAAGTTAAAATGAAATGGGGTTTCTCTTCAACTTCTTACTATAAAAAAAAATTACATATCCACTCATTCCAAAGTGTTTTTGGATTGTTCCAATAACCAATTTCAATATGGAAGTCAAAAATATTGGTTCAAAATTTTGACAATATTAGTTTTGTATTTTACTTTTATAATGCTGAAAAAATAATTTTTATTAGTTAAATTAACATTTATACAATAATTAATAATTATTGTTTTCAAATCCCTTTTATATTTAATATTTTATTATTTTTAATAAGAATCCTCAAGGATTTTTGCTCCAATATGGGTATGACTGTTAATACTGATAAGACTAAGGTCATGATTATTAAATCCAATAAGATCTCTTATGATACCTTTGTATATGACAACAACAACTTGAAGGAAGTGAATTCATACAAATATCTTGGAATTGATATTCACCACAAGATTAATTGGAATTATAGCATTGAGAAAAGGATTATTGGGGGATGTAAAGCTTATTATGGGCTTGAAAACAATTGTAAATCAGCTGAACTTTGGAGTTGGGATAAGAAGAAACTCCTCTTTGAGACTCTTGTTACACCTGTTATTCATTATGGATGTGAAGTATGAGGCTGTAGTATCTCTCGTGAATCCTGGAGAAAGATGGTTGTAGTATCTCTCGTGAATCCTCGAGAAAGATAGAGCAAATACAAAAGAATTTTATCACCTATAATCTCATAATTAAAGGAAATACGCCCTATCCCATCCTCCTCGTAGAAACTAGCCTCTCCCCTATTGAGATCATGGCTATGACTAGATACCTAATGTATAAGAACAAATTAAACAACATGGAAGAAAAGAGGCTACCTAAAATTGCTTCCAAATCAAGTCATAACCACCATCGACTCAAGTTAGGATGGCATAAAGACGCCCAATCTTGGCTAAACTATTGGGGAATAATGGAAGAAACCATTTTGCAGAATAAAGATACTATTAAAAAAAACGTCAAATCAAAATTTAAGAAAAAAATGTGGTGTGATAAAGAGTTAGAGGAAAAAAGAAAATTAAGGTATTATAAAGATGTAATCAACCCTAATCTAGAAGATCAAAATTATCTATCTGTTTTGCCAAGTGTAAAGAAAAAAATAAGCATTGCTAAGATAAGAACAAATTCTCACGAGCTCCATAGTGAAACTGGGAGTTGGTCAATTCGTAAAATGCCATGGGATGAAAGAGTGTGTCACCTTTGTGACACTAAGAAGGTTGAAGATGAAAAGCACTTTCTCTTAGATTGTCCAACCTGTTATCGCACGGTTTGTAGGAAGGGTTTAGTCAGCTTGAGTCAAGGCTTAAAACCGGCGTAACAGGAGCTTCCCCACCAACTGTCACCTCCATGGGGGGCTCTTTATATTTAGGAGGACTAGTCCAAGGGAGACGTCCCTATGTAATCTGGGTTTTAGAAGGGCTAAAGAGGTAATGGACCAAGTCAAAGAAGTTCCCCTTTCACAAATTACTGCCAGGATGAGATAGTCAGAAGGATTCTTCCACTGGATGGCACCTGTTTGCGAGACAAGACAAATAAAGCTAGAAATGTGCTTGCAGTGGGTTAGTACTTTCACAATATCAATGACTATCCTCCAATATATGAGCAATGATGAGATATAATTATTGACGAAGTCAATGATTATCAAACAAAGACAAATAGCTTATATCACTTCTTCAATAAGTACACCAAAAGATAAGAGTATTCAATGTGCAAAATTAGATCCTTATCATATCACAATGCTACAAATATCAAATTTGCTCATAGTAGATAATGTTGCTGCGTCACCTATATTGTTGCTACAAGAAGTGTGACGTCAAGCATTTTATTGATAGGTCAAAATGAAGACAAAGAGTGAAACGTTTTGTCAACTGAGCTCACAAATGCAATCACTAACTCAAAGTCAGTCAATATAGATAACAAATGTCACAACGTTGCATGCCAAGCAAGAGATCTAAAAGGTGTGACGTCACCTATATAAGTTTGTTACAGTCACTATGACGTCAGCCCTATCAACAAGTCAATTTGAAAGGGAAAGAGCACAACGTTTTACCAAACAAGCTTATAAATGTAATCAATAGCTCAAACCTATCAAAAGAAGGTGACAAAGTAAAAACGTTTATGTCAAAACAAGAGATCAAGCAAAGTATGACGTCACCTATATAATTTTTGTTGCAGTTTAGGGTTAGCTAGCCAAGAAGTAGACGTTTTAGCCAATTCAACCAATGAAAACTTGTAAAATCTCTATGGCTATGACAAGATGACTAGGCCGCACCTTTCTATCCAAACACAGTTTCAAAATCAGCAGGACGTCATCTTGTTAGGGTTAGTTCAAAGTGGCTAGGGTTAGACGCTAGGTTAGTTAGGGTTTCAAATTAAAAGTAGTTTGAAAGAGAGTTTAAGGCATAAACAAGCTCAAGAAGGTTTCTAGACTAATGCCTTGGGTTAGTGGAGTCAAATGAGGTGAGGTTAATAGCTTGGAAGGCTTAAACTCAAGGACAAGAGGATTAGGTTTTGATGGTGTTGCTATGGCAAGGCCACCAAACCAAAACCCTAAGGAGAAAAAGGCTTACCTAGGTGTAGCTAAGGCTAGGCCTAAAGCTTTCTCTTCTTTCCTTGAGACTTCTTTGGCAAAACGGCTAGCTTAGAAGCACAAATCTAGGGCTGAAAAGTGTTGCTTCATACAAGGCCTTTCAAAACCCTAGAAGTAAACCCTAGGTGTAAACTAAATTAGGACGCCTTCTTTCTTCAATTTGTGCTTAAAACTAACTCAAGATAAGAGGGAATCTAGTGTAGCTATGGCTAGGCTAAAACTCCTTCAAATCAAATGGCTATAAGATTTATTCATGGGGACATGAAGCCACAACCTACTTGTGTGTTGGCTCCCTATGGTTTCAAGGATTAAGAAAATGACAACAAGATAAAAATTAATGCAAGATGTTAAATCAACAACCATTCATTCAAGAAGTTTTGATGAAAAACACTTACAAGATCATGAAGAAGCATAGTCCATATCCTAGTTGTAAACCTTCCAATGAATAAAAGCACCACTTGCCAAACAATAGCTCTCCAAGAAGTTGCGCCTCACTCCAAAAAGAGAAGAAAAACCAAGACAAAAGACCAGAAATGTATTTCTCCAAGAGAGCAAGTTGTGTTATGATAAAATGAAGAGGCAACGTCCTCTATTTATATGATCTCATGACCTTTAATTTACAAAATAGGTCAACAAAATAGCCGACAAGGCTAACATTACATTATTCTAATCATTTGTCACTTTTACATGCTAAAATGCCAAAAATGAGCTAATAATGGAGACGCCAGGCCCGTTTAGGGGAGACGTTGGCCCTTTTAGGGCAAAATCATCATCCTGCAACCCAGACGTTGGCCCCCCTGGGGCTCCTGCAGCCTGTTAAATGTGCAAAACAAGCCCAACATGCTTCCCTCTGCTCCAGAAAGCATCCAGCTAGCACTGGTGGCGTCCTGTCCATCTAGGTCAACGTCCCACCTGCAAGGGGATGATCCCCATAGGCTAGGTATCTCCCAAAACGTCCTGATGAGGGCGTCCTTCTTCTTCTCTGTGCAATGGATTGTCACCAACCTGTCCTGCCTCTGCCATCCCAACGTCCATCTAATGGGCTCTTCAGCCCCATGGAGGTCCGAACTAATCATCTCCCCATGTGCACCG
>JASDQU010101312.1:400898-486479 GCA_032191745.1 Picea mariana
TTTTCAAAATATTGATCACACTACCAGCCTTCCTAACCTCTTAACTCAACAAAAGTATGGTGATCTTGGAAAGCTTCTCTTACTGCTTTTCAAATATAGAAACAAAATTCTAAAGAATCACAAGTAATCACCTACCCTCTTAAGGTCCGATAGACCAATTAATTTTTTTTCATCATCATCATCATTAATAATATAATATTTTATTATCTTTAATAAACTGTATTTTTTTTTTTGCGGCACACAAGGTCAGTTGGGGGAAGTTTAACTCGAAACCTCATGGAACTTCATTTTCACGGCACTTGCCAATTGAGCTGCCCCCAGAAGCTCTAATAAACTGTAAATTTTAATACTGTAAATATTAATAATTTTATAGTATTATATACTATAAATATTAATAATTTTATAATATTATTTTATATTTCTATTATAGTTAATTTAAACTTAAAAATCTCTGATCTAACTTGTTTTAAATATATAATAAATATTCTTCATACTCATACTAAAACAATGAATACCAATCCACCCAACTTAAGCAATCAATATTTATACTAAATATCTAATCATAAATGGTTATTTCTCATACTAACAATTTAAGAACAACTTATCTTTACCCAATATGAAAAACAAACATTTATATCAAATATCTAATCATTGAATTAAATACCTAAAAAATTGTTTAATCATTGATTTAAATAGTTAAAAAGTACATCCAATTTTAATAAAAAAAAAATAACATACAAAAACAAATATTTATATTAAATATCTACAAATATTTATATTAAATATCTAATTATTGATTTAGATGTCTAAAAAGTGTATCCAATTTCAATAAGAAAAAGAACACTAAAGATATTTAAATTTAAAATTATAAAAAAATAAAATAAAAAATATTTAAATTTAAAATTATAGATTATTAAGAAAATTTTGGATTTTCAAAATTTTATTCCAGGTCTCACGAGGGATGCCAAGCCGGAACTTCACAACCGTAATAAGCTTTCAGCCCAACAATGATTTTCTTCTGCACATTGCGGTTCAGTTCAGATGGAAACTAAAATTGATACCCACGTGATTGTAATATTTGACCTCTTTAAGGGTACTTCGTTTCAAGAGAAATTACTATTTTTCTATTATAAAAAATACCTCTTCGAGGGTACGTCTTTTTTCCATAAATGATTGGTTTTCTATTATTAAAATTGTTGTATTGACATTATTTAATGTTTTAATATATTAGATTTTTTTTCCTATAAATTATTCTTTTTTATTATTGAAAATGTTTTATTGACATTGGTCAATGTTCTAATACAACTTAAGTGGGCCTAATAGTTAAGAATATGTGTTTTCACTTAAAAGGTYACAMGTTGAAATCCAGAGGGGGAGGGTATGTATACCTTCATAGACTTTACCAGTGAAATCTCTAGGCGGAGGGGCTCCCTTGTCCCACAAACAAGGGGGTCTCATACACCCATTTGGTGTGGCTTGGCCATAACCTTAAAAATAAATTATTATTATTATTATTATTATTATTGAGAAAATGGATAATTTTTCCAACTATTTTGGAAATCTTAAACTTTCCTTCTTCAACATTCATTCATAGACCATGAAAATGAGAAGAATTTTTTTCTTACAATGAGATTAGATAAATTTTAATGTCCATTCCCTCAATACAAAATTCTAATAAACTTATCACAAAGTTTAACATAAAAATAAATTTTTTTTTTATGTTTTTTCTAGCCCTTCTTTAATCCATTGGAAACCAAGAGTTGCATGTCTTTTCAATAGAATATTCTCTTCTCCCTTAATAATAAATATGGTGGGCTCATAATGAGCTTATGTTTTTAGTTTCAAATCCTCGTACCTAAACTTTTTTTCCACTTATTCCTACTCTATCTCCTCAATATTTTTTTTCTTCTTCCATTTCTAATTTTTCTTCCTTGTCTTCTTAAAAATAGCATCCTTAGGAGATGGATCTAGCTTTTTTTAGTTGAATTTAAGGGTTCCTATTGATATATTTTGGATTATCTATACCATATAAATTCACAAGAGTTTCAAACTAATCATTATGCAAAATCTCTTCAGTTTTCTTAGTTGAGGCGACCATTTACCATGTGGTTTTATTGTGATTGTTTTAAACTTGGTTTCAATTTTTGGATTTTTTTTGAAGATGGATTATCATGTTCACATTTCATATAATTTTTGTAAAGCGCACATATTCATGACCAATACAACACTTATGAAATATGTTGTTTAGAATCTGGAGCTTACTCCACTCATCCATTTTGATTTGCAAAACCTCTAGAAGTCCCTTCTTGAGATCAATCATCACATAAATTTTTGCACAAGAGTACATGTTTCCTAATCTGGAGCTTATTCCACTCATCCATTTTGATTTGTTTAGAATCTGGAGCTTACTCCACTAATCCATTTCGATTTGCAAAACCTCTAGAAGTCCCTTCTCGAGATCAATCATCACACAAATTTTTTCACAAGATTACATGTTTCCTAATCTGGAGCTTACTCCACTCATCCATTTTGATTTGCAAAACCTCTAGAAGTCCCTTCTCGAGATCAATCATCACACAAATTTTTGCACAAGAGTACATGTTTCCTTTTGGCTCTTCTCAATAAACGCATCTTCCCAATTTCTGCTCAATGTCTCTAGGAGAGCTCTCATCCCCCAAAAATAGAGGAAGATAAGGAAATATGACCTGTGATGTGGATATGTCTTCATCTAAATTTAATTCTAGGGACAATGGGGAAAGAAATATTCCCTTGCAACCCATAAAATATGGACTAGGGGGTAGAGTATTAAATTGTTTGTTTCTTTGTTGAAAACAATAATAATAAAAAAAAAAACCAACATATAGAAAGAGAGAATAATCGACCATTAACCTTATTACACCAATTCTCAACCACCCAGGAACCATGGCCTTTGGGCTAGGAAAAATACACATCTACTAGATTGAGGTGGATTTGTTTTCCTAGGGTGCATAGACCGAACAAAGGAATGAAATGCATGTATTTTTGCATAGGGATTAGTACCCACCTTACATTTTAACTAGCTCCAACTAGAATGGATAACATATGTACGAACTAGCTAAGATCGAGTTGTACTCTAGATATATTGGCTAGATGTTCTCTATACATCTATAGAAAAAAACAAGGGTTCATGCAAGTGGTGACGAGTGTAATCCCTAGCTAGAGTGAGAGATACATGTGGACTTCCTCATTCAAATTCTCAGTGGGTCACCAAGTTTTCTTTGATAAATATAAGAAAACAGTTTCAAAGAATCTCCTGGTAATATGTGAGCATATATTTTTGACACATCTTGAAGGGTCTTATCAAAATAAAAAAATATATGATAAGATTGACGTCCAAAAGAAGGATGAAAATGAGTTTCGCCATATTAATACTAATATACCCCTCCCCTTCTAAACATTGATTAATTTTATTAATATAAATGTCAAAAAAGGCAAGGCATTAGTCACTACTAACATCCAATAACCATTACTTATTAGATTTCATCCTATAAGTAAATTTTTCATAGAACTTAATCACCATATTATGGAGGTTAGAAAATCATAATTTCTTCAAATCTCTTCCATATTCGGACTATAAATATGGTGCTAAACAATTTTTTAAAATCAATGAAATAAAAGATGCCACCTTCCCTTTTGTCTCTATAATCTTCACATGTAACAAGGTGATCAACTATAACATGTAAATTCACAAGTATTACTTGTACTTTAACAATGTTATTATTGTTCACATGTAACGAGGTGATCAGCTATAATATGTAAATTCATAAGTATTACTTGTACTTTAACAATGTTATTGTTATTATTGTTCACATGTAACAAGGTGATCATTTATAACATGTAAATTCACAAGTATTACTTGTACTTTAACAATTTTATTATTATTATAGTATGTAAATCACTTATTATTTTTTCTTTCAAAAAACAAACTAACTATTTCTTTTGAAAAGAGATTAATTATAATATTTCATTATTTAACAAATCTACTTAATTTCTTAATGTGAAAATACTAGGAAAAAGTAAACTTTCATTCTATTCCTAAGGGAATCCTCACTTGAAAACCTCATTTCACTCTATTCCTAAGGGAATCCTCACTTTGACAACTTCATTGAAAATATGTTTAATATGACGCAACATGATTGAACGCCCATGTTCTAGAATGTCAACTTGGTATTCTTCAATGTGTTTATTTGTTCTATCAACAAAGCGCTTAACCTTGATTTTATGTTCTCAAAGTGGCATGGACGTCCTTAAAGACTTAAAGGCACACTCAAATTTTTTTAATGTATGAGTTAGATTCATTTATGTTAATATTAATTTAATTTGTAGTTTTTTTTAATGATGAATACAAATATTTTAAATTCTCTTCTATATAATTTTATAAATGATTTTAAAGTTTTAGTTAAATATTCACATTTTATTATTTTTTATTAATAGTTTATAATATTTAATTTATTATTTTTATTATAATTTTTTTTAATATTATTTCATGTTTTATTAGAATCATTATAAATTCTTTTAATATTGTTTCTTGTAATGTCAAATTTTAGATTTTATTACGATCAAAAGAGGTTATTTTTTAACTATTTAGAATTTTTTTTAATATTTTTGTAAGGTAAAAAAGTAAATCTCATATTTTTGCTTATAATAAGTAACAAAATATGCTATTTTCTTCACCTATAAGTTTTTTTAAAATATTTTCTAAAATGAAATTTCGATACAAATTCTCAATATCTCAATTGTATCATTTTACAACAAATACTATAAATTATGAAGAATATATATATATATATATATATATATATATAAATTAGAAAATCATTATACACACCAAAAAAAACATATTTTATCTATATTTTATTATTTAATCAAACAGATATTTATACATAAAGTTGTTTTTGCTTAAATACATAACTAAGAAAATATCTCAACTACACATAAACTCTTTTGTTGGTTAAGAAAAGCAAACTCTTCCATCATATTACCTTGTCTTAAAAAATATAAGAGGTTTTTCATTAAAAACTCACAAACACAAAAATTCTTTATAGCTTTCATAATCTGCACAGCAAATAAAACAACTAACCTCTCCCATTGCAACCTCCATGCATCCCTATCTAATACCAACAACACCACGGTCGAATCAATAATCAACTGCGTGTATCTCTCCATGAACGAATGGTCTTCCGGAACCAAAGATAGAGTTCCCGTGGATTACATCTCTTGGGATACATATATATCGTTTGTTGTCCACATCACTTCAAATATGGCTTTCCTCTTCTCCAAGCGCGTTGTTCCTCCACCAGTGATCGCAATTACACACGCAACTACTTCAAACCTTGCATGGTAGCCCACTTGGTTTCCCTTTCCTGCACGCTCTCACAGATTGGATACAGAATGCACCCATATTTGGGAAACGAAAAATCGATGCTACAACTCCCTTTCAGCTCACGTTGAATATTAAACCATTGGACAGCGCTACCTCTACGCAATGTGCGATCAAAAAACTCCTGGGGCTTACATAAACTGCACTCCTTGTCCAAGGAACGAAAACAGGGGAGGTTACTGTTCTCATGCAGTAGCTCACCGACTCAAGAACAATTTGAGAATGGCTCTGTCCCCTGCGTGCACCAAATTAACTGGGATTCTACTAGTCAACTTACTATGGTCATCACTAATTGTTCGTCCTCAATATTGTATATTAACGGATAAAATGACAAGGTTTTTAAATACTGATGTTGAAATGAATAATCCTTTTTAAATTAAATAACTATATTACACAATGACACAGAACCTATTTACAAACAAATATTTGAGCAGAGCAATTTAAATAACTATATTACACAATGACACAACCAATTGACTAACAAATATTTGAGAAGAGCCATTTAAGGATGTTTATGCTTTATATCAAAGAGAATTGAAAATTTATTATTATAATAGTAAGTAGGGTATTTTCTATTAGATGTAGTTTAAGTGGTTAGGTTTAATGTTTGTTATCTTTTCCATCTAGTTTAAAATCTTTCACACAAGTTTAAATAAGTTTAAATTCTTAGACTGATATGTTTAAATAAGTTTAAATTCTTAGACTGATATGTTTCTGCCTGCAATGAATTATTCTTGGAGTAATATGTTAGTGCATGTAATAGGTCTGTGTAATGGGTCTATAAGAAGTAACGCTCACTCCCAAAACAAAAAGGCCAAAGTAACTCCCTTAAAAACCAGACTCCCTCTCAGTTTCACTTGCGGTATTGAATATCTGTCTCCCCACTACCACAGTTCATATGTGCGGGCTGCTTCATCGATATTAACAGTTCATGTCCATGTGGTTCACTAACATATGTGGAAGGAGCCGATGACCTCGCTTTAAAATTTTCCAAGGCTAAGATAAATGGCCACATTAGCCTAACGGCACCCCTCTTCATTGATCTCTCTTCTGATGTGAATGAAGGAGATACAATCGAAGAAAGAGATTAAACTTTTGATCCGATATGAGTAAGCTCAAAGCACTGCTTTCCGTATGGTCTTAATGATCATCATCAATCTCCGAAAACCAAAATTTCCGTTAATCCTTTTCTTGTGTGAAGAAAGAGATTAAACTTTTGATCCGATATGAGTAAGCTCAAAGCACTGCTTTCCGTATGGTCTTAATGATCATCATCAATCTCCGAAAACCAAAATTTGCGTTAATCCTTTTCTTGTGTGATCTCAAGAATAAACAATTAAGAATAAACAATTGGAAGCACACTTGCACTCAATCAAAACGTAAGGAAATCACATCAAATGTGTGGTCACTGCAAGGTATTATTGTGAAAGAAGAAGAAAGAGATTAAACTTTTGATCCGATATGAGTAAGGTCAAAGCATTGCTTTCGGCATTGTCTTAATGATCATCATCAGTCTCCCAAAACCAAATTTTGCGTTAATCCTTTTGTTTTGTAATATCAATAATAATAAATGCGATAAGGCCTCTACACTTGCAATCAATCAAAACCTAAGGCAAGTACATCAAATGTGTGGTCACTGCAAGGTGTTATTATGAAAGAAAAAGAAGGGTGTACTAAAAAGATAAAAGTTTCATAGATTTCTCTATATGTATAGAGTACAAAATGAAAAAAAAAATTGATGAAAGGAGGAGGACAAATGAACATGGGGACGCTGAAGGGTTGGGACTTTCGATCTTCCATCTATCCCCATAGCTGAGCTTGCCTCCTGTGTATGTTTGTGCTAGAGATGGAGAAGAGGTTTTTTGACAAAGAAAAATAAATGTTTTGTGGATTTCCCTGATTTTTGATCTTCCATCTATCGCCACAACTGAGCCTGCCTCTGCCTCTGCCTCCTATATGTTTGTACTGGAGATGGACAAGAGGTTCTTTGACAAGGAAAGAAAGATAAATGGTTTCTGTATTATACTAAGAAGCACCGAGATGAACCAGAGATCATGTAGCGATGGAATATTTTCTCAATGAATATTGTTTTACTCTCTATATTGAGTTCTTAATGACTTTCCTGTTAAACTTTAATGATTTCTCTATATCTTAATAATATTTGTATCTTATTAGTCCCTGCCCTCAGGAACTATATAAATCGGTTTGCATTATTTTCAATGTTTTGCAAGTAATTCCACGTATATTTTAAGCTTTTACCTAAGTTTTACAAGGTACCTTTTTATTAAAACCAATGAAAATCTTTTACGTTTCAAACTCCACCAATCGATAACTTCTTCCTCTTATTTGGCCTTAGATCTAGGCATAACGTTGGCATACCTTGGTTTTCATGGAATCATAAACCTAAAATATGTTTAAGGTGAATTAATGCTACATATCACCTTAGCATTAGTTTCCTAACATTTTTTAGGAACCTCAATGGCTAAGTCTGTGATAAAATTTATTTACTATGCGGAAATGTGGAAACCCAGATGACAATACCCTTGACTTATGTGTGGATACCTGATGGGAACACCTTGCAGGTACGTGGAGGCCACTGCCTCAGCCTTTTCCAGTTCTTCTTAGAATTCCTTTTCCATTTCTTCTCAGCGTCCCTACTCTGCTACCAGCTGATTTTTTCCCTTTCTGTTGAGCATCCCAACACTGCGCCCCTTCGTTCTGGTCCCTATCAAATTAAGGGGGGATGTCATGTAGTTTTATTATAATTTGGTTTGTCCTGCAAGTTGAGTTTTAGGGAATAGAGCTAATGAAGGAATAGAGGAGTAACGAAACCGATAGAAAGAGCAAGCCCATCTGAGCTAACTCTCTACTATAAAAGAATTATTTTGTAACTGTTAGGGTTAGTAGTATCGGGGCACCTCCCCTAGAAACATCCTAGCCAGCAAGCAAACAGGGCCTCTCAACGCCTGGAACAGTAAAGCATATATCCTAGTTCTTGGCTCTGTCTCTCTAGGTGCCTCCGGGAATGAATGCCCTTCTCTCATTTGATGTATTCAGTGAGGGGGTTGGCTGAAATAACCATCGGAAAGGAAGTCCTGTCGTGACTTGCCTTGTTCGTTTTACTCCTACCCTCCGGAAAAAGATGCCCTACATCGTATGAAAATTCCCTTGCAAAACCAAGAGCAGGGAAAAAGAAGAATCATAAGAAATACTCCCTTAGAGCTCTATCGATCACGTATATACATGTTGTGGCGACTTCTTCGTGTAATGCTCCTAGAGCCTCCTTATAAGAAATATTTTTCTTGTGTGCAATATCTAACGCTACTATAACCTGAGTATGCCTGGGTGAAGGATAGAAGGGTGTAAAGTATGTGATATTGAAATACGTCGTTAATCTTGCCAGCCACGTAAAGGAAGGGCCCTTTTACAATCGTATCCTCCATTTCCTCTTGGCTTCCAGGAAGCTCTCTTCCAATATACTGAGACACAGATTTTCTCAATGCATGGCGCTCCAAGCAAGGTCTGTTTGTTGATCTACACTCTATGGTAACTCATTGGTTAAGGTTGAGAAAGAGAATCAAGCATAAAGACAACGCCATGCTTAAGGTGTCAAACCACCCAGACAGTTTGAACTCTTTGAGGAAATCGTCTACGTCATTACAGTTGTAAGGTCGATACTTCCTGAAAATTCCTCATCTCAGGCATTTCGAGTACGAATAGGGACTGAAAGATCAGCGCTTAAGGCCAGAAATAGAGGAGTAAATTCTTCTTTATAACGCTAAAGAGGAATGCCTATCAAAGAAAGTATAATTAATAGGCAACATATTGCTTTACAATTCTCTTCTTTAATATGGAATTGGATTGCATCAACTCTGTCCTAGTTAGCAACATACAATTTTTTTTTCTTTTTCACGTGTGGAATAAACTACCTTAGAAATGTTATTACCATGGAGAAACTTCATCAAATGTGCATAAGAGGACGGTGGAAGCCTTCAAAATTGTTGCTTATGCCAACGAGGAGTGTGGAAGCCTTGAAAGTGGTTGCGTGGTGACCATAACCCTCACGGAGAATTCTTGTTGTCTCAAACGAATTGTTACTTGCATGCGGTAGTATTCATCCTTTGTCCAATTAACCATTCTAGTGACCAAAACCCTGTATGAATTCGTATTGTCTCAATGAATTCTTAGAATTCTTAATTGCATGTGGTCATATTCATCCTTTGTTCAATTAACCACTAATATCTATGGTTCCATCAAAGTAAAAATTCTTCTCATCTCTTCCAAGAGAACACGTAAAATATTTTTTGAGCACGTGCCTTGTCTTCACTCATCTTTCTCTTGCAAGATGATAAGACCTTAATGCATATTACTTCCTTTCTGGTAGGGAGTCAGTAAAATCCCTAACTGGCTCCAAACATCTTGAGGCTATATCCAGCCCGTTGTTAACACCATGGGAAAGATCAACGCGATTTCTCATCTTCCCAATGTGTCCACGGATTGTATTCTTGACATCATTAATCGCAACACTTTGCCATGCGATTCTAACTCTAATGTGTGTTGTCTACAATGACAGCCCGGATTTACCACTTGAATTTGTCGATGGTGGCCTTGTACTCACTATGGGGTAAACCTTCACCATGGTTTAAGACCTTGCACCATGTTCACAAAGTTGATGTCCACAAAGCCTTGGTCAACTGTATGAAAGAAGGATGCTACATATATAATCATAGTTTTTCTAAATAAGTGTGATACTGTCTCATAAACCGAATATGTTATATGCATATAGTGTTGAGTGGCATTTTGAAATGCCCCGCAAAATATTGTTAGATGGCCATCTATGGAAATTTCTGTCACAATGCTTTTGAAGACGTATTGTCAATGTGTACGAGAACCGTTTGTTCCAGAAAAGTAAAGGCTAAGGTGGGGCTGTAAGTTTCTTTCCATATGTCATTCCTACCAACTAGATTTTCCATGAGAATGTATATGATTTAGTAGGCATTTCGTGTGAAAATTATGTCATACTTGCGATCTTAGTTCTCCATGAGCAGTGCACACCTGCATGGAGGCCTTAGGAGCGGAGGGAAAACATGAATAAAATGTAAAGTAGCATTTACAAGATTTTCCTTCTTATAGAGTTTTGATAATTGAAATATTCTGCGCATCATTATAGAGAGGATACCTACGACTATATCGTAATTGAAATATTATGGACATCATTATAGAGAAGATACCTATGGTTGTATTGGAGGTTGCAAACACATACCTATAATGAAAAATATGGCTTGCACATAATTATAGAGAGGATACCTACGACTATATGGTAATTGAAATATTATGGACATCATTATAGAGAAGATAACTATGGTTGTATTGGAGGTTGCAAACACATACCTATAATGAAAAATATGGCTAACTCTAGGATTATTTTGAGGTAAAACATGAATAAAATGTAAAGTAGCATTTACAAGATTATCCTATTGGAGATTGGGGTTTTCTATCACGGGAATGAGGCTTGGACCTAGGGCAACTTGTGGAACACAAATTATGCAGTGAAAGTTCCTCCAAATAGTGTCGTAGTGAGCAAGCTTGTTGCCCCCTGTGCATGGATATGTCCATGCCAATATTAATCGCGTCCTCTATACTCCATCTCGAGCCACACTATCAAGTGGTGTATGTGTTGCCTCCCTTTCTTAGTGCCTCCTAGATGGATACAACAGGAGTGTACGCATTGGTACAGGGTCTTTTTGGTATAGTATTGACACTGAGTGCATATCATCCCTTAGTGTTAATGAATATGTACTGTGTGTAAATGGATATATACACTCTTTTTTTCATTGTTTACCTTGAAGACAGGGCTCGAAAATATCTTCTATCCATCTAGAAAGACTATTTAGACCCGAGTCATCTATCCAATGAGAAGCGGGACCTTGCTCCCAATTCATTAATAGATTCTGAGAGGTGAGCTTCTTATAAAATCTCTTGTTTCTTCTTGACACCCATGTTGTTGCTTTCTTATTATTACAATAACCCACATATTCCTAATCAGTCATTGCCATTTATCTGCGATTTATATTGTAGCGAGGTTGTGTTGCTTGAATAGGGTCAGCCATGATAGCTATAAAAATGGTATTTCCAAGACTATCAAAAGTTTCTCCTGCAATTCCTCTTCATGTACCCAGTGCAAGCCAAACTTATATTTGAGAATTCCCATTTTATTTTATCCAATTTCCTTTGTGATAATCTACCTTGCAGCGCTACTTTTGATGATATTGATAAGAGATCGGCTAGTCTAGAGAAATAGTTGAAAACCCACATAAACAATGATGGACCTTTAATTTTTCCCATAACATTTTGTAACTCAGCTAGCTTAGATTAGTTCGCGATTAGTCCGCTTTTTATTGGATACCTCTAATTCAATGGTGGATTATTTTCCAAAGCCACCTTCACACTACGGTTACTACGTTTTTTTATAACGCATATGACGATATTGGAAATTTCTTTCATGGCTTCAATAGATTATGATGCTGACAATTTTTGTGTTGTTGGGAGAATTACAGAAATCACCGTAGAATTCTTTTGATGATGCCAAGTTCATAGGGTAACAATCCTTCAGCTAAATGTAGTGAAAAAAATATATTCCCGCCCAACATATCATCGCCCGCAAACACCAAAAACATGTTATCATGCGTCAAAAGAATCTCTACAGGCTAGTGCATCAGACACCAGGCATAAATGGGAATAACCGTTAATTTTTTGTAATAATCTCGACCACATGACAACATGTATCCGTAGTTTTTGTTGCCGCTATTCATGTTGTTATTTGTCATGTATCCCTCATTAGTGAAATAATTTATCTATCAATACCTTATCAATCCCTTAATATACTTTTAAGTTTAATAATATGCTTAATATCTTGTTGAGTAAATTTATTTGAATTTATATAGATGAAGGTGGACTTCTTTGAATGACGATTTCATGAGAAATGTCCACCTATATTAATCACTTCAATGTGGAGTAGTGCATTCATGAAGAAAACATTGTACTTCAAAAAAAACAACACAAAAAATAGCAATGAATTTTTCCACACTAGTTTTATTATCGTTGGAATTTTTCCACAACAGGATTATAGTGGAATTTTTTGCTATTTTCTACATATTGTAATGTATTGCAATATCTACATGGTATTGGTAATGGTTTGGAATCACCAAGGGTGGAGGACGATGGATTGATCCAACACCATCAACATCTAAATAGAAATTGGGAGAGTGACCATTGCACAACAATTAGACATAAAATAATAATTTATATTACTTAATTAAACTCAGGTATAAAGTATAAATACTTGGAGTGAGATCTAATTAAATCCAAATATGGAGATGTAGGTTGAGCGAATATCTTAAAAATATACTACACGATCTCAAACCAAGTCCCCAAACTTAGTACAACATTAATGAAATCATTATCTCTAACACCCCCCTTTAATTCTTACATTCAAAAAACTTACAATACTGAAATCACAATTACAAAATTTGTCATTTGTCTTTGTCTGACTGGTCTTCATCAGAGCTTATGCCCACTTTGAATCTTTCAGCTTCCGCTCTTTTCTTCTCCACACATTCGAGCTTCCCATTTGACACATTTAAAGTATAAAAACTGCTGACCATCTTTGACGCTCATTGTAGAACTGACGCTTCTCGACTTCCCGAAGGACAATCTCGATACTGAATTATCCTATGGATACACTACCATCTATTGAATTCCCCCGAAGAGAAAATTTCAACAGTTATATAGGACAATGATCTGATTACTGGATATTTTCAACAACCAATCATACAATTGACCTTCTTAAACACACATACAAAAATATATACATGGATAACGTGTAACTAATTCTCTTGAAGCACCAAAGGACAACAAGAACCCTAACTGACTGTATGCATAACCAAACTAGTGATGAGTTCTTATAGCGTTAAGACTTGGAAATAATGGAGCAAGAGTCAGTTGCGTGGTTCAACTCTACTTCACTTAATGTAGATTCTAGTTTTTTGTTGTTTGTTGTAATCAACTAAGTAGAGTCGTTTCCTATATAATGATGTAATCAGTCTTCAGTGAATAATAAGTGATTGTGAGGGTAGCCTCACCTGTGTGTGTTGTTTTCTCATATTCTAAGTTGGTATCAGAGATACATTGGAGGTCCGAGAGATCCATCTCTCTTAGGCGAGATCCAAGTCCAAGATCTCGAATTGATTTGAAAAAATCACCAGCACCCACTATGCAGTGTTAGAGGAGTGCTAACTCCCTCACACTTACGAAATTGAATTTTTCGGACCCCTCACGCTCATGTTGTGTGCGTTTAAGAGTGTTAGGCGCTAGTGCTCCCCCTCTTACTCTCCTGAAGCCTTGAAAACCCTGACTCCTGCTCCCCTACTCATATTAGTGGAGCACTAGCGCTCCCCTCTAACTCTTCAAGGAGCACCGACCATTTTTGTTTTGAGTGTGAGTTGTTTGGGGTAGATCTGTGAGGTTGAAGAAAATCGTGAAGGTTTCTTCTTCTCATGAAGCTTAAGTTTATTAAAGTGGATATTTTTTATGAAGTATAAATCATGAGGGAGTTATGAATTGATGTAATTTAAAAGTGGATGTATGTGTGTTAAAAATGGTTTCTTTTAAGAAATTTAAATTCCTTTTTATACATATGAGTGTGTGTTTTTATATGTAAGTTTTTTATATATGAGCATGATTGGATATTTTTTGTAAGAGACCAAAACATCTTTGAATCTACAATTCTAACTAGAGATCGAAGAGGTTGAGGAGATCTCAAGTGAATTAGATTAGGAGATCCATTAGAGAGTCTAGGTAGGATGAGATTGGTGGATCTGAAGGCAGAGCGACGGACTTCTCAGCACAAGACAAAATTGGCGAAAGTTGAATATTCTTGGTGATTCATTGCCTTCAAGATCGAAGTGTGTTTGGTGATACAAGGATCCATTATCTGGTTGGACGAGCAAACATTTAAAGAGATGGTGAATCCTTTGGCAGAGACCTACCTCAACGAAGCCAACAAATTAGATGGGACGAATTTCATTAACTGGAAATTCAAGATGCAAACGCTCATGGAAGGATATGGTGTCTGGACCATTGCAAAGGGAATTGAAGCGAAACCTAATGCGCCTACCGATGCGACAACAACACAGATCCAAGATGGGGAGAAGCGTGAAAACAATGAAAATGTATTATTGCGCATGTCTATCAAATATAGCATAATTCCACATATTAGAGAAGCTAAAACTTATGTTGAAACGTGGACAACCCTTAAAGCATTGTATGAAACTAGCAACACAAATCGTATTCTATTCCTGAAAACTAAATTGCTAGGCATTAAAATGGATGGAAATGAATCTGTTAGTTCATTTTTGGGTCGCATTAAAGAGGTGAAAGACAAGATAGGAAATATAGGTGAAACAGTTTCTAGCACTGATCTTGTCACTATTACCTTAAATGGTATGCTAGAAGATTATCAGATGTTCATAACAGGTCTCACAGCAAGGGAGAAACCTCTTACTTTTGAAGAAATGATAGGTATTTTGCTGCAAGAGGAAGAGAGGCGCTCGAATATGAAGCCTCAGAATAAATATTTGGCACTATGGTCAAATAAGAGATCCGCGAGAGGGAGATCAAGAGAAAGAGGTAGAGGAGGCAATCCATCGCAGAGAGGCAATTCATCGTAGAGAAGACAATCCCCAAGGCCGAATAAATGTATGCCCTCTAACATGAATGAGTCAAAGAGTTGTTTTTATTGTGGTCGACCTAGAAATATTATTAGAGATTCTCATAAGAAGAAGAGTGATGAGGCTAGGAATAAACCTAGAACACATTCAGGTCATTATGCTGAAAAATGTTCAAATCATGATCTCAGATTGTTTATTTCTAGTGATGATATTTATGAACCCCTGAATTTTAATTCACAGGATCTTATGTTGTTTGTGTCTAATGCTAATTTATTTGCTGAATCAGATCACTCTGATGCTTGGTTTGTGGATTCTAGAGCATCAGTACACGTGACATGTAATAATATGTGGTACACTAATTTTAAAGAAACAAAGAATGGAGCCAGCATATATCTTGGAGATGACCACGCTCATCAGATCAAGGGATATAGAGACATTCTTGTGACATTACCGAATGGTATTTTTTTTCACATTCGCAATGTGGTGTATGTGCCAGGGATAAAGAAAAAAATTATCTCTGTGTCCACCAATACAAATCAGAACTTGAAGGTTGAATTCTTCAAGAATTATTGCATAGTGAAGGATCTGTTGGACCAATACAGAACTATTGCAATGGGAGTCAGAGCAGGAGGACTCTAGAAGCTTGATGTTACCAGCAAATAACATCACGCACTAACTTTTTCAACTATGCCAATAGAGATTCTTTGGCATCAAAGGTATGGCCACATCAATCATCCTTATTTATTGTTATTACAGAAAAATAATATGGTTGAAGGACTTCCCATGTTAAAGAATGAGAATGTTGCTTGTGATGTATGTGCATTAGGAAAGATGCACAGAGATGAATTCCACTCTAATCCTAATAAGAAAAATAGAGATGTGTTATATCTTGTGCATACTGATGTTTGCGGGCCTATGCAGACTAGGCCTTTAGGAGGTGCATTTTATTTTCTGTTATTTATTAATGATTGCACGACATACACATGGGTTTATTTCCTTAGAAGAAAAAGTGATTTTTTCGAGTACTTTAAGGAATTCAGAACCATGGTCGAAAAGAAGATAGGAAAATCCATCGTTCAGATCAAGGGGGAGAGTATAAATCAGGGGACTTCATCAAATATTGCAAAGATCACGGAATAGTATAGTATTTTATAGTACCCCACACTCCATAGCAGAACAAAGTCGTTGAAAGGAAAAAAAGAACTCTAGTAGAATGTGCACATAGTATGATGAAAGGTAGGAATCTCTCGAATACAGTTTGGGCTGAAGCCATAAATACTGCAATTTATTTAAAGAACAGAAGTCCAACAAGGTGTCTTAATAATATTACTCCTTTCAAAGACTTGTATGGTTCCAAACCTGCGGTTCATAATTTAAAAGTATTTGGGTGTAAGGTTTTTGCACATCTTCCAAAGGAGAATAAGAAGAAATTGGGTGCTAAATCCATTCAATGTATTTTCATAGGGTATTGTTCAGAATTCAAAGCATACAAAATGTTTGATCCATCTACTCACAATGTATTTGTAGGTAGAGATGTACTTTTTCATGAGCAGGAAGCAGGAAATCATGAAAAAACAGTCGTGAGGAATGGCATAGAATTCTTGATGAAGGATTTAAATAAGAGCAACAACAACCATCGCAGCAGCAGCCACCACAGAATTAGCCACAACCACAGTGACAACATCAATAGGAACAAGACGGACTCAGTTTTATGGACACTTCAAGAAGTCACAATTCACCTAGAGGCAAAGAAAGATCTTCACAAAGTGGGGAGGAAGAATATTAGTTGAGAAGATCTTCACGACAGGTTTGACTCTTTGAGAGGTATAGAGACTATACCCTAATGAGTATGATTTCAAATGTCATAGAAACCATGTGTTTTGATGAAGCCAATGAACATGATGAATGGCGAAATGCAATGAAGGAAGAATATGAATCTATAATGAAAAACAATAGTTGGGAATTGACTGAATTGCCTAAACATAAAAATCCCATTGGATGAAAATGGATATACAAACGCAAGTTTAAATGAGATGGTAGTATAGATAAATTTAAGGCTAGATTGGTGGAAAAGGGGTATTCACAAACATAAGGTTTTGATTATGCTGAAACATTTGCACCAATAGCTAAATTGAATACTATAAGATTGTTAATTTTTTATCTACAAACTATCATTGGAAGCTACACAAATTAGTTGTTAAATCTGCATTTTTAAATGGTGAGTTAAAGGAGGAGTTTCACCTTACTCAACCTGAAGGGTTTGTGGAACATGGGAAAGAACACTTAGTGTGCAAGTTGAAGAAAACATTTTATGGACTAAAACAAACACCTAGGTCATGGTATGAGAAGATAGACTCTTTATTTCTTCAAGAGGGTTTTATGAGGACCAAGAGTCATCCAAATTTGTATACCAAATTTGATGAGCAGGGTATATAGTATTGATTTCTTTATATGTTGATGATTTGATAATTACAGGAAATGAAGAGAAATTAATTAATGAAATCAAGGATCAGTTGTCAAATTTTTTTGAAATGAAAGATCTTGGTGAGTTACATTACTGCCTAGGTCTTGAAGTTTGGAGAAATGTAGGCCAAACTTTTTTTTGTCAAAGTAAGTATGTCAGAGAAGTACTTAGGAGATTTAAAATGGATCAGTGTAAATATTATATTGTTCCCATGCAGCAGAATGCGAAACTTTCTTGTGATGATGGTTTGAAGGAGGTGAATGGCACTATGTATAGACAGATGGTGGGTAGTTTGAATTATCTCACCACAACCAGACTTGATATTGCATATTTTGTGAGTGTTTTAAATAAGTTCATGGCGAAACCTCATGAAATCCATTGGAATGCAGCAAAGGCAGTACTCAGGTATCTAAAAGGAACACTTTATTATGGTATTAAATATACTGATGCATCTGATGTTGAGTTGACAAGTTATTTAGATTTTGATTGGGCTGGCAATCTGGATGATCGAAGATCGACCACTGGATATGCGTTTGGAATGGGATCTGGGGTTGTTTCATGGAGCAGTAAAAAACAACCTACTGTATCTTTGTCTTCTACTGAAACAGAATATAAAGCCTTGTGTGCAACAACTTTTGAATTTGTTTGGTTGATAAGACTTCTTCAAGATGTTGGAAAATAACAAAAGGAACCTACAATGATCAAATGTGATAGTCAAATTTCAATCAAGCTTGTGAATAATCCAATTTATCATGCAAGGACAAAGCATATTGATGCTCAGTTTTATTTTGTTAGAGAAAAATTGCAGTCAATTGAAATAGCTCTTATGTATTGTAATACTTGTGAAAATGCTACTGATATTTTCACTAAGCCTCTTGGAAAGATTAAGTTTGAGCTTTTTAGGGAGATGTTAGGTGTAGAATTCAATCCATTCTCCATTAAGGGGGAGACTTAGAAATAATGGAGCAAGAGTTAGTTGCAAGAGTCAGTGGTGTAGTTTAACTCTACTTCACTTAATGTAGATTTTAGTTTTCTGTGGTTTGTTGTAACCGACTAAGTAGACTTGTTTCCTATATAATGATGTAATCAATCTTCATTGAATAATAAGAGATTGTGAGCATAGCCTCACCTGTGTGTGTTGTTTTCTCATATTCTAAGTTTAATAACCACCAATTTAGATCATGGTACATTGTCATGTAATTCGTTCTTGATAATATATTTTTACAAAAAAATAGTGCTTACATTAATTAAAAAATGATATGCTACTAATGAAATAAATATTACTTATGATTATGCTTATGCTAAACACTGTCTGAATGACCACATGTTGTATATGTTAATCGAAATATCTCCCTCGACTCGGTGAGTGAAGAAAATGAAAAAATAAGAGACACCATTGAAATCATGCACTGATCTAAAAACTATGGCTTGGATTTTGTAAGTACGAATGCATTGCTCCATATCTTCACAGAAACTTGTGTTGGTTGAGTTGAGCTAAGAAAAAAGGCAATTTTTCGGAACTTGATATGCTGCATATGTTATCCTATTTCCATTTGAAATGAGTTCCCAAATATTGTATTTGATACTTACGACCAAAATTTCACTATCTTCCACCAATTTATGAGTCTCCTTGATCCTGACTGCCTTGATTTGCACGCGCAAAGGGTAGGCTGTCATTGTCTTTGAGCATGGGCTCAAGAAATTGTGATAGGCGAATAAATCAAAACTCCTTCACACAGCGGCTCCTATGACGGCTCTCTCAACAAAAAAACAAAACAACTGTTGTAACTCTCTCTTATGCAATGCCTCCCTTGCACGCAGCAGAATTAACACTCTCAAACATACAGACAGAAACTAAAATACTCCACTCCAATCTCCTACACTTATCAGTGCTCACATCTCTTTCACATCTTCCTGACCATCTCGTGAGGGATTTAAGCTAGTCCAGGCTCTGATACCAAAATATAAATTGGGAGAGTGACCATTGCAAAACAATTACACATAAAATAATAATTTTTATTACTCAATTAAACTCAGATGCAAAGTATATATAGTTCGAGTGATATCCAACTAACTCCAAATATGGAGATGGAGGTTGAGCGAATATCTCAACAATCTCTTACAAGATCTCATGAATATCTTCAGAAGGAACCTAGAGCCTAGTATTTTTATCAGAACTCTTGGCACTCACCTCTGGACATTGAAGTACATTTGTATTGACTTCTTAAACTCTATGTCGGCCCCGTTATCATCCTTATTTAAGAACACGAAAATGATTGATGATATCTAATAGGATGTGAATGAGAACAACCCTGGAATAAAATATGAAAGGTCATTGGAAATGTCTTTTCATTGGAAATGTGTCAGTCATGCACACATTCTTTAGATAATATGGTATGGTGAAGTACTTTAATTGTTCAACGCCATTATCAAGGGTTCAAATATATTTACCTGCATTAGATTGTTGATTTTTGTGGTAATGCCAAGTTTGCAAAGTGTTAATTATTTTAACTTTATTTGGATGACAAGTTTACAAATAAGTTCAAGGTTATTTATTTTTATTTGGATGTTAAATTTGTAAAATGTTAATTAATTAAATTCCAAAAAAAGGCCACAAATAAAAGTTTTCAGAAGCAAACGCACATCAAACCTCAGAAGAAAACACATCAAACCAAAATCAAAGCCATCTATAAAACATAATATATACACTCAATTCATGCAATATCGTTGAAAGCTCATAGTAAACCATCAAACCTCCTAAACAAACACATCGAACCAAAATTAAAGGCATCTATGAAACATAATATATATACTCAAATCATGCGATATCGTTGAAAGTTCATTGTAGTTGTCCCTTAATATGCAGGGACTAAGTTGCTTTGCAACAATCCTTGTTAATATTTGTTATGGGGATGATAAGTTGTTTGTTCAGTATTCCTTTTGTTTTTTTTCCATTCCTTGTTAATATTTGTTATGGGGATGAGAAGTTGTTTGTTCCGTATTCCTTTTGTTTTTTTCCCATTGTGAGGTTTTTTTTAAGACCATATTCATAATGGTAGTTATCAATTCCAACAGTCAACTATGCTACACCATTGAGTTAATTGGGCAAGGGGAAATCCATGGGCATCTTTCTGGACCTGTTAAAATAGTTGCTAAACATATTTTTCTCTCTCATCTGAGTCATTCTCTCTAGGAGGCAAACCTTACTTGTTGGCTTGTCTTTTGAAGTACCCACGCACTGTTTGGATCGCTGGGCGTGTCATGCATGTTCTCTTGCTTCCGCGGGGAAGACACTTTAAACCAACTGCTGGAAGCGTTCCCTTGCTACCCAGCATGCCTACTATTGCATCATTCACAGAATTTTCAGATTGACAACAAAACAGATTTAATAAATGCAAAAACTGTATAGAGAGAGAAAGCAAGAAACGTGGTTCAGCAATATGGCAACGTCCACGGTAAAGCATGAGAAAACTTGTATTAACCACATCAAACCTTTTTTCATTACAAACAGTCCAATATATAATGGACTCTGCAACCGTGTCACCGAGTATTCTAAGTTGTCCTCACGTACTTCAAGGCTAGCATTAAGGGGCATCCCATAAAATTTGGTTACATTGGAACCCATTTTGTTTACAAGTTGTCCTCACGTACGTATATCAAGGCTAGCATTAAGGGGCATCACATAAAATTTGGTTACATTGGAACTGATTTTTGTTTTCATTGGAACTGTTAGAAGCGAGACAATAACATAGATTTTACAGGACTTGACATCCCAACAATCGCCAGTCACCCACTTGAAGTTCCAAAAAAATACTCTGAACAATCATGCTTTAAGAAATCTCTTGCTTTCCAAAACTCTATTATCATAAGATTATCAATCCGAGAGAAGCTCTACAGAACTCCAGCTTCTCTTTTGAAACAACCGTTGTAAATGTATCTGCAGGATTCAAATTCGTATGTATGAGTTTACCTTCTTCAAGAACACTTATGAAATGTTTCATTTTTGGCCAAGTGAATGGCACGTTTACTATCACTTTACAATATAAATTCCTTGTGTCTATTACCCAATTCATATGCCCATTTCTTCTCTTTTGAAACAACCGTTGTAAATGTATATGCAGGATTCAAATTCGTATGTATGAGTTTACCTTCTTCAAGCACCCTAATGAAATGTTTCATTTTTGGCCAAGTGAATGGCACGTTTACTATCACTTTACAATATAAATTCCTTGTGTCTATTACCCAATTCATATAGTAACCTCTACAACCACATCATCTCCTTTTTTTCTTTTGTCATTGCAATATATTGTGCTTCAGTAGTTGAAAGAGCCACTACTTTCTACAACTTAACCTGCAAATCCAACTAATTGTTGCTCCTGCTAATGTGAACACTCACATACTTGTTGTAGATTGTCTTCAATCTAAATCTCTAGCCATATCTAAATCAACATATCCATGTAATTGTGCATCTTCACCTCTAAACTTCAAAACATGATTTGATGTTCCTTTAAGATATCTAAAAATCCATTCCACTGCTTGCCAATGAATTTTTGGTGGATTACTCATATATCTAGTGACCACTCCCACTAATTGTGCAATATTTGGTTTGTACATACCATAGTATACATTAAACTCTCAACTACCCATGAATATGGTACTATTGCCATGTATTATTTTTCTTGTGTCTTGGGACACATCTCAGAAGATAATTTGAAATGCTCTGATAGAGGTGTGCTCACTGCCTTGGCATCCATCATGATAAACCTTTGCAGTAATTTTTCTATGCATTTCTCCTGTGACAATATAAGTTCATTTTTCTTCCTGTCTCTCATAATTTTAATTCAAAGGATTTGGTTTGCAACACCCAAGTCCTTCATTGAAAAATTCTTACATAATTGTTGTTTCAACCTGTTAACAACAACCATGGTAGTCTTCCAACTAACATATCGTTAACATACAACAATAAAAGTACAAATTATCCATTATCAAAGAACTTATAATAAACACAATGGTCAAATTCACATCTAGAAAAGTTTTTCTCAGAGATGAAAGAATCGAACTTCAGATACCATTTTCTATGAGCTTGTTTCAACCCATATAAACTGCTATTTAGTTTGAAAACTAATGTTTCTTTACATTTTTCCTCAAAACCTTTTGGTTCCTTCATGTACAACTCTTCTTCCAAGTCACCATGAAGAAAAGTCGTCTTGCCATCAAGTTATTTAAACTCTAGATCCTGAACAACTACTAAACCCAACATTACTCTAATAGAGGTCATTTTCACAACTAGTGAAAATATCTTTGTAAAATCAATTCCCTTTTGTTGAGCATATCCCTTGACCACTAATCTGTCTTTAAATCTTGTATTTCCACGTACTTCTTCCTTCACCCAATACACCCACTTTTTTTTCCATGCTTTTTGATTGGATGGAAGGGTAACTAAATCCCATGTGCCATCTCCCTTAAGATATTCCATCTCATCTCTCATGGATTCCATCAATTTATTGCTATCTTTATCTACACATGCTTCTTCAAACATAGTAGGTTCAGATTCATAAGAAAGCAATAGATATTGAATAAAATATTTATACTTGGTTAAAGGCCTACGCTCTCTAATGGACCTCCTAACTAGAGGGATGAACTCTTGTGCATTACTAGCTGGATGAACATGTTCTTCATTATCTTGGAAATCTTGTATCTAGTCATGTGTTTGAATCTGTAGTAGTGGCTGTGGCTAGTTTATAATCACCTTTGTTTAATCATATCACTATCATTTGTGATATCTTCTAATGGAATATAATCCTTAGGTGATTTACCTTCTTCTTGTAAAACTGGTATTGGCATTTCATTAAATATCACATCTCTACTTCATATGACACGCTTAATAATTGGATCTCTCAACCTATAACCATATGTTTCTTCTCCATATCTAATGAAGATGCATCTTGCATATTTCATGTCAATCTTAGTTTGTTTTTATTTTGGAATATGAAAATAATATTCACATCGAAACACATGCAAATGATCATAAGAAATTTTCTTACCTAACATTTTTTCTTCTGGAATTTAAAATTCAAATCGAGTGGATGGTGCTCTATTAATCATATACATTGATGTATTTACTACTTCTCCACAAAACTCTTTTCCTAGTCCTGCATTTGAGAGCATTCTTTTTGCTCATTCCTTAATCGTTCTATTTAGCCTTTTTGCAGCACCATTATCTTGTGGTGTAAGAGGAACAATCTTGATTATGTGAATACCATTCTCTGCATAGTATTGATCAACTTCTTTCAAACAGTACTCACCTCCATTGTTAGTTTTGAAACTTTTAATATTATAACCATTTTGGTTTTCAACAAGTACTTTAAGGTCTTAAATATACCAAAAACTTGAGACTTATTTTTCATCATATAACTCCAAACCTTCCTAGTTCAATCATCGAAAAAAGTAACAAAATAAATAGATCCTCCAATAAATGCTACCTATGTGGGGTCGAAGACATCTGAATACACTAGCTCCAATGCTCATGTCTTTATATTGTGTTCCTTTTTAGAGAATCTTGTCCTCTTTTTCTTGTCGTAGATGCAATGCTCACATAAATCCATATCCACTTCTTTCAAACTTTGAAGTTCCTTCTTCAAAATCTCAAGTCCCTTCAATCTCATCTATCTGAGCCTGTTATGCCAAAATTCTATTGTACTGTCTTCTACATTCATTGTAGCTCCCACTTCAATCTAACCCTTTGGTACATACAATGTACTAGATTTTCTTCCTTTTTCTATGACCAATTCTCCTTGTTTTACCTTCCATGCTCCTTCTCCAAATGTAACATCATGTCCAAGAGAATCTAATTGCCCGGTTGAAATCAAGTTTCTTCTAAGTTGAGGAACATGTCTCATATATTTCAACAACCAACTGTTACCTCTCTTTGTCTTCAATAGAACATCTCCTTTCTAGTGATACTACAAGGTTCATCATCGTTGAGATAAACATTACGAAAACTACTTGCTTGGTAATTTCTAAAATAATCTCTTAAAAGCATTGCATGAAATGATGCTCCTCAGTCAAGTATTTAAACATCTGTAGTAGAATCACTTGAAGATAAAATAAGAGCATCACCTTCTTCTTCAGAAATTGTATTTACCTCATTATCTTTATATTGATTTTCAACCTTCTTATTTTTCTAGAAGGTCCAATAGTTTTTCTTCATGTGTCCCTCCTTACCGCAATGCCAACAGACCCATTTTCTACGTCCTGATTGGGAGTCTTATTAGACATTGATATTTCCTTTGGTTATCCTTGCCTTGTTGTTGTGTTCTCCCTACAATACTAGCTACTAAAGCAGCACCTCATGAATTACTTTGATTTTTTCTTCTCATATCCTCACTCAGAAGAAATCCTACAACATTGTCGAATTTGTTAAACCATAACAACTCCTTTCCAACTATTAAGAAAGGAACATAATAACAAGATATCCTTTATTTCTTCATTAAAAATACCTTGCTCGATGCAGAAGTTCTCTCATACAACTCTCATAGACGATCCCAAAGTCCTTTCTTTCGTTTTTTTTTATACATTGAACATAACATTACTATATAAGGAAAGAATGATCGTACCACGACCTTCTGATTCATTTTATCCCAATATCCATCTTCATACTAGTTGGATTTTTAGTTTTTCCTTCCAATGTAATCGAAAGGTCCTTTTGAATGAGGAGAGCTTTGAGTTTCAATCTCCACATTCTGAAGTTTTGGCCATAGAATCTTTTAATTCTCCATTGGTCTCTCTCCTCCATTTCTTACAACCTTTTGTGCTAATTTTCTTACTCGTATTTCTATAAACAGAGCAAATTAAAATTACAATATTTGCAATCAAACACTTACAATTTTATTTTAGATCTGCAATACAGAGGAGATTTACAGATCCTTTCTCTTATACCCCTACATATATGACCATGCAGCAACATATATATGTAGCATCATGGAACGCCGATTAATGATTAAACTGAACAATATAATGGTCCAACAATTTGGGTGACCTTAGAGCAGATTTAAACTAGATGATCAACATGAATACTCTGACCGCTCAAATTTGTTGTCTGCACAGCTGCACCTCTCACAACCACTCACAACTACTTAATCACCATTTATTCTCCGTCAAATATTGGATTTCAAGCAACTCAGATCAATTGTATTCTTTTGAAATTCCTTATGTTGGCAATCGTCAATCCTTTGTCTCAAAGATCCTCAATTTCCTCCGTTGAATGATGGTGCCAACACCTGCCACCGAGTCTTAAACTTTCTTCCCTGTGCTCTGAAACCATTTTTTATACTATTGCATCTTTCTCAAAATTTTTGATATTAATAACAAAAAAAATTTAATGAATGAAAAAACTAAATAGGGAGAGAAAACATGATATTTAAGTGGTTCAGTAATATCCCTACATCCACAGGAAAGAAGGAGAAAACTTTTATTAACAAGAACACACATTTTTTCATTACATGTAGTCCAATATATAATGGACTCTGCAACCAACTAACTGAGTATGTTAAGTTGGCCTGACGTATTTCCAGGCTAGCATTACGGGGCATCACCTAAATTTTCGTTACATTGGAACTGATTTTTGTTTTCATTCGAACTATTAAAAGCGAGACAACAACATAGATTTTACAGGACTTCACATCCCAACAACGACTTGGTATTTCTCTCTAAAATCACCCATGACTTGGTATCATTGTCCAAAAACACCCACGACTTTGTATTGTTGTCTAACAACACCCTTGACCAAACCATACAAGTCATATAGGACACACACACCATTTCTCTATTGGTTGTAGTGTCTACACACTATCCCTATCAATTGGAGAGAGCACGCCTGGATTTTTTGTTGGTCACAATTCTTACCCTCTAACCCTAACCTCGTAGCAATCCAAAGCGCGTTGGTTATGGTCTAAACACTCCTACCCCGTAAACCTAATTCGAAATCGTTCCAAGGAACGTTGTTGTCTCTACGTCCCACTATTGTGCCTTTGGTCGGTTAACTACTCTTTCTCTTAGCCTCACTTGCTATCTTACCTTGCGGTCCACCAAAACTAGTGGTAGATTTTGGTCATGTTGAACATAACTAGAATTATTTGAACATCATAGTAGTTAACAAACATATATGGGTGGAAAATAAATAAATAGTGTGTTTGATTAAATAGGAAACCTATTTTTTGATAGGTAACTCATCCTCCTTGAGTATTTCTTAGCTAAAGACTAATTCATTTCTATGTGGAGTGAGTTTAGATTAGAAAAAAAACATCTTCAAGTTGGGATATGTGTTGAAGATATGATTGGAATATAATCCTACAATTTACATATTAGATGGTATCAGAGAATTGATTTTGAATATCTAGTGTGACATGTAGGGTATGTAATTACAGTAACTATGGGGGAAGTGGAAAAGAGTTGTTTCAGGATTAGATTGAAGTAGAGCACCACAAATCGTTGCACAATATCAAGTTGGAGTTGAGGAAAAAGATTCCAAAGTTAGGTTGGACCATCTTGAGCAAAGCATGGCCACACTTACATCAATGGTGTCACAATTGTTGGCAACACAATGTTGGAAAAATCCATCCACATGTCCTTGTCATGGGGAACCCAAGAGAAAAAAAGAAGCCATAGGAAGACTGCAAGGTTGAGCTAGATATGGGACAATGCAATTACATCAAGACACAACTACCTTTTCATGTGGAGCCGAAGGTGGAAATAAAACCAAATGTCAGAGAATTTGATACCATCAAGTTGAACCAATGGATACAAGAGATGGAGGTATATTTAAGTGTGCATGAAGTAACTGGAAAGAAAAAGACTACATGAACAGTCAATTAAATATTGAAGGCCATGCCTTGCGACGGTAAGAGAGTGATACAATACGTAGAGCAATGGTAAATGAGTCATCGGTCATGGAATGGGAGGTTTTCAAGGAAATGATCAAAGTACAATTACAACCAATAAGATATTAGGAGCACTAACAAATAGTATTGGATTATTTCATGCAAATGCACAAGAGTTCACCACTTTGTTTAGGAAGAGAAAAATTCAAATGAGAGTCTCTCTCAAACGTACTGAAATGTTGATCAACTATTTTGGGACATTCCTACCCCATATTCAACATCAATTGATGTTGTTTAGAACAAAAAAATTTGATGAGGCCAATTTTCAAGAACAATACCTCCAAGGAGATAAGTGGAAGCAACATTTAGAAATAAACAAGAAAGAACAATTTCAACAGAATAACAAGAAGAAGGGGAAGAACAAAAAAATCAAATGAGAAGAAACCCTTCTTCCAAGGGATGCAAAGGGTGTGAACGAAATGAACCTAGGAGGAATGTTGGAAATTGCACCTTCACAAGTGTCCCAAGAATTCCTAGAAGAAGAGGAAGAAGGAACTGCTAAGTGTGGATGGCGAGGAGAGGGTGGGAATAATCTAAAACCTAGACATGAAGATATTTTTTACTAATCGAAAAAAGGAGGTGACATTAGTTGGTTGCATTCTTATGGAGGAGAAGGTGATGACCAAAGAGTTTTGAATTAAAATGGATATGAAACATAGCATGGTGGATTGTTTGTTTGATTCTGGTTCATAGTCCAACTTAATCTCTGTGAAATTGGTCGAGAATCTTGTCTCTAAGCTTGGCATAGAGATAGAGGATCATTTACAACCATACCATCTAGGATGGGTAAGGAAATATGTGGAATTGAAGGTAAGAAAGTAATGAAAATTCAAGTTCTCCATCAGCACAAAATGTGTTCACTAAGTGGTTGTAGATGTGGTTCCTTTGGTTGTAGGAGGAATCATCTTGGGAATCCCATATTTTTATGTGAGAGATAACCAATATCAACTATTCAAAGAGGGAAGAGAATATTTGCTAAATGCACATAGGTGCAAATATAAAATCTCTCTAATAATTTCTCATCAATTCAAAAGAATCATGGGCAATATGAAGAAATTTGTCTTGTCTTTTTTGTGAGAACGAAAGAAGCAAGGAGAAGGAACTAAGTTGGAGATGAGGCCATCCTTGGAATGATGTAGTGGAAAGAAACTCCAACAACTACAACAACTGATAAAATCATACAAGGAAGTGATTCAAGAGCCTTGAGGACTTCCACCTAAGCACGAGGTTGAACAGGACATTTAGTTGTTTATGGAGTCACCACCACCTAACATTGAGCTCTATAGGGAGTCCATCATTGAGGTAGACGAAGTGAAGAAACATTTGTAACAATTGTTGTAKGAGTCGTTAGACCTAATACATCACCATGTATCCCACCCATCATCATGGTGCCAAAGAAGGACAAAATACAGAGAATGTTCATTGGATGTCGTGCCTAGAATAAGATCACCATCAATAATCAATATCATTCTCTATGGATTGATGAATTGTTGGATCAGCTACAAAAAGACAAGTTMTTCACCAAATTGGACCTCAAATCTCGCTTTCATCAAGCGAGGATCAAAGTGGAAGACGTGTAGAAGACAACTTTGAAAACCATAGATGATTTTAAGGGCTAAAATTTTCCAATGGGATACTTTTCCATGATTTTCCCAAAAAACGATTCACCAATTTTCATATTTGCTAAAAACAATTCTCCCAAATTCCATAGAATAAAATTGTTTTTCCTCAAAAATTCCCAAAATTTAATAGAAGGTATATAAAATCCTTAGAAATTTGAATATTTTTACAAAACTATTGCCAAAAATTTTACATTTTGCATATTAATGACTAGTAAGATTAGCCCATGTTTCTACATTTTAACACAAATTTCCATTCTTAAAATTACCCTTGTTGAAAACAAGACAAGGTCTGTACAAGTGGTTAGTAATGTCTTTTTGTTTATGCAATGCACCCACAACTTTTATGAGATTTATGAATGATTTTATATCATCCAATGTTGACTTGTTTTTAATAATATATCTAGATGACATATTAATCTTCAATAATATGTTGCACGATGCTAGAGACTTTAAATGAGGATCAATTGATTTCCAACTTGCAAAATGTGAGTTTGATATGATGTCCTTGTTGTATCTTGTACACATGATTGGTGGACAAGAGTTGAGAATAGATCTGAAGAAGATTGCAGCCATCACACAATGGCCTATTCCCGCTCGCATGAAAAAGGTAAAGATTTTAAAAGGAGCATCCCAATATTTGAACAATTTCATTAAAGTTATCCACAATAACAACACAATTACATGCCTTAACTTCCATTAGAAATATTTTTCATTGGGGAAAATAACAACAAACAACATTTGAAGATCGGAAAAAGAAAATCAATGATGCTCCAATCTTAGGTATGCTAAATTCGTAGCACCTTTTGAGATAGAAACTTATTCTACTATATATGCATTAGGAGCGGTACTCATGCAAGGATAAAGGCATCCATGCTACCATCCACAACTATTTCTTGGGGTAGTTCTATCCTACTCGACATTTGACAAAGAGCTCTTTGTGATTGTACAGACAATGCATAAGTGGAAGAATTACCTTATGGGAAAAGATACCATCATACACATAGATCATCATCCCTGTCAATACCTCCAGAGTCAATGAAATATGCAACATGCAAGGAATTACAAGTGGTTGAGTTTCTTGTAGAAATTTGACCTATTGATCAGGTATAAGAAAGGAGCCATGAATAAGCTAGAAGACATGCTCTCTCGACCACCACTGAAGAAGATAACAATGGTTGGAGTGATAAATTCTAAGTGAAGACTACAGAGAAGATAAAGAATTCAATGGAATATACAAGTTGTTGAAAGAGAGGTTGGTCAATGCCATGAAAGGAAATGGATACCACCTTCAAGATGAGATTTTGTACAAGTTGGACAAACTATGCACATCTCAGGGGAGAAGAGTTCAAATAATGATAGAAGAAAACACCTCTAGAGTTTCTAGCTATTTTTGGTGTAACAAAGACAGTGGAAAATCTACAAAAATATGTATATTGGCTAAATATGTAGGAGAATGTGGCAAAGTTTGTTATAGGATGTGTTCTTTGTAGCACTAGCAAGCCAAGAAAATAAAAAAAATTGCTTGTACATGTTCTTTCTAGTACCAAACAAGTCTTGGGAGAGCCTCTCTATGGAACTTGTTGGAGGTTTTCCTATGACTTGTAGAGGCCATGACTACTTTTTTGTTGTGGTGTATCACTTTAGTAAAATGTCTGTTCCCGTCCCATGTAAGAAGACAATATCCAAGAGAGAGGAAAAACTATTCTTTAACCATGTCTAGGTACAGTCCAGGTCGCGAACCGCCATCATATCTAATTGAGACAATATGTTTTTAGGAAGATTTTGGAAAATAGTTTGGGAAATGATGGATACCAAATTGAATTATTCCACAACATTCAATCCTCACAAGCCTAGATTGTTAACCGAATGTTGATACAATTGTTGAAAGGCTACAATAGAAAACATATGAGGACTTGGAATGAGCAGTTGGTTTACATCCAGCACTCTTACAACAAAATACTCCATACTTTTACTAATAGGTCTCCTTTAGAGACTTTTAATGTCTATTTATCTCCCTCGCCATTCAACATTGTGTATGGGAAGAAAAAGGATGAAGCAAGGATACAGGGGGATGAACAAAAGGTTAGCACATTCATGGTAGATACATCTAAGGGTTCAAGAGTAGCTTGAGAAGGGCCAACAATTATATAAGGCTCAACATGATTAACATAGGGAAGATCACAAATTTTGTGTTGGAGACAAGGTTTGGCTATATGTCTGGAGAGAAACTCAAGGATCTCATATGTGGACCCTTTTATATCATTGAATAGGTGAATGAGAATAATTTTAGGCTAAGGCTTCCTCCCTATATGCAAATATATTCGGTGGTGAATGTGGATTATTTTAAATTTTTTGAACCCTCCATGTTCGATGAGGAGTAGGAACATCAGGTTCTTTTGACTGTTGAAGATCTCTCACAACAGACTCTGGAAGAGTTATAAGAGGACATGGTTATGCAATGAAAGGATCATATAACACACAAAGGACAGAAATAGATATGGAAAATTTATCTCAAATGACAAAATTCAAGAAAGGAAAAATCGTATGAGAGAAAACAAATTGCAAGTAGGTTCCCTCATCTATCGTTGGCATCCTTTGGGGACCAAAATCCTCCCAATGGAGAGATGTGATCGAAATTGGATATGAAAAATAAACAATTGGATAACATGGCCAAGTTTTGAGGCTTTAGATGAATAAGAGACTGATATATTGGCATGATGGGCCACATACCATCATTACCAGTGTCTAGACTAAAACTCAATCAAAACATAAGGCAACCACATCAAATGTTTGGTCATGACAAGGTATTATTGTGAAATAAATAGAATGATCTATTAAAAAGAAAAAAAAATTCATAGAACTCTCACTTATTACAAAATAAAAAAGGAAAATAAAAATGATGAAAGGAGGAAGAGAAACAAACTTTGGGAAGGTTAAGGGTTTGGGGTGCTTGACCTTCCATTTATCCCCTTAGCTAAGTGTAACATCCACGTTCTAACCCTTATAAAATATAATGTATTATTTAAATATGACTTAGGCCGGTGAGCCAGTAAATTTGAAAAGGGGCCAGGGTGCCTAGGAAATGTAACACTTCATATACATTAATAAAATACACTGTTGGATGCAAGACTAACAAGGACAAAAGAGATAGGGGGCTATGATTCCATGAGAGAAGGGGCTTGAGGGGCTAAGTCTTGTTATTATTATTTTATTTACCCATAATTGATTTTATGGAGAAGAGGGGGTTACATGAGATTCTAGGGAGGGAGGCTATGAGGCTCTTGTCTTCATGTAATTATTTAAATAGCCCTTGGGGGTTGTTTTGCCATAATTCTTCCCTTGTTTCATCCTCTTCTCACTGGTTCACTTGTTCTTATTCCTCTTCACTCACTACTGCTAGTTCGTATGCTCTTGGGATGAGAATGGAAACAAATGAGAGGAATAGGAGAGCCATCGTTAAACGTTTGTAATGATTTACTGATCATTCCAAGAGGGAATGTATTCCTGTGTCCATGGACTTGATGGAAGTTCGGATGGAACTTTCCACAACTAAGAATCCTTGGAATTTCTAGTAGGGAGATTTCCTTACAAGTAGCACTAGAGCCCTGGAGAGAAATGGAAAAACCTGAAGGACTACATGGCAGAGAAAGGTGTTCATTTCTTGGGTTTGTGCAGGCTGAGGGGGAAAGAGAGCTGGAAATTATGATTGTTGTGAGGTTGGGAAACCTGAGAGCTACTTCACCAACTACTGTGTATTTAGACTTGGCCTTGGACCCATCCTTATGGATTCATAGCCCTGGATTGAGGGTGACCTACTATTGAGAGTAAATGAACAATGTCTATGGTTGGGAGGAATGTCCTTGGTCTGTAGCCAGTTGGTGAATGTTTACTTGAAAAGATAAGTGCTCTCTGTGTTTTTTGTTTAATGTATTTCGTTGTGTGTTTAATTATCTTTGAGATATGTATTCTAATGTGCCTATCTATTGGTTATTTGTTGTGCGTGGCACGATGTTGATCTATTTTATGATGTTGGATGGATCTTGTCTTATGCATGTGGTGTTTGTGCTCCTAACATTGTTGAGAAACCCCTTCTCTTTGAATTAGAGATCAGAGAACTAAGTATTGGGACTGCAACATCCCTAACCTGCGGGTGGTTTGGCATGTTGTAACCTATTTAAGGTAACGTAACCCGACCTCTGGGTGGTTGGGTATGTTACAGATTGGTATCAGAGCTTCTAGTTGAAACACCGAGCTAGTATGGGTTGGTTCTGTTGGTCAGAGTCTCTGGCTGAGATCAAATTCTGACCGTGAAGTTGAAACATCATATATCCTTTGTAAGGGTTTGAAGTATCATGACTGTTCTATTTAAATTCGGGACAAATCGCCACTATGGGATCAAGAGAGATACAGGATCATTGGATCAAAGGGCAGGTGAACAAGGGTTGTCCGATGAAAGTGAAGAAAAGATTAAGTCACAATCGTCATATTGCTTGGAGAGATATCAACGGCCAAAAGGAATTGTGGGGACCCAAGTTACATGGGAGCTAATTCCCCAAGGCGGTCCCTCCATCCAAACCACAGTTTCACTGAGGGGTTATGTGTCAGCATCAAAATAATTGCGGGGTGAAAGGCAGGTTACTCCAAACCGTTGGTGCGTCCCCACACAAATTGAAAGGAATTAAGTGATGTGACATGTTAGTGATCGAACATCGAAACTCGTAAGAGCTGAAGTAGATCCAAACGGTTGATTGAAGTGGACATGCGATAGGAGATCCTCCACTCTAGTGGATAAACGCTTTGGATGAAAGATGGATGTGAAAAGATAGAACTCCCAAAGGCCCAAAGCCCGAAGTTCATCTGGGCCATCCATCAAAAAGAACATGTGGTGCCAGATATTTCACTTTAGAGACTTAGTACTCTAGAAGATTTTGCAGAGCAAATCACTTGGGAAAGAATTACCTGAAGTACTAAAGTAATCAAGGATTGTTGATCTTTGCAGCGGTATCTCCCGAAGTTCCAAAATCTGGGTTTAATACAGACCGTCCGATAAGGGAGACACATGTCAGAAGATTGGCCAGTTTAGTAATTCAGAGTTTGGGAGAATTGGAAGTGTGTTAGTGTTGAAACTCCCAAAACTCGAAGGGCCAAAGTGGTGGGGCACAATGGTGTCACCTGGAGGTGATGTGGACCCCAGAATTCCGAAGTGACGCGACTTGTGGACATCACCTGGTATGACGTCCACACATGGGATGTGTGCCACGTGTCAGTAAGTTTTGAGCATATGGAGTATTGAAATTTTAGTTAGAATGTAACACATGTCACCTACCCGATTGGGCCATGTGTCCCCTTCTATTATTTATCAACGTGGCGACAAATCATGCAGTCTAAATACTAGGTACTCCAGAGGAGAAAGATGTGACAGTTTGCATTTGGTCAAAAACTCGCGAACGCCTGAAGGCCAGAATACATATCGACCGTTGATCCTAGAAAACATGCGACAATAGATCTTGTAGCGGTTCCGAGGATTGGTGCTCTGGGAGAAAGTGAAGGCATAGAGTTTGAAACTCCCAAATCCGGAAGAGCTAAAGTGATTCACAGCCATTGATTTGCAGGAGGAAACATGTCGACAAATCGTGAACTCTAGGTAAAAGTGTTCTGGGAGGAAGGAAGTGGGGAAAGTTGAGACCTATGAAGGCCGGAGTCCCGAAGTGGATCTTGATCATTGATCATGAAAGAGGATGATAGTCGTTGATCTAGTCCCGGTTGAAGGTTCTGAAGTTGCGAAGAACCAAAGGCCAAAGTCAACATTAACCGTTGATCTAATTCGAGAGTTTTCCCCAAAAATGATCAAGTATAGTGGAAGGATAGCATAATTGGAGGTGTTAACCAACAACAAGTGGTCAACACCGCTTTATGACTCATTCAGTGGGTAATCACTTTGGAGGAATTGCTACTCCAGGATTTAGGAGCCATGAATAGCCGAAGTTCCGAAGTAAATGAGAATCGCCCAACTCATCATGACATTAAGACATGACCGTTGTTTCTTGATAAGTGATCAAGCACTTCTTAGCTTAGCGCCTAGTCACCACCTGCGGTCGTATGGAATAAAGAAACAAAGGGAAAAGAAGAGGCAACACTCAAATCAATAAGCCCATGGTTTTGCACATATGGTCATATGTAAATGGTTTGAAGCAAACACCTCATAAAGATTTAATTCAACAAAGAGTTAGCACTATACTAATACAGAGAATTGATAAAGGATAAAAATATGATCTGTTTGTGAACTGAGAACACAACAAAACATGAGTACGATATAATGAGTTGATCCATGTCTGTGATCAACTCATGAAGACAGAAGAACCGACACACAATCATGATTAAAAGAGAGTTAATTTATGAGCATTACGAATAAAGGACAGAAAGGAAAAATGATATTAATTAAAGAATAATATTATCATTTAAATGAAAAGGCACCTGTAAATTTAATTGACAATTTTTATATGATATGTATAGTTCTAACAAGATGGTTGCTTGCAAGTTTATCAGGATTAGAGGTATCACCAGATCAATTCAAGAATATGATCTGATGTTAGGGTCATGGAGGCATGGCTTTGCTTACAAAGTTTGGATGAGGTACTACAAAAGAAATAATCCTCACATGGGACAAGAAGATAGCAAGTGAATAATGTCATTAATGGGCATAGAAAGGAAAATTAAGGCTCCTTAGCCTTGAAGGTAGAGATGTGTAGATAGTTGCAAGATTGATGTGGAAGGAAACAAAAATCTTAAGAGGTGGTGTGTGAATAATCTCTATGTGCCAAGCATAGGATTTCCAGGGAAGGATTTGTTAGATATGATTTATCTACTATCTAAAAGATTAAATCGGAGTTTACAGTGGAAGCAAGATGCCAATGAAGAGGAATTGGAATGCTCTCTCACTTCAAAAGTGGCACTAAGTGAAAATGGATTTCCATTGGGGAATGGTACTAAGTGGGAAGGAATGGCCAGGTGGAACGTAGCTGGAAAAGTGTTCAAACCCAGGGAACCATAGTCTAGATGAGAGGAATGGGAGCACACAAGGCATCAAGGATCTAAAGGAATTCAAAGACAACCAACTACAATAGAAATAGATAAATAAATAAGTAAATTGAAACAGAAATGCACTATAGTGCATGACACATACAATGAAGTTAAATTTCATATGCATTAGTAGGCATGCTGACAGTAAATGCTTGGTTCATATGGATGCATAATTTTTCATATGTACATGCTTGGATATGCATATAACATGCTGGTGAACTTAGAATAGTTTGTTATTATGAAATAATGTTTGAGTATGACTAAAGCATGGATTATGTATTCAGGAAAATGATACAAGAGGTTTAAATATGTGGATGTTGTTGTTTCTTATAATTTCCATCGAGGTGAATACCCATGAGGATGGCAGGAATAGTGATCAAAATGATGAAGGGGGGAGTTTGTGAGCTTCTACAAATATTAGTTGGTCAAACAACAACAAGTAGGTTGGTAACAACTAGGCAGGTATGCATTTAGTTTTTGTTGATGCATACATGTTGAAGGGGATCGGGGTAAGGATTCTCTCAGTTAATTTTCAGTATTTAAATTGATATGTAATGGCTGAAGGCCTAGAGTGTGTAAGTGTTGTTGATGCTAGAATACACTTAGATAAAATTTCAGTTGCATATTATGTTATGATTGGTTATGGGATCATAACCAGGTTAATTCAGGACACAAACTCCTTATATAACAATGAATACCCATAGTGTTAGTCATGTGTGAGACCATAATATGGTTGAATATGGAAGGGCTATAGAGCTATGTGAGTTATTGATGGTATCTACTATATATCTAATGTTTGGAATGCAACCTCTTTGCCAACATTGAAGAGCAATTAAGGATTATATTCTTGTTGTTGTGTTTGGGCGGAAAAGGAAGGTAACAAAATAGTTAGGCAAGCAGTAGGAAGTGTGTGGATGACGTGTTGAATCGTTTGCCAGACCTTCCAACTCATCCTAGTGGAATACATGACATAGTTGTGTGATATTATGTAATCAATGCAGGGATGCATTGTGTAGATGTGACCATGGGTATCGACACATTGATTGTTATCTTATTAACTGTTGCATTATGAAAAGTCTGTGTGAATGATAATACATGTGTATGTAATGATGAGTTCATTCCAATTGATAGTTGGATTAATAGAAGTAATTGAATTATAGTTGTAAACAATTCTGAGAGCACTCTGTGATTTTGTTTTGAATCATTGCCATGAAAATATATATCTTGTACATGAGATATTGACAATTTGTTTGGCTGAGGAATGTTGAAATTGCAGGAGGAAAGAGGTATGGGATATGGAAGTGTAATCCCATAAAGAAGACTAATTCCTATCGTTGCAAGAGTCAAATTGTTATGAACAAAAGCTCATGTCTAGAAGTTTTATTTTTCATATCTAAAATAGTTTTGGGAATTATAATTTGATAATTACTGACGAATTGTTTTGGCCGAATTTAAATTGAAGAAATTGCAGGTAGAATGGTCTTAGATATCGCAGGGATGTAAGCCCATAAGGAAGACTGATATCTACATCTGCAGAGCCAACCATTATGAGCAGAAAGATCATGCTTGGAAAAAATTATTTTCCTGTATAAAACAGATTTGACATTTATGTTTGAAATGGTTATAATGATATCTCATGATGACTCTATGTGTATAATACAGAGGATATGTTGGATATGCAAGTTGGAAAGCATGGAAAAGGCTATTGTTGGGACATGAGAACCCTGTGTCCCTAGAAATATTCTTGTGCAAGAGAACCTTGGCCATGCAAGATGGATCGCCTAAGGGACTACATAGTAGAGAAGGGGATGCCTGAGCCTAGGCTTGGAAGGCGAGCGACCACAAAGAAGATGGGACATTGATAGCTCTTGATGGGGTCATGCACACAATGGGTATGTCAGGGAAAATAGTGAGCCAAGTTAACGAGATAGTCATATGGATGCAGATCCATTAACCGCACAGATAAGTATTGTATTGGATTATGAAAATTTACTCTTACAATATTAGAAGGAATGAGAATTTTATGGACAAATTTTGAACTGACATGCTCGCTAATTTGAAATATTGTAGGAAAATGATGAATGTTGAAGATCTAGAAAAGTACCAGAATATGAGAGAAAAGAAGGTGATGTTGGAGCAACTAAATGACAAAGGCACAGAAGGAAGAAAGTCCAATGGACTTGCTACTACTGGAGTTCTAGAACCCACAACTCTGAAACTTCCTAGTCGAGTGCACTGAAGTCGGGGAGAAGTGGAAGAGCCTGAGGGTTTGCATGGCAGAGAAAGGGGTTCGTTTATTTGGGTTGTGTAGGGGTGAGAGGGAAGGAGAGCTTATTGGTTGGAACTGCTGCTAGAAATATAAATTCTGAAGATCATCATACATGTTTTGGGTTGGAATGCCTATGCATACATGTTTTAGTCCAAAGTGCCTATGTATATAAGATTGGGCTGGATTGCCTATGTGAATTAAGGCCAGAGGGTCTGGAATTGTAATGTTAATAACATTGGAATGGTGTTGTTCACTGAGGACAGTGCCAAAATAAGGGGAGGGGAATGTAACATTATGGTTCTAATCCTTATAAACTATAATGTATTATACAATTATGACTTAGGCTAGTGATCCGGTAAAGTTGAAAATGTGTTAGAGTGCCTAAGAAATGTAACACTTCCTATACATTAATAAAATACATCGCTGGCTGCAAGACTGACAAGGACGAAAGAGATAGGGGGCTATGATTCCACGAGAGAGGGGGCTTGAGGGGCTAAGTCTTGTTATTATTATTTTATTTATCCATAATTGATTTTATGGAGAAGAGGGGGTTACATGAGCTTCTTAGGAGGGAGGCCATGTGGCTCTTGTCTTCATGTAATTATTTAAAAATCCCTTCGGGGTTGTTTTGGGGTCCTTCTTCCCTTGGTTCATCCTCTTCTCATGGGTTCACTTGTTCTTCTTCCTGTTCACTCACTACTGCTAGTTCGTGTGATCTTGGGTTGAGCATGGAAATGGATGGTAGGAATAGGAGAGCCATCGTTGAATGGATGTAATGATTTACTGATCATTTCAGGAGGGAATGGATGGTTGTCTGCATGAACTTGATGGCAGTTTGGATGGAAATGTCCATAACTTAGAGTCCTTGGAATTTCCAGTAGGGAGATTTCCTAACCAGTAGCACTGGAGCCCCTCGAGAGAAATGGAACAGCCTCAAGGACTGCATGGCAGAGAAAGGTGTTCATTTTTTGGGGTTGTGTAGGCTGAGGGCGAAATAGAGCTAGAAATTAGGATTGTTGTGAGGTTGGGAAAATTGAGATCTACTTAGCCAACTAATGTGTATTTAGACTTGGCCTAGGACCCATCCTTGTGGATTCATAGCCCTAGCTTGAGGGTGACCTATTGTTGAGAGTAAATGAACAACAACGTCTATGGTTGGGAGGAACGTCCTTGGTCTGCAGCTAGTTGGTGAACGTTTACTTGCAAAGATAAGTGCTCTATGTGTTTTCTGTTTAATGTATTCCACTATCTATTTAATTATCTTTGAGATATGTATTCTAATGTGCCTATCTGCTGGTTATTTTTTGTGCATGGCACAGTGTTTATCTCTTTTATGTTGTGGCATGGATCTTGTCTTGTGCATGTGGTGTGCATTCTCCTAACATTGTTGAGAAACCCTTTGTCTTCGAATTACAAATCAGAGAACTAAGTCTTGGGACCTCAGCGTGCATAGCCTATGGGTGGTTGGGTGTGTTGCAGCATGTTTAAGGTAATGTAGCCCGACCTCTGGGTGGTCGGGTATGTTACACTAAGCCTCCCTCCTATATGTTTGTTCCTGGAGATGGAAAAGGGGTTCTTTGGCAAAAATAGGAAGATGAATGCTTTCAGAATTTCACTTCGAATAACCAAGGTAAACCACAAAGCCTATAAACACGCCCATTACTAAAAGACTAACGAAAGCCAATTGAGTGTTGGTTTTCCCATTTCAATCTCCATGGTAAAATATTGTTTAATGGCTTAATTCACCACTGTGGTTTGTTAAAACTTATTGGTTAACCTTTAATGCCTGCTCTATATCTTATTAATAATTGTTATGGGGATTAGGAGTTTCTTGTGTTATATATATATATTCCTTTATGTGAAGGTTTTCATTAGAGCATATTGGAAATGGTGGTTATAAATTCCAACAAGCAACTATCCTACACACCTAAGTGAATTGGGAAAGAGAAGTCGTCCTCTTTCCGGAGCTATTGAAAAATTTGCCAAATAGGGTTTTCTCTCTCCTCGGAATTGTTCTCTCTGTAGCCTTAATTGTTGGCTGGTGTTTTGAAGTACCCACGCACGTTTTGTGTTGCTGGGCATGCTTAGCTAGTCGAAGGTCATTTCCTTCTGTTGTTGGGCGTTTCATGCAGTTTTCTCTTGCTGCCACATGGCACAGGCTTCCATCTCGTGGAAGCGTTCTCCTGCTGGCCAACGTGCCCACGACTTGGTATTGCTGTCGAATAGCACCAACGACTTGGTATTGCTATCTAAAATCACCCACGACTTGGTATTGTTGTCCAACAGCACACACGATTTCGTATTGTTGTCTAACAACCCCTCGAACAAACCCTAGCGGCCATATAGGACCCACGCATCCTTTCTCTACCGGTTACAGTGTCTGCTCGCTATCCCTAGCAATTGGAGAGACCAAGCCTCATTCTTTGTTTGTTAAAATGCTTACCCTCTAACCCTAGCCTAACCTAACCTTTCAGCATACCAAAACGTGTAACTTATGGTCTAAACACTCGTACGCCCTAGGCCTAATTCCAACGCGTTCCAAGGACTGTTGCCTTGTTTTAACGACGTCCCACTTTTCGTCCTTTGGTCGATTACCTACTCTTGCTCTCATCCTCACTAGATCATGGCATATACCTTGCCTTGGGCGTCCACCAAAATCGTTAGTAGATATCCTCTACTGCCCACATCCCTCATAATGGAATTGGACGTTAAATGGAATGTGAGCTACTATAATAAAGCTCATGTGCATGAGATTGGTCATATTGAACACAACTGTCATGGTTCGAATGTTACCGCAGTTAAGAATCATACATGCTGTATTTGAGTGACTAAGCGACCTAGTTGTTCATAGGTAGCTCAGCCACCTATTGCTCAACTAAACATTAATTCGTGTCGATCTAAAGTGAGTCTAGATCAATTACAATCATCTTCAGGTTGGGATACGTATTGAGGAGATGGTTGGCTATAAGCTCATCATTTATGGATCATTTCATTTTTCCATGTACAATCCCAATTATAATGAATAATCATGGTAAGCCAAATTATAATGAATAGTCATGGTAAGGTTGTTTATTAGATTTCCAAACTCTAAATATAAATTATTCCTACGATCTTCTAGGACTATAGAGAATCCCCTCTGACATGCCACCTTGAATGCCAATTCCTCTTAACCAATTGTATATATACTTGTCATCCCACTTTTATTAGTGATTTGTAGGCCATTCAATTTGTAAAAATATTTTTATTGATTTATAAATTTTAAGAAAGTTTATAATTATATCGTTATTGTTCATTATAAATATAGATATATATATGTATAGGGAGTTCATAATAATGAGGAAGACTAATTTATAGAAGAAAATAGTAGTGTAAGATACATAAGGAAGGACAAAATGAGTTTGTTAATTCATCCTTGCATCTTTTTTTATAAGATATATTTATTAGCATTAAGTTTATAATGGAAGACATGAATAAAGATTTCATATTGTAAGTTTTAATGGATAACTTGATGATATCAATTTGGTGTTGCAGTATTTCTTCATAGTCTATTGAGGTAGGAATGGATCAAAGAACAAATATATGCTACATGATGTGTGAATTGCTATAGGTTACATGAATCATGAAGAGGTGTGGACAATGTGTAGAAAAAGTCCATAATTTAGTTGTACATTCAAAGTTTCAATGGAATCATTAGCATCAGAAGAAAAAATGTTGGTAGAAATTTGTGGGAGGGATAGGCATATTATGGAGCCTAATACTCAATTGAGGACTTTCCAAGAAATGGAATTGTAGCTCAAGGAATGTATGAAGATAGAGAGAAGAAAATATCTGGAATTAGACCTCCAACTAGAGTTCTCAATCTCCTTAACTCATATATCTAGCTTTTTTAATATCCCCCACGAAATAATCCAATCCCCCATTCTTTCTTCCTCTTCTCAAGACTCTTTCAATTAGAGGAAGGGAAGTGTGCAAACTTAGAAAATTCCAAATTTGAACAGAAAAAATATTGAATAAGAGAGAATCCTTGAAGAGGAATAAGGACTCCACAGGCTCTGTGAAAAGTACCCCAAATAAATTTAGGTTACACAAGGTGCCCTTCATTAGCCAACATTCATTTTGTTTTTAAACTTTATTCTTCTAATTATTTTGTTAATAGATGAGTGAACTTACAATATTCCTATCATGCTAAGCAATTACAATATACCTATCATGCTAAACAATCCTGAAATTGAGTAGATAGTTGTTTAAGAAAAAACATCCTCAATTATATCCAATATACTTTGAATTACTTTAACTTTGAGAATTTGATATTATGGTACACATTAATTTTCAATATCTAGACCATATTTAATACACTCTACATTCTTTGTAGTAGTCATAAAAATAATTATTCTTCCTACAACATGGTTTGAATTTTACATTCATTATTCATAAAAATCCTATAATCCATATTTACTATATCCTGTTTTTCCTAGTGGCTTCCTACAACATGATTTGGATTTTAAGTTCATTATTTATTAAAATACTATAATTGACAATTATGTAAATAACAATTCTTTATAAATATTTAAAAATTATCATCTTTTCTTTTGTTCAAAACATAAACTAATTTATGACAAATAAATAAAATTGTTTTTGTTTTGGTAGAATCCACAACTACATCACAATTATACACTCTACTAGGCTAAAATTTCATAATTATACACACTATTAGGCCAAAATTCCACAAGGATAAGTCTAGGTTTCAATCCAATAACCTAACATAACAAAGGGCCTTAATAGTTCACTCCATCACCTAGTGATAGATACATAGAAGAACTTTCTCAATTAATTTAACTGGAAATAAAAATTTATTTACTTTTATAACTTATTCAAATCATATAACTTATTTATATTAAAAAATTATTTCATAAATTATATATTTTTGTTAATTTATCTATTTTATTATATTTTATTATATATATATATATATTAAATTCATAATCATTATTATTAATTACACAAGTGGAAAATTTATATTTTATTTAGATAATTTTAACTTTTATGATTTTTTTTAACGATAATTTATGACTTACACATTAACATAATTTTTTTAATGTAGAATGAAATCACACCTTGCTCAATGAATTAAAAATAAAACAGGACCTTTGCATTCATCTCGATCTCTGATCTTTAATGTCAGTTCATCGCAAAACCTAATTGTATTCTATATTTTAAACTCCCACAAAATGTGGATCCTAAAATTAGTTATTTCTGGAATATATCGACCCGTGGGATTCTAAAATTCTTTGGACCCCAGATCCTGATATTCGTATCGACCTAATCACTGGCCTTGGGATATGTTTCCTCCGATAATTTTGTCCCCAATTTTCATGATCTGTCTTCATTAACTGCTCGGGCATCGACGCAGGGACAAGAAAGTAATTGAAAATATTTAAGGTACCCAAGGAGTGGATATCCTACGTCATAGTATCCTCATCCACTAGACGATATGGGCCGCCAATAATCATAGTATGAATGCCATCGATATTCTACTTACCCGCGACATTTCACTTATCCATCTTGAATTTTATCGAATATGTTTTCCTTCTATCTCTTTTTAAGTGCGATTATCCATCTTGAATTTATCGAATATGTTTTCCTTCTATCTCTTTTTAAGTGCGATGAGATTCTTTTCTTTTTGAATAAATAACTAATAATGTTTTTTTCTTAAATAGTTATTTTAATTTTTTATATTATCATATATTCAAATAAATTTAAGATCATCTCTTTCATATATATATATATATATATATGAACCATCAATATTATACAAACATTTGAATTAACATGCATCGTACTTGTTGTTAATATTAAAAGACTTGTATTTATTTTAAAATATAATCCTTTACCATCATAGAAGATTTATATCGATATGTTTACCATTATTGAATATTTAAATTGACATGTCATCATCTCATTTGCATTTTTTATTTTTTTAAATCACTAACCATCAATTTCTCTTCTTCTGAATGGCATACTCATGGGTATTCATGTTTGGTTAAGTAATTCATACTCTAACATCTATTATATACCTCCACTTTATTTCCGTGTTACCCTTAAGTTCCTTCTCTACTCATTACAGTTCATCAATTTTCGAATAGACTGTCGAATATTCATGGTTTTTTTTTAAATGTGTTTTAACTTCTCTATGATTATGGTTCATCAATTTTCGAATGGAGTGTCCAATATTCATGGCTTTTTTTAAATGCGTTTAACATGTTTGGTTAAGTGACTCATACTCTAACCTCCACTTTTTTTCCTTGTTACCCTTAAGTTCCTTCTCTACTGATTATAGTTCATCAATTTTCGAATAGAGTCTCGAATATTCATGTTTTTTTTAATGCATTTTAAAATTCTTTATTGATTTGAAAAATTGTGGTTATTGTTAGGCATGTACACCTTGTAAGATTACATTTTGTGTTCCTCTTCAATAAGTATCTCATCTTAAAATTGTTATTTATTTTCAATCAATAAGGTATTTAACTCGTTTTCTTGTTTTCTCAACATTCACTCAGGTAAAGTTGAATTTCCATTAACATGATCTCTTCACTTACTATAACTTTATTCTTTGGAGGATCATAATTCATATATGGTTTCGAATTTAACTCATAGCCCATTATAGTTCACTTCATATTTTTTATGAACTAGAACTATGAGGGGTGATAAATATTCTTGGGGTCGATATATCATAACTTAAACAAATCAAAGGTGGAAATGTTACTATAAGCGGTGTGTGAATCCTACAGAACCGAAGAACTAAAAGAATAAACATGTTTCTTAATACATCTAGTACATGAAGATAAAAATTGTCTTAAGCAACTGGTGTTTAAATATTTGTCAATGTTGTGTGTGTCTTCTATAGAATCCCTTGAACTATAGGAATAGAGCGGTTCTTGATAGAGGCTAGTAGATATATCTTGTATTTCATATATGTAGGTGTTGAGAGCACTAGAGGAAAAAATGAGAATCGGTATAGGGTAATGATGATACAATAGCCTGGTTGGTGTGGAGAGAAGGCCAGAGAGAGAGAGAGAGATTTGTGTAGACTAAATTGTTGAATGGTAGCAAGGTGAGGTAGAGGAATGGCGGCAAATGAAAGTTGAATTGTTTTCTCATCTTTAAAGAGATTGTAAGTATTTCTACTGGAATTGTACCAGGAACTAGATTAATTTTGATAAGGGATTCAAAGGATTAAGTTGGAGCAGTCAAGAGAAGAGATATCATTATCTATGGTGTCTCAAAAGGGTACTATGAAAAAATTTATATGCATCTTTCCATCTTCAATGAATCAAAATACTTTTTAACCCTTTTCTTAAAAACAATATTTTTATCCCGACCTATTTGTCTATGGACATCACAAACCCCTTCTTATTTTAATGGGAAATAGAATTTTCCCAGAATTAATCTAGTATATCATTATTCTTAATACTTATTTCAAGTGTAAAAGCCCAAACCATAAGCTTCATGATTATCGATTGACCACTGTGTTTCACCCACCTTACTATGAAAACAAATAAGAACTTAGAGATTAATTAGTTACCCCAAATAACAATGACAAGAAAGGAGGATGGTTGCAAATGATTTGTAAGAATCTAAGTCCATAAGACCTATTTCATTTAAAGGATTAAGACAATAATTTCCCAAATTCTATTATGTTGAATTCAAATAACTATGTAGCATTAGTTTCGCTAAAGCATGTACCTCCACCAAAAGTTTCCTTCTCCACTCCCTCTTTGGAATTATGAGTCTTCGAACTTCAAGAAATCCCATAGAATCCCATCATCTATAACATGCATGATTAATTTGTACATGTTCTCAAAGATCTATGCACCTCAAATTTTGTGTGCTTTTGTGCTTTGGATTGGATGAGTGATAATGTTTCATTGAGTAATATTGACTTGATCACTAATCTCTCAATATAGGTTTGTATAATGGAAAATTAGGGGATTTGCTAATCCCTATCAATTAAGTTATGATATCTATTATTATTAGGATTAAAATTTAAAAATATTGACACCTAAAGTTAAGATTATTGAATTTATTTTAAAGAGTTCCTTAAACTACATATAGCAAAACATGGTCATATTCACATATACCCATTGAAATGGAGGGACCAGCACAAAAAAAAACACATGTTTCCTTGTCTAACATTTGATATTATAAATTGACAAACTAACCCATGCATGGATTATTTTAAATCATGTTTGATTTTTGTGACCATATGCTAGGGTTAGAAAATATATATGCGACCAATGATGCTAAAGACAAGGATACTTTACGATGTTGGCGTCTAAACTGTATCTTAAAATATCATTGGCATGTGTGTAGATATTTCAACATGCTTAAGTTATTCTTTTGGTCCAACTACTTCATGGAGATAGATAGCCCTAGGCTCACCTTGAAATTAGGCTAGGATTATATGGTGCTAACATTTTATAAGGAAAAAATTGTCTTAGTCATGGGTTACATCATCAAAATTTCATAAAAGTTATGGGAGACCTAAAATTAATAGACACAACTATGTGGTTTTCCTAACAACATCTTTTATTATTATTTTATTATTATGTTGGAGCTCAACCTCCCTAAGTATTTTGGAGGCTAAATTATCTAACCATAAATACATTTATTTAAATCTATTTCTTGGGGTGCAAATAAAATATTACTTCCAAAATACCAATATAATATGAATGTCCCGCTCTTAAAAAAAAAGGGAAATAATCTTTAAAATATGAAACATATTATGTGATAAGTGTTCAAAAGAACAAGTATTCCAACAGAGGATGAACACCTTTAGTAACCACTGACACAATTAGATCAAAGATCAACACACGAATATTTTTACGTGGTAAAACCACTATGAGGAAAAATCCATGGCCCCAACGAATGTGGCTAGTTGGAGCAATTTATTAATGCAAAAGAAAAATATTACAAAGATATTTACAAGAGAGATTCTCACAACATATCATCAGAAAGTGACCCTCCATGCTCTTTAAATAGAGATCATGGATGAATCAAGGGGTAAGCCACATAACAATGTAGCCGTTAAGATTGAAGATATTATGAATCGTCAGATCACTCTATGTCACGAATATATTGTGACTGTCGTATTTCCTAACTACAAATTGGTACTATTGCGTACTAAAGAAACACACTAGGAAACACAATTTTACCTAAGGACACATTAGAACAAGTTGATATTCACTAACTCCTGAATGTCTAAATATTCTATCACCCCCCATTAAGAACAACTTAGGATAGGATTGAAAGATATATAAAGATGACACAATAGGAAACTAAAGGAGGCATTATAGCCTCTCCCCCCTTAATGATATCTTCATAAACTCCTAATATAGATATAAGTTTGGAAAACTTTGCTTCTATAAGAGACTTTGTGAAAATGTCTGCAACTTGATCTTCTTTACGACAACATAGAACTTCAATAACTTGATCATGAATGATCGTTATGAATAACTGCATGTGTATCTCGGTGTGTTTGTTGCGCTGATGTTGAACTAGGTCTTTGGCAAGATTGATGGCACTCTGATTGTCGCACCAAAGGATGGTCAGATGTTGTTGTTGGAATACAAACTCTAAAAGGATATTTCAAATCCACAAGGCTTCCTAACTTGCATTAACCATTGTTTAGTACTCTTCTTCTACTGAAGAAAGAGAAATATTCTCTTGTTTCTTACAGGCCCAAGTGACATGTCCCGAACCAAGGATGAAAACATAATCTGCAGTAGACTTCTTATCATCAGGATTGTCAGCTCAATCTGAATCGTGAAACCAACCAATAAAGGAGTCCCCCCTGATCTGTAATGTATCCTGAAGTAAATTGTACCCGAGAAATAACAAAGAATTATTTTAGCTCTTTTCCAATGAATTTTCATGGGATGTTTGCATATATCGATAAACAATAAAAACAACAAAGGAAAGATTAGGACAAGTACAAGTTAATTAGAAGAGGCTACCAACTAACTAACGATACAAAGTGGCATCAACTTTAGGATAAGTACATGTGGCATCAAGCTTGACTCCATACTTGAAGGGAGAAGGGGTCGGTTTACAATTTTCCATGTGAAAGAGATGAATAAGGTCACAAACATACTTAGACTAGGAAAAAAAATTCCTTCATTGGTTTGCAAGACTTGAAGGCCAAGGAAATAGTGAAAAAATACTAATTCTATCATTTCAAATTTCTTCTTAAGGCTGGTTTTAAAATGGTCTAAAATTTTTGAGTCAATAACAGTAAGGATAATTTCATCAACATAAAGGAAAATGATTATGACATGGATTCCTACTTTCTTGGTATAAACATGAGGATCAAAATGCCATCTAGAAAAGCCAGTGTCAAGAAGAAAGTTGTCCATTTTAGCAGGTGAAGCTTGGGAAGCTTGCTTAATACCATAAAGAGATTTGTTAAGGAGATAAAAAGGGCTAGAGTCATTATGCATATAGCCAGAAGGTTGTTCCATGTATATTTATTCTTGTCAATCCTAATGCAATAAGTTCGATTTAATATCCATCTAATGGACCACCCATTTATGAGAGGCGAAAATGGAAAGAATAAGGCAGATGAGATTCATTTTCGCTCTAGGGGTAAAGGTTTCATTATCGTCAATTCCTTCAACTTGGGAGAATCCTTTGGAAACTAACGGAGCCTTATGTATTTCAAAACTTCCATATAATGTATACTTAGTTCTGTAGACCCATTTACATCTAAAAAAAATCTTCCTTTTGAAAGAGGTACAAGATCCCAAGTATCGTTTTCCATTAAAAAATGATACTCTTAATTCATTATTGTATCTTAATCTGGATGACCTAAACCTTCTAAAATTTATTTGGATCATGAGTCTCTAAAACTTGAGCCAAAAGAGAAGAGGCTCACTGGAACTGTGAACATGTCTGACACTGATCTAAGGGATCACCGAGAATATCACTCACTACTTCTTGTGTTGAACAGACCCATCTAGGAAGCAATGGTGCTAGTGTTGGTTCAGGTTCAATGGACTCATATGGAAAAAGGTGAGATGGTGGATGTATATTTTCATCTTCACTATCATCATCTTAAGAAGAAACCATAATAGGAAAAAAAGAAGGAACAAATATCGAAGAAGACAAAATCATCGAATAAATCTCTTAGGCCAAGAGATTTTCATCAAATTTAACATATCTTATAATAATAATTTCATTACATTATCATTGAAGAAGTTCATAACCTTTTAAATCTTCAGAATAAACAACAAATATACACTTCTCACTTTTAGGCCGAACTGCTTTCATTTTCTCATCAGGAATGTGAGCCCATGCTACACTACCAAATACACAAAAGTGACTTGCATCTGGCTTAATTTTATTCCATTATTCTTCCCGTGTTAGATATTTAAGAGCCTTAGTGGGAGTGTTATTTACTATTTAATTTGCACAGTTAATGGCTTCCACCCAATACTTGAGACTTAATCCCTTAGATTAGATCACACAATTAACCATTTATTTTAAAGTGTGGTTCTTTCCTTCATCAACACCATTTTGATGTGGTGTATATGGAACAATGTGTTGCATTTGGATTCTGTGTGCAGTGCAATAACTTGTAAATTGATTGTTCGCGTATTCACCTCCATTATTTATTCTTAATATTTGAAGTTTATGTACATCTTTCTTTTCTACAAAAGCCTTGTAGGCCAAGAAATTTTCAAAATCTCCTCTCTTCAATTTTAAGAAGTGAAATTGAATGCATATGGAAAACTCAGCAATTAAAGTTAATAAATACTTGCACCTAGAAAAAGAAGGAGAAGAAAGTGGACCACACAAGTCACTTTGTGGTCACAATAAAAAAAACACAACCTACAAAAAAAACATCTCTGCATGAAACTAGAGGAAGACCAGTCACCATCTTCTGATTACATAGTTTTTGCAATGAGTGATAGTTTAGATGACCAAACCTCTCATGCCAAAGTTTTTTCAAGTCATCGTTGTGAGAAAAAAAAATTGATTGAAAATATGATGACTCAAATTTGTCAAACTTGTACAACCTGGTAATATCATTAGTGATTCCAGCTGCAATAACATGTTGAGGATCTTTTACATCCTTGATTACAACTTGGTGAGGTGAAAACTCTATGGTTGTACCTTCATCTAAATGAGTGATTTGATATACTGATAAAAGGTTATATGAAATACTTTGAACACATAATACATGATTGAAATGACCATTATCTACATGAATTGTTCCAGATCCTACAAAACTAAGAGATCTATCATCACCAACAAATATTTTCTTGGTGTTACACTAGTTTAGAAAAGAAATTATGGCTTTATCCTTAGCCATATGATAAGATGCTCCAGAATCAATAAGCCACTCATCAAAAGAAGAAGAAGAAGTTACGTTGAAGGATAAACTAGAAGAGGAATGTGCATGCCCATGAGGAGAAGAAGAAGTAGTAGAATCACTATTGATGTTTTTTTTATTCATCACTACTTCTAAATATGTCATATACTTAAAGAATTTGGATTCATCATGACCATTTCTCCCACAAAAGTTTCAATTTTTGTTAGTCTTCTTACTTTTAGAATTTTTTCCTTTGTCACCATTAGGAGAGGAAGTTGGTTGAGTGGGTTTGGGACCCTTGTTTTTCCTTTTGTTGTGGTGAGGATGTTTCTTCTTGGGATTTTTAGATTTATCTTTCTACTAGGCTACTAAGGCTTTGGTGGAGGTACCTGCAGTATTCATCACTCCAAGTTGCACAAGCTTATCTTGATCTCTGATCAAAGCATCACAAAAGGACTCAAGAGAGTTATTTTTATAAGAAGAGCCTAGATCTTCTCTAGTGGCATAGATGGTAGATACAACCAGTAAATATTCACTACCAATATTAGCAAGAATAACATATATGCAACACTCTTCTTCCAGTTTTATATTACATTCTGCACATAAATTTATAAGTGTTTTGAACTTAGATAGATGGTGTTTAATGCAAAAATATCATTTGGAATTAAAGTCATTATCTTATTTTCTATCTGGTGGGCTCGAATAATATTGTGTTTAGCAAACATAGATTTAATATTTTCCCAAGGTTCATCAGGGTTATCAGTTCCTTGAAGGTGAAACATTAAATCTAGAGAGATGGACATTCCAATCATTCCACATTCTTCATCATTCTTATTTTCCCATTTAATTTTATTTTCGTCATCAGTAGGTTATATTTCTTTTCCCAAGGTAATCTGGTACAATCATTTACTTCTTAATAAATCCTCCATATGAAATTTCCATTAGAAGTATTTTGTGTTGGTAAGCAAAAGATCACTCGAAGAAGTCATATTAAATATGTTGAGAATATGGTTTTAAAAATTGAAAATGATGGTATGGATGGAAAGATCTCGAAAAATTAGACCATTTTAGAAAAAAAACCATTGAAAATGGACTTTGGATGTGAAAAATATTCCCTCTGAAGAAAAGACATAAATGATAACCAAAGAACTAGGTGGAAAGTAGAAGTTGGTCCACGTGGTTATAACCCTCCCAATAATCTCACTTTTACAAACAATTTTCTTATGAAGTAACCCACTTTTATAGAATAAGCGGCGATTGCAATGAAGTTACTTTATAAAATAAAGTTACATGCAAAATAAATAACTTTAAAATAAAATATTAAAGCTGCTTATAGTGATTCACTTTTATAATTGGAGTGAAATACACTTTAAAATGGATGCATGAACTTTTAAAAAAAAAGAACAAAAAAGAGACTTGAACTCTAGACCTCCTACTTAATAAAAAAACTTTTAACCAAGTGAGCTAGTGCAAAAAATATTGTACTATTTAGAAGGAGTCTTGTTGTTGTTGTTGAAGACGTCCTTGGAGAGCATGCTAAAAAAAAACTCTTTTCACACAAGAAAAAAATTTCACTTCTCGACGACAACAAGAGTTAGAACTTGGTTAGCTTACCGAGAATATGCAAACTTTTTGATCCGTTTCTAATTTGTCGAGATCGCACAGGGAGTGGGAAAACAAACATATGAAGATCCAAAAGAGTAGCAACCAAAAAAAAATAATAAAAATAATAATAATAACTCTGCAAAAATTTAAAAGGTCGTATTCGAGCATTATATCTTTGGATTTGACGGAAATGGCCATACCTTGGGAAAATTCAAAATATTTGGAGTGAAGCGAGAAGCATTCATGACTGAAATAATCACTCTGGACACAATGAAATAGTCCTCTCAACCTAGAAATGTATGGAAATGGCAGAAACTGGAGATGAGGCAACACAACTTCATGATCTCGATGTACAATGGGAGTGGGTATTCATATGCACTTTGATACCATGTTCCACAAGACAAATATTCCAACAGGGCTTGAACACCTTCTTTAACCACTTAGACAGCTAGATCAAAGATCAACACACCAATATTTTGATGTCGTAAAACCCTACGGGGAAACATCCATGACCCCAAACAATGTGGCCACTTGGAGAAATTTATTAATACAAAAGAAAAATATTACAAAGAGATTTACAAGATGTTTGATTACAATCGATCATTAGTAGATGAACATCCATGCACTTTAAATTGAGATCATGGAAAAATCGAGTGTTAAGCCACAGATCAATGTAGTCATTAAGATCGAGAAGAATATAAACCGTTGGATCACTCTATGTCGGGAACATCTCCTGACCATCGGATTTCCTAACTACAAGTACATACTAAATAAACACACTAAAAAACACACTTTTATCTAATGACACATTAGACCAAATTGATCTTAACTAACTCTTAAGTGTCTAAATATACTAACAGTAAGATCAATAGCTATATACATAAGAAAAATGTATAATAAATCCATGACCAAATATTCCATGTCGAAAGCATCTAGGCGATTGGGACACAGATGACGTATTTGTTAAAATCTTAAAACAATACAACTCGAGCCTTCTCAACATGTCCATATAAAAGGCAAATATATGGTATTTTCTAACTCCATTTTCTTAACGAATCCTTCTCTAGATTCCATGCTGATTCAAAATTAGATACCGATTTTGTCTATAAGGAATTTTTATTCTATATCTATATTAGATATAAAAGTAACATTTTATATAATTTTAGATTTCAACGTGCATATTAAACTAGTTACATTTTGTTGCCTCTAATATTTTGAATCATAGTTTAATATAATTATTTATATTACTTAATTTGATAGTATTACCTAAATGAAAAGATGCAATCATTTGAAAAATAATTTATTGAAGAATTGACAATGTTACATCCTTGTTAAAAAACTTGGTTTTTAATTCCTTAACAAAAACATTAATTTAAAAAAGTGCCAATCATCAAGTTGGACTTCCATTGTGGTATTGATTCTTGCATCCTTCCGAATTCTTATATCGTATGAAGTCATAAAAGGACAACCTTTGAAATATAGCTCTTTCAAACAATCTCTCGTAGATTTTTTTAAAGTTCACATTAAGTGAGTCGCAACATCTTTGTAGTAGAAAATTTATGCGTCGAATTTCAACGGCTTAATTATATTTCTACCAACGACATTGACGTTTCTCTTAGCATATATATAGGATGTATAAATATGAACATAAATTGTTTAAGAAAGTATCTAATTTATCTTTCGATGATATACCTTACTCCTCCTCCATATCGAGCTTTACCGTAGAAACTCTACCAACCAAACCATAAAATTTGATATTTGTCTATAAATATTGGATTTACATGATTATCTTCCACCAACGTCCCCAAAATATGGCATTCAACCAACATGTTTCATCTAGATGAAAGAGGTTTAAAATCCATAGTAAGTAACTTTGTTTCAAATCTCTAAAAAGATAGTTTATTCTAACCCAAGCCCTCTCTCGCCAAGAATAATAAAAAGGCACAAGACAACTTCCTTCCATACATGGCTTATATATTGTGGACCCTAGACTTTAAAATACATTCTTATAATTACTTCATGACAAAGTTAGCAATTGGAATTGAAGAGCCGTGGTATCCCCTCTCTCGCCAAGAATAATAAAAAAGCACGAGAGACAACTTCCTCCTATACATTTTTCAAGGCTTAAATATTCCCATACATTTTTCAAGGCTTAAATGTTGTGAACCTTGGACTTTAAAACGCATTCTTATAATTACTTCATGACAAAGTTAGCAATTGGAATTGAAGAAGTCTAGTATCCTCTTTGTTCACTTGAATTAAATGAGGTAATCGAATATGTAATGCCCAACTCTTTCAATTTTGCATTGGAACACACAATGGCCAATTGACTAGATCGAATTTGGAACCCTCACTCCCAAATAGAAGCTATAAATAATTTGTCAATATTTTCAACATACGATAACAAGTCGTATTAGTGGTGTATTTGATGGAAGAAAAATATTTTATGATTTTCCACCCCATAGATTTCAACATTTTTACTGTACTTATAAGGTTAAAGATACATATTGAAATATGAACTCAATTATTTATCAATTTACTAGACAAAAAGTATCACTCACTTACTAAAACTTTACTTAATGCCATAGGAACACCCAATTATGTGAAACCAATATTCTATCAACTAAAAGTACATACGATAGTGTAGGAATTAATTAATTTTAATCCATGTAGATGCAAAATAAATCACTAAATTTCTTTTTTCAAAGATAAAAATATTTCTCACAACACTCGAAAAATTCTCATTTACTTTCTAAGAATAAGCTTCATTTTGATCAAACAAACACATAATCATAATTCAATAAATAAAAGGTTTGTGTGAAACATAAACAAATTAGGATAATTCTCCAATCCTCTTATTAGGTTGAAACATTTAATCTTTTAAACGACAAAAGACCTTTTCCTACTTAAATTTACAAAAAAGTGAGCAAGCATCCTTACTTAAGTCCACATTGATAATGAAAAATATAATTGTAACTCAATTCACTATAATAATGATATTCATTCTAAATAAGACTCTTACACAAAACAAATTATTCCATATAAGAAAGTGAGCCCAATCTTCTTATTCTTATTAGGTTGAAACTTTAATCTTTTAAATGACAAAAGACCTTTTCCTACTTAAATTTACAAGAAAGTGAGCAAGCATCCTTACTTAAGTCCACATTCATAATAAAAAATATAATTAAAACTACATTCACCATAATAATGATATTGATTCTAAATAAGACTCTTACACAAAACAAATCATTCCATACAAGAAGGTGAACTAGCATCCTTACTTAAGTTCACATTGATAATGAAAAATATAATTGTAACTCCATTCGCCATAATATTAATATTGATTCTAAATAAGACTCTTACACAAAATAAATTATTCCATAATATACATGTACACTTCCTAAGATATATGTCGTCTTTTTAATAGCTAAGAGAAATTTCTATCTAATTAATGTCGTCTTTTTAATAGCTAAGAGAAATTTCTATCTTAGTTAATTAGAGGCTTTCACCTTAATTTAAAAGTGTAAGATATATTGAACAAATAATGTTTTCCATAATATTCATATCAATGATAAAGCCTATTTGATTAGGTATCTTTAAATTATTGATTAATAAACTTAGTTTATTCGTCACTAATTTAATAATTATTATTATTATGTAATTGACAATAAAATTTTAATTTTAATTTTAATTATTGATTAATAAACTTAGTTTATTCTTCAATAATTTAATAATTATTATTATGTAATTGATAATGAAATTCAAATTTTAATTATTGATATATTTAGTATTAATATATAAATATATAAATTTTCTTTTTTATAATTGATTAATTATTTTGCAAAGTAAGAGAAGAATCTTATCAAATAATGAACTTATTAATTCATTAAACTATATATTTAATAATATAGTATGAGTGGGCCTAATGGTTAAGAACATGTGTTTCTTTTTAAGAAGTCACAAGTTCAAATCCAGAGGGGGGTAGGGTATGTATACCTATGTAGACTTTACCAGTTAAATCATTGGACGGAGAGGGCCCTTATCCCACAAAATGTGACTTGACTGTGACCTTAAAAATAAATTATTATTATTATTATAATATCCTCCTTTTCTTTTATTATAAAATCTTACAACAAAATACAATTAAAATAATGCATATAATAATATTTATTTTTAAAGTGTATGCCTTATGATAATATATGTAACTAGCTCATGTTTTTATGCGTATTATAAAGTCTTACACCAAAATACAATTAAGATGATGAATATAATAAAATATTTTGAAGTAATTGTATGCCTCGGGATAATATATGTAACTAGATCATGTTTTTTTTTTATGTGTAGGGTTGAGCTCTACATAACTCATCGTACTATTTTGTGAGTTCTATCTCAATAAACATTGATTTATGTAACGCTTTTCAGAAAATTCAAATCCCTCTAACCTAGGGAAGGATTTGTAATTTTTATCTTATCTTTTCTTTTGACCATTTAGTGAACTTGTTATTATTATATTTAAAATTAATATTCTTCTATTTCAAAATTAAGAACCCATTCCATATTTTAAGATAATTGTTACATATGCCCTGTTTTACCAGTAAGTCTTATTAATTTCATTTAAGAATGACTCCATGCATAGCCTAATCTAGTATTGTCATTCAATACTCTCTAGACATAGTTGTAAGATACTTATTAACCAACTTTGTTTTGATTAATAAGAATTTTTTTTTCTCTTGGAATTTAAGAATTTAACATATTGACATAATATTCGTTGGTACATAGGAAAATGTTAATTAAAATTGAATTGAACTCTCTATTTAATATTTTCAACGTGAAAATGGTTAAATATCCCTAAAATTCAATGTAGTGACTGAAAATTATTGTTGATCAAATCAATTAGTAAAAAAAAAAATTAAGTTTCTAAACAACTACATTTTAAACATATAATTGATTCAACCTTGCTTTCTATGATTCGGATGGATCTTAATGGCCATCCACCTCTTCCATTGAATTATCATTTTGAGTTTGTGGTTTTGATAAACCATGATATTCACCCTTTTGATGGGGAATGGAATGTAGTTTCATCTTCATTTGTTAATTACATACACCATTTAATCATTTCCTAGTGACCCTATGTACATGCCTACAACATAGTGTTAAAGAATTGAATCCCATTAGAACTCCACAATCAAGCAGCTCAGGCTAGAGTAGTATTGGGATGGGTGACCGTACGGGAATTCCTAATGTTTTAAATGACTATGAAATTTTATAAACTTAGTCTAATTTATTCCACATGCATCGTGGGAATTTTTCTCCTCTCACTCTCACATATATAATTGAGCTTAAGAAGACACTTTAAGCATGCAATGGAGTGTGATGTAAAGCTTGTTGCAAATGAAGCATAGCCAACATCTCTTTCTTTTCAGAGATAGGCTACCCCATTCTGCTAGTTTGTTATCTACAATGTTTTTCTCTCTTGTTCATTAATAGAAGTTGGTTTTCACTATACTTTTGTGATCTCTGCATTATCTTTGTGTATTTCATTGTTATATATTGGTTATATTTTTGTCTTCATGTCCTTCTCAAAATCATCTGGATTAGTTGTATCATAGCAGGAAACTCCTTGTTGTTTCTTAAAGCAGGTCCCCGACGAGGTCAGGGTGTAGAGAGTTGGGTCTTGAGCTAGTTTCACTTGAGGAATACTTCTCTCGCCAACCCAAGAGACCTCTCATGGTAGAAGAAAAGAGAGATGATAAAGAAGGAGATCCTTTCAAGACGTTCCTCGATGAATCCCTCATGCGACAGAGGAACAAGGTGATGGAAAAAAATTATCATATCCTTCGAAGACTAATGATGGCAATGGATGATGCATCTTCGACAAGAAACCATTTCGCAAGTGCAACACCCTTCAAGGTACAAGTTAATTTTTATATTCCCTTATTTGAAGGCTGAATAGATGCAGCTTCTCTAGAAAAATGGTTGAATATGCTAGAAGGTTATTACTCTGTCCAAAAAAAATTTGAGAGTGGAAAGATCATCTTCGCACTCCTTAAATCTCTTCCTCATGTCATATCTTGGTGGGAAGGTTACTGGGAAAGGTACACCATGGATGAATATACACTGTTTGGGAGAGAACCCACTTGGACGGCCTTTGTAGGTGCTCTAAAGGAGGAGTTATACCCTATCGAAAACTATGATTACCAATACATGACATGGACAACTATGCATTAGAAAAGAGACCAGACGGTGTTGGAGTACACCAACATATTTCATACCTTGTGCTCAAAGCTGGGTATCAAAGACTTCGAGCGACACCTATTTTTGAAGTATTGCAGTTGTCTACATTAGTACATCCAAATATAGATGGATTTCTTGGACATCTCCTCACTGGGAGTTTCTTATCAATATGCAGTCAAAATTGATTAGAAATTCAAGCAACATAGTAAGTGGGAGAAGCATGGACCGAGAAAGCAAGACCAACCTCAAGAGAGCCAGTCCCAGATGTAGGAAAAGAAGGGTAACGAGAAGTCTAAGAAAGACACTGAAAAGTGGTGTGAGTTCCACAACAGCCCTTGGCACAACACTTATGAATGTCGCTCAATACAGTCATTGGTGGCCAAGCTCAAATACAAAGAGTCGAACCCCGACTTGGACCCTCATTCAGAAAATAATAACAGGAGACAGATCATTGATGCAGAACCCACTACTATTGTTGCAACAATAACAATCCAACCAAAAGAGGATCCTAAGGAGGGGGAGCGACTCTTCCATTCACAGATGTGGGTGAAGGGGACCTCACTTCATTTTATTGTTGATAGAAGAAGCCAAAAAACATCATCTCAACAGAAGTTGTCAAGCAGTTGGATTTTCCAAAAACGCCATACCTGCAACCATACAACATCGGTTGGCTTCGCTAGGGTCAACATCTTCGTGTCAGCCAATAGTGTCACCTGCCCTATGGAATCAATCCATTAAAGGATGAGGTATTGTGTGATGTTTCCCCACTGAAATTTTATGATGTTCTATTAGGCCAACCATATATTTGGAGGTGTCATGTTATTTAAGAGTCTCGTCCCCGTATCATAATTGTTACTCTGGGGGGTCAGCTATAACAGATACCAGAGGTAGTTCCAACTATTGTTCCACCAAAACAATGCAACAAAGTAATCTATCATACTACAAAGTTTATCCTCTTCACAATCCAATCAGAAGGTCAACAGAAGGAAACTGCAACCACTGCAGCGTTATCCCAAGACCTTTCTATCCAGCAGAATCAGATCAACAATATTGTAGATGAGTACCAATATGTTCTTGCTCCACCTACGGGGGTGCCTCCACATTGCCCAGTCAAGCAAGGTTATAACAGAACCCTTCATACTCTTCATGTTTCATATTCACTGATAGAGTCCTCCCACACTTAGGTATATCATGTAGCTATAGTGGTTGAACTGATCCAACCCCTCCAACAATAGGTTCATGACATCCTTCAAAAAGCTAAGCAAGACAACTTCTTCAGTAAGGAAAGCAGCGCACCAAGCTTCAAATTTAGCACAAGTCTCCATGTTTGCCAAGGGAACTTGATGCAATGGGGACCACTGCTTCCTAAGGGGGGAGGAATGATCCAGATGGATCTCAACTTGGCCATCCACCTCTTCCACTAAATCATGATTTTGAGCCTGTGGTTTTGATAAACCATGATATTCACCATTTTGATGGGGAATGGAATGTAATTTCATCTTCATTTCTTAATTACAGAAATCATTTAATAATTTTCTAGTGGTCTTATGTACATTCCTAGAACATAGTGTTAATGCATCGGATCCCATTATAACTCTGCAGTTGAGCGCTCAGGCTAGACTAGTACTAGGATAGGTGACCGTGCGAGAAATCCTAGTGGCTTACATGCCTATGACATTTTATAAACTTAATCCAATTTATCCCACATGCATCATGGGAATTGTTCTCCTCTCACTCTCTCATATATAATTGAGGTGAAGGAGGACCTTTAAGCATGCAATGAAGTGTGATGTAAGGATTGTTGTGAATGAAACATAGACAACATCTCTTTCTTTTCAGAGATAAGCTACCCCATTCTACCAGTTTGTGTTCTACAATGCTTTTCTCTCTTTTTCATTAATAAAATTTTCTTTTCACTATATTTCTATGTTCTTTGCATTATCTCTGTGTATTTATTTGTTATATATTGGTTATATTTTTGTCTTCATGTTGTTCTCAAAATATTCTGGATTATTCTAAAATTCAATTCTAATTCCTCTTTATTCAAAGTGTACCTCCTTTCAAACCCATTTACTGATAGTTTGAACTCAACATTGTTTGACTTCGTGATTTCTTACATTTTTTTATTCCATGTGATTAGGGAAATTGAAGTCTCCAAGACATGATGATCTATTTCTCTATAAACTTTAGTGATTTTTTTACGTGTCTTTGATGGGATTCAAAATTTTATCTTTTCTTAATGATTGGAAGGGTGATACATGAAACCGTTTGACTTTGAATTCATAAAGTACCCAATGGTTCATGTCATCTTCCATAGCGCACACATATTTTAGCTCGTGATCATTCCTATACTAAACTAGAAAACCTATAAATTATAAACATTGACAAATAACATGTGTGGATCTATTTCAAAGTATTTGAACAACCATTTAAACATTACTGTCTTCCAAATTACCTTCTAATAAAATCAAAGTTGTGGGCTTACATTCCCTCCACTATTCATTTCCAAACAAAGAAAACTGGTAAAACTTGGTCTAACCTTTACCTAATTCGATGTTATGAACTATTTATTACATGAATATTTTTTCATTAATTTCCTTGTCCTCATGAAAGTCCTAACTTAATACCACCTAGAGTAAGTAATTCTTATTTACCTTAATTTATATCTTTAATAGGATTTTATCTCAATGATAGATGTAGATGACTTACTACGGCCTTTGTAGCTCTACTCTTGTTTGTATTTGTGTCAACAAAATACATTCACTATCACTTATTGTAAACAAAACCATTGTATAGCCTCTCCCTTCCCTCCATGTATATTGTGTTTTATTATTGAGTTTTATCATTACCCTCATCCTTATCTCTTCTACTCATTTGTCTTGAATTCCTTAAACAAGAATGCATAGAAAGTCTATCACTTTGTATATGAGATTGATCACTATACCTATTAGATTGTAATTTAGTATGATTCCTACCATGATCCATTTCCACATAAATAAATGCGCATAAAACATTTTTAGATGCGCAATTTTGTGAAAATTTGCGCCCTTGAGTTAGATCCCTTCATAATCAACATTCACTACCTATTACATATTTTTTTCTTTCACCAATATATGAGTTTTAAATTTAGAGTTTTTATATCCATTTTAACACAATTTCTTACAACTTGAGTATATTTCCTACTAATATTTTTTGTACGTAAATTAGCCATAGTAGATCAAAAAGAGAAAAAATGTTAGATAACAATGCTTACTCCCTAAACTCATAAACACAAAGACAATCTAATATACATATGTATGTGCATATGACCTGATTTATTTAGATGAAATAAATGAATCCACATTTGTACAAAATTTTATACCCCTAAACGAACAATCTCCATTCATAAAAAAGACTCGTTAAATCTTATTAGTGATCAAATTTCATATCGAGAAAGATTTTTCCTTTTCACCTTGATTTGAATTCCACCAAACACTATATACTTAACATTAACATTGTCAAATATTTTTATTTCATGTAGGTTTACATAAATTTATTTTACTATCTTTAACTCAATGCCAATTGAACTACAAAACTAAAAAGACCTACATACTAGGTTCTTTGACTACTTTGGGATGATAATTTTTTGGAATGTATTCCTTATATAACATGTACAAATGAGATCAAACTTCTGGAAAATGCTTAGGATGGAAGAAGTTATTAACATGCTTTAGTGCTAGTTCATTTGCTTCATCTGGAAAAATGAATTCATTATGCAATTTGTTATTTTGTTCTTCCACTACTCCTTTGATATCTTCCTAAGTCAAACAATAACCTATTTTTTTGTATTTGAAGTAGCTACTAGTACATGCTTCATCTGGAAAAATGAATTCATTATGCAATTTGTTATTTTGTTCTTCCACTACTCCTTTGATATCTCCCTAAGTGAAACAATAACCTATTTTTTTTGTATTTGAAGTAGCTACTAGTACATGATCTCCCCAATTAGGACTTAACAAAATACAAAATTATCCATCTACACTTGTATACACACTAACACAATCTACTCTTGTTTATTTTGGCGTCGTTTATCTCAGAAGTAGTTAGGATAAAATTTATAAGTCTAGAAATAGACAAGTATATTTCCATACCAAATATCACCCAAATAAATGATGAACACTTCTTGTATGGAAAAAATTCATTTCATTTTTTAACTTAATTCATGCAAATGCAAATTGGAGATCAAATTCCGGAAAAATGACAATCGATTTTTTGTAATTTCCCCCAATAAATCGTCGGGTCAAAAAAACATGAAAAGGATTTATGTCAATGATAATGGTGGTTTTCCTAAGGAGGATACGATAGAAAAATCATTGGACAGTGTGAACTACTACCAAAGCCAATTTATGTATACGAGAAAACTAAAGTTCAGGTCCTATTAACATTTTGTTGAGGTAGTGGATTCATGAAAAGGATTTATGTCAATGATAATGGTTGTTTTCCTAAGGAGGATACGATAGAAAAATCATTGGACAGTGTGAACTACTACCAAAGCCACGAGAAAACTAAAGTTCACGTCCTATTAACATTTTGTTGAGGTAGTAGATGTCTTCTCTTAGAGCATATCGTCTTCATTAACCAAAACCATTGCAATGGTTGATTCTAACACTGTAAGTTATATATAAGAAATCTTTGCTATAGTCCGGAGCACTAAGCAGGGGGTAGATACAAGTGCATTTTTCAAAGCATCGAATGATTACTATGAGAAATCATCCTACAAAAAGGGAACCCATTAATTAACAAGTGCTTAAATCCCTTGGTAATCTCATCATAATTAGCTTGAAACCATCACACAAAATTGGATTTTCCTTAAAAACTTTGTAATTGATAAATATTGCATGGGGCGGAAATTGAAATATTGCCTCGACCTTAAGTAGATTGACCATGATACCTTTGTTACACAAAATAAATCCCAATGAACACCTCAAAATGACACAAAAGATGCATTTATGAGGATTCAAATGAATCAAATAATATTGACATGCATTTATAAGGATTCAAATGAATCAAATAATATTGACATCTTGCAAACACAAAGGTGGACGTCCTCGTGATCAACCACCCTGTTACAAGAGCATGCATCCACATCATTAAGATACTCTTTTACAATGCAAGGTGGAGCTCCTCGTGATCAACCACCCTCTTAGAAGAGCATGCATCCACATCATTAAGACACTCTTTGACAATGTGTTTGAGATCATGGAAAGCATAGGACATGGTCTGCTAAAAAGCAACCCCATCATTTTTTAGACCAAACAACATTTTTTAATATGCGAAAGTGTTCCAAGGACAAATAAAATATGTCTTGTGTTGGTCCTCGTGCTAGATGTGGATTTGGTTATAACCAGAAAACCCACCCAAAAAGGAAAATACATGACTCCCATCACCTTCATCAATTATCACTAGCATCACATTCATCAATGATTTGATCGATAAAGGGTGTTGCATCAATGATTTGATCGATAAAGGATGCGAGCCAAGGACAAATAAAAAATGTCTTGTGTTGGTCCTCGTGCTAGATGTGGATTTGGTTATAACCAGAGAATCCACCCAAAAAGGAAAATACATGACTCCCATCACATTCATCAATTATCACTAGCATCACATTCATCAATGATTTGATCGATAAAGGGTGCTGCATCAATGATTTGATCGATAAAGGATGCGAGCCAGTTGACTTCTGTACGTGTTTTATTCAAATTTTTGAAATCCATAGTCCCATCACATTCATCAATGATTTGATCCATAAAGGGTGCGGGGTAGTTGACTTTTACACATGTTTTATTCAAATTTCGGAAATGGATACACACATACACACAAATGGTTCCTTGACTTTTTCGTACAGAAAGGGATTGGATACCCATTCAATGATGGGAACAGAGTAGATGAAACCTGCCCTGACGAGGTATCATGGCATCTTAACCTACTGGCTTACTTAATCTCGGAGCCCAAACAAACAGAGCAGAAACTGATTTATTAAACTGATCTAATGGATAGCCAACAGGTTAAATTGTCTTTGGATAACTCAAATCGAGACGACGGTATAATACTTAGAGAGGCTCGCCCCTTAAGCAAGGTTCCGAGCACGTTCACCTTTCAAATGTTTCCTCAAGGTTTCCTCACGGGATTGAATGATCAGAGCACCCGCCCTACTACTTTAGAGAATGTCTTAAAAAAACGTAATTCTAATTCCTAGTATTAAATGACCGAAAAGTAAGGATTTGGACACAAATTAAGGTCCTATAAACATGAAGCAACTGTGTAAAAAAAAATTCACGTACACATACTAAACGTAATTCCTAGTATTAAGTGACCGAAAAGTAAGGCTTTGGACACAAATCAAGGTCCTATAAACATGAGGCAAGTGTGTAAAAAACATTTCACGTACACATACTTCTACTACTACACAGCTTATCGTTACCGTAAGTGCAGAATTTTGAAACCCTACCGTAGTAGCATGGAAGCTCTGCCTTTACTTACAACTGAGTATTATTGTCTATACCTTGGCTAGACCTTTGAGAAATAAATCTTACAATCCAGCACGAGACATCCAGCTCCCAAGTTAGGAGTTGTGAAGATAAAACCGCAGTTGAGAGGAAATATTCAGTAATAAAGTTGATTTAAGAAATAGAAATCACAGATACTTATTTTCGGCATTACACTGTTACAAATAGCATTCCAAACCAAACAGGTCCATTTCATCTCAACAAAGAAAAAAGATTGTGATTTTCAATTCATTTAAAAAATGTGACTAACCTCCAACTAACCCTTATAAACTATTGACTACATTTTTATTAGTATGACTTAAAAGTTAATACTTCTACTAAATAAGTTAACTTGCCATGTGGTAACTCAATACGTCTTAGACTCACTTAATATTTCTTAAGCTAAATAGCCTTAATTTTCCTTGTGATATCTCTTAGAGATATCTTAACCCGTATTATTTTTATCTTTTTATCAGATTTGATGGATGCAAATAATAGTTTGGGTACGTAGTAATTTCTAAATTATGTTATTTTTTTTAAAACTATTTAATTATTATTGAGATTTTTTTGACCATTTTTGTTGTCCTTAATATTTTTAGTCATTTTTAATTGTTAAGATATTTAGACAMGATATGTTCCCAACATAGAGTGATCCAATGGTTCATACTCTCCTCGATCTTAACGACCATTGATCTGTGGCTTAACACCTGATTGGTCCATGATCTCTATTTAAAGAGCATGGAGGGTCATTTGCCGATGATCGATTGTGAGAAACTCTCTTGTAAAATCTCTCTGTAATCTTTTTCTTTGCATTAATAAACTGCTCCAAGTGGCCGCGTTGGCTGGGGCCGTGGATGTTTCTTCGTAGGGGTTTTACCATGTGAAAACATTGGTGTGTTGATCTTTGATCTGGTTATGTGAGTGGTTACTGAAGGTGTTCGTCCTCTGTTGGAATACTTGTGTTGTCCAACATGGTATCAGAGCCTGTTTGAAGACACGCTCCTATTGTAGATTGAGATCGTGAAGCTGAGTTGCCTCATCTCCATTTTCTGGCATTTTCGTACATTTCTGGGCTGAGAGGACTATTCCATTGCATCTGGAGCACTTGTTTGACTCATGAACACTTTTCGCTTCACACAAAAAGCTTTATGTTTTCCCAAGATACGACCATTATAGTCAGATCCAGAGGTATAAAGCTTGAATACACATTTTTTAAATTTCTGCAAAGTTTTATTTTGATTTTATTTCGGATTGTATTTTTTATTTCCAGGTTGGTACTCTTTTAGATCTGCGTATGCTATTTGCCCCGCACCCTGTGTGATCTCGGCAAATCAAAAACAGATAGGAAAAGGTTCATCTTCTGGGTAAGCTAACAGAGATCTAACCCTTGTTGTCATCGAGAAGCAAATTTTTTTTCTTATGTGAAAATAGTTTTTTTTTTTAGCATGCTTTCCAAAGCTGTCTTCAACAACAACAACAAAAACAACACCCCCAATCCTCCTTTTGAACATTACAATATGTTTTGCTAGACCATTTGGTTAAAACTTGCCTTATTAAGTAAAAGGTCTTGAGTTCAAGCCTCTCTTTTGTTAGTTTTTTCGAAAAAATTAATGCTAAAAATTGTAAAGTACATTTCACTTCAAGTATAAAAGTGAATCACTATAAGTAGCTTTATATTTTATTTTAGACTTATTTATTTTGCATGCAAATTTTATGTTATAAGGTAATTTCATTGTAAAAGTGATCCCCACGTCTTTTTATAAAAGTGGGTCACTTCATAAAGTAGCTTACACTATCACATGGTTATTTGGTTACCGTTTATGCCTTTTTTTTAAAAAGGGCATAACTCTCACATCAGAAGTCCGTTTTTAGTGTCGTTTTTTTTAAAACCGCATAACTTTTGGAGATCTTTCCATCCAAATCATTAGTTTCAGTTTTTAAATCTGCATTATCTGCATATTTAATATGAATTCTACAAGTAATGTCTTGCTTACCAGCAACAAATACTTACAATGAAGATTCCATATGGAAGATTTATTAAGAACGAAAGGCCTGTGCCGGATTACCTTAGGAAAGGAAACATCATCCAATGATCATGATAAGAAAGCCAAATGGGATAATAGGAATGACGAAGCATGTGGACTAATCGGAATGTCCATCTCTCCTGATTTAAGGTACCACCTTTAAGGAATTGATGACCCCAAAGAAGCTTGGAACACGATTGAATATATGTTTGGTAAACTCAATATTATTTGAGCACAACGGTTAGAAAATCAAATAATGACCTTGATTCCAAGTGCTTTTTCTTTCCTTAGAGACTATTTATCTAAGTTTAAAACACTCAGAATTTTATGTGAAGAATGTAAGATAAAAATGGAGGAAGAGCGTTGCATATATCTTATTCTTTCTAAGCTAGGTAGTGCATATTCTGTGTTTGTATCTACCTTTTATGCCATGAAAGAGACTCTAGGAAAAGCTTATGTAAAACCCACTCTTGATTCCTTTTGTGCTTCTTTGATTAGAGAGGAAGATAAGCTTGTACAACTTGAAGCGATCAACACTGTAGGTACCTCCAACAAAGCCTTAGTTTCTCAGCAGAAAGATAAACCCAAGTATCCCAAGAAGAAACATCCTCACTACAACAACAAACAACCTAAGGGTCCCAAACCCGCTCAGACAACTTCAACTCCTAATGGTGACAAAGGCGCAAAATATAAAAGTAAGAATACTAACAGACATTGCAACTTTTGTGATAAAGATGGTCATGATGAGTCCAAATGTTTCAAGAAGATGGTATCCTTAGAAGTAGCGATTAAGAAGCACATCAATATTGATTCTTCTTCTTCTTATGGACATGCACTTTATGCCTCTGGTTTTTCCTTCAATACACCTTCTATTACTACTTCTTCTTTTGATGAGTGGCTTATTGATTCAGGAGCATCTCATCATATGGCTAAGGATAAAGCCATATTTTCTGCTCTAAATGAATGTAACACCAAGAAAATATTTGTTGGTGATGATAGATCTCTTAGTGTTGTAGGATCTGGAAAAGTTCAGGTAGAAAATGGTCATTTCAATGATGTATTATGTGTTCCAAATATTCCTTGTAACCTTCTATCAGTATATCAAATCACTCATTCAGGTAAAGGTAAAACCATCGAGTTTTCACATCACCAAGTTGTAATCAAGGATCTAAAAGATTCTAAGCATGTTTTTGCAATTGGAATTGTTGATGATCTTACCAGGTTGTACAAGTTTGACAAATTTGGGTCATCAGCTTTTTCATCATTTTTTGTTGCTCATAGCGATGACTTGAGAAAACTTTGGCATGAGCGGTTTGGTCATCNTATCAGTATATCAAATCACTCATTCAGGTAAAGGTAAAACCATCGAGTTTTCACATCACCAAGTTGTAATCAAGGATCTAAAAGATTCTAAGCATGTTTTTGCAATTGGATTTGTTGATGATCTTACCAGGTTGTACAAGTTTGACAAATTTGGGTCATCAGCTTTTTCATCATTTTTTGTTGCTCATAGCGATGACTTGAGAAAACTTTGGCATGAGCGGTTTGGTCATCTAAACTATCGCTCATTGCAACAACTATGTAATCAACATATGGTGACTAGTTTTCCTCTTGTTTCATGTAGAGATGGTGTTTGTGACGGTTGTGTTCTCGACAACCATCATCGGGACAGTTTTGACAAATGTGCCTCTTGGCACGTCTTGGGTCCTTTCCAGCTTGTTCACAGTGATTTGTGTGGTCCACTTTCTTCTCCTTCCTTTTCTGGGTGCAAATATTTCTTAACTTTCATTGATGACTTTTCCAAACATACTTGGGTTTACTTCTTAAAACTCAAGAGTGAATTTTTGACAAGTTTTGGCCTACAAGGCCCTTGTAGAAAAACAATCTGGACATCAAATTCAAAGGTTAAGAACAAATAATGGAGGAAAATATGTGAACAATAATTTTACAAGCTACTGCACTACACAAGGAATCCAAATGCAACACATTGTTCCATATACACCACAACAAAATAGTGTTGCTAAGAGAAAGAACCACACATTAAAATAAATTGCTAATTGTATGATCCAATCTAAGGGATTAAGTCTAAAGTATTGGACGGAAGCCATCAACTGTGTAAATTACATAGTAAATCGCACTCCCACAAAGGCTCTTAAAAATATAACACCAGAAGAATCTTGGACTAAAATTAAACCAGATGTAAGTCACTTCCATGTATTTGGCAGTATAACATGGGATCACATTCCTAATGAGAAAAGGAAAGCATTGCAGCCTAAAAGTGAGAAGTGTATATTTGTTGGTTATTCTGAAGATGTCAAAGGTTACCGACTTCTTCAATCACATTGTAATGAAATTATTCTTAGAAGAGATGTTAAATTTGATGAAAATCTCTTGTCCTGGGAGCCATCTTTGGCAATTGTCCCTTCTTCGGCCTGCGAGCCATCTTCGACGTTTGTGCCTTCTTATGATCTGGTTTCTTCTTCAGATTATGACAGTGAGGATGAAAATCCACCTTCACCTACTCACCTTCCTCTAGATGAGTCCTTTGAACCTGAACCAACACCAACTCCACCGCTTCCTAGATGGGTCTGTTCAACATGAGAGGAAGCTAGTGATCTTGTTGGTGATCCTTCAGATAATCATCAGACACGTTCACAATTCTAGTGAGCCTCTTTTATTTTGGCTCAAGTTTCAGAAACTCGTGATCCAGAGACATTTGCAGAAGCTTCAGGTCATCCAGATTGAGATACAACAATGAATGAAGAGTATTGTTCTTTAATGGAAAATGATACTTGGGATCTTGTACCTGTTCCAAAAGGAAAAAATCTTGTTAGATGCAAATGGGTCTACAAAACTAAGTATAAATCAGATGGAAGTGTTGAAAGATACAAGGCTCAGTTAGTTGCCAAAGGATTTTCCCAAGTTAAAGGAATTGACTATAATGAAATCTTTTCCCCTGTAGCAAAAAAGAATTCCATTCGCCTTGTTCTTTCCCTTGCTGCCTCACATAAATGGCAGGTCCAGAAGATGGATGTTAAATATGCCTTCTTCCACATATATTTGTAAGAAGAAACCTACATGAAACAACCTCCTGGCTATGTCTAGAATGACTCTAGCCTTGTTTGTCACCTCAAGAAATCTCTTTATTGTCTCAAGCAAGCTCCCCAAGCTTGGTATGCCAAAATGGATAGCTTTCTTATTGCCATTGGATTCTCTAGATGCCATTCTGATTCTAATGTCTATAACAAGAAAGTAGGAAGCCATCTCATAATCCTTTTCCTTTATGTTGATGACCTTATCATTACTCGTAGTGACTCAAAACTTTTAAACCATGTGAAAACTAGCCTTAAGAAGAAATTTGAAATGATAGACTTAGGTTTTTTACACTATTTCCTTGGCCTCCAAGTTTTGCAAACTAATGAAGGAATTTTTCTTTCCAAGTCTAAGTATGCTTGTGACCTTCTTCGTCGCTTTCACATGGACGATTGTAAACCAACCCCTTCTCCCTTCCATTCTAGAGTCAAGCTTTCTGCCACCTGTATTTCTCCTGAACTTGATGCCACCCTATACCGTCAGTTAGTTGGTAGCCTCTTATACTTGACTCATACCCACCCTGATCTTTTCTTTGTTGTTGGTCTTATTGCTCGATATATGCAAACACCCCATGAAAGCCATTGGAAAGCAGCTAAAAGGATACTTCCCTATGTTCGTGGTACAGTTCAGTTCGGGATACATTACAGTTCAGGGGGGACTCCTTTATTGGTTGGTTTCACTAATTCAGATTGGGTCGGTGACCCTGATGATTGGAAATCTACTGCAGGTTATGTTTTCGTCCTTCGTTCAGGACCTGTCACTTGGGCCTGTAAGAAATAACAGGCTATTGGACTTTCTTCAGCAGAAGAAGAATACCGAGCAGTGATAAATGCAAGTCAGGAATCCCTGTGGCTTTGACAGATCCTTTCATAGTTTGGATTCCAGCACTAGCATCCGACCAGCCTTTGGTGTGACAATCAGAGTGCCATCAAGATCACCAAAGACCTAGTTCAACATCAGCGTAGAAAGCACATCGAGCTACACATGCACTTCATCAGAAAGATAATTCATGATCAAGTTATTGAAGTGCTCTTTTTCCCTATAGAAGATCAAGTTGCAGACATTTTCACAAAGTCTCTTACAAAAGTGAAGTTTTCCAAACTTTGATCTATGTTAGGAGTTCATGAAGTTGTCATTAAGAGGGGATAGGCTCTAATGCCTCCTTCCTTCTCCTATTGTGTCACTATTGTAAATCCTTCAATCCTATCCCAAGTTGTTCTTAAGGGGGGATGTTAGGATATTTAGACACTTAGGAGTTAGTTAAGATCTACTTGGTCTACTATGTCGTTAGGTAAAAGTGTGTTTCTTAGTGTGTTTCTTTAGTATGCATTAGTATGCATTTGTAGTTAGGAAATCCGATAGTCACGATATGTTTTCGACATAGAGTGATCCGACGGTTCATACTCTCCTCGATCTTAACGGCCATTGATCTATGGCTTAACACCCGATTGGTCCATGATCTCTATTTAAAGAGCATGGAGGGTCATTTGTCGATGATCGATTGTGAGAAACTCTCTTGTAAAATCTATTTGTAATCTTTTTCTTCGCAGTTATAAACTGCTCCAAGTGGTCGCGTTGGCTGGGGCCGTGGATGCTTCCTCATAGAATTTTTACCACATGAAAACATCGGTGTGTTAATCATTGATCTGGTTATGTGAGTGGTTACTGAAGGTGTTTGTTCTCTGTTGAAATACCTATGTTGTTAAACATTAATGGATCTCCTAAATGTTGATGCATAACAAATATATTATCCAAATCCACTTTCATTTATTTAAATGATGATGCATAGCAAATATATTACTCAGATCCACTTTCATATTATTTAAACGGAGACAAAACATTTTGAAGTACTTACATTCATAAAATTATATTATTTGGAACTAATAAGTGGGTACATATTTGTATAGATTCCTATTCTTAAATAATAGTGATCCCTAAATTAGAAAATAATAGTAATGGTTAAATTTGAAACCTTTTTACTGTTTTTTCTTTTTATTTAAATCCACATTATAAAACTTTTTATTTTGAACTCAATTTCAATTTAACTTTAAATATTAATAGTTTCAATTTAATATTACTTATAAAAGAAATCTAAAATAATTTAGTAAGATGTTTTATTGTTTTGATTCTTTATGTGTCTATTTCATTTCCAATTGTATAATTAAAATATCAATTAAAAATTTATTTAAATGGTTTGACACAAACCCATACACATGTACTTCATCTATAAACCCAAAAGCATTATGTTTATTTGTCAAACTTTCAGTATATCTCTAACTAAGCATTATCTCGCTAATTAAGGGCTGCCCAATTTCGTATGCATTCGCCCAATCATCTATCATCATTTCCCATTAAGAAATGGTGAAAGAAGAAGTTATCCAAAAAGGTTTTCAACACAATGTATGGTTTTTCTTAAAACAAGAAACGTTAACCTAAGCAGAAAATGTATGGCTTTTCTTAAAACAAGAAACGTTAACCTAAGCAGAAAATTTCTAGGAATTTTCAGCAACTTACCTCATATCACAGCCCAAACAAACTGAACTGAAATTGATATCCTATAGCCCAGAATCCGGCGGATAGGACTAATGGATTACTAGCTAGGTTATTGTCTTTGGAAACCTCTAATTGAACGATATAACTGCCGGAAAGGCTCGTCCTGTCAGCAAGGTTCCGACCATATTTGTCGTTCAAACATTTCATCAAGAAAAGCCAGCAATATGATCAGGTCAGCTGCCCACCTATTTTCAGTTCATCCTTTGTATCTAGAAACAGTATATGCTCATACTGGATGTCCAGAATGTAAGGATTTGGACACAGATTAAGGTACGATGAACAGGAAGCAACCGGCATCATACGTTTTTCCTTATACCTAGTTCTAGTGCTACACATATTACTCTGCTACTATGACAAGGTCAGGTTTGTAGCTAATCGATGACTGTAGAAAATCTCAAACGTTATCATGGTAGCACCGAAGCTTTGCCATTGCCTACAACTGAATATCCCTCGTTAAACTCTGAGAATATATTTAATTAGTTAATGGATTATAATCATTAACCAATCATCAGTTTTCATCAGGGATATGTTCATACTAAATAATTTTCTGACCATTGGCTAATTTTTCCGTTTTTGTTTATTCTGTAGATCCGTGATGTTGTAAATTGAATGACTACTGTAAATACTGGAGTCTTTTTAATGTTTTGTTTTATAATTTATATTTACTTTTCTGGTTTTATGGTTTTAGTATAGATGAGAAAATGACCAACAAGCATTAAAATAAAATAGTGTGTATTTATGGGCAAATCACGAATACTCTTTTAAACGGCCTGGTTATTTCCCCAAATTTATGGAAAAATAATCCCTATGTAAAACCCTTTTAATTAGGGTTTGATTTATAATGTAACTAGGGTTTCTTCGGGAATATGAAGATAGACCAGAAGTGAAGCTAAACACCCTATTAATTAGGGTTTGATTTATAATGTAACTAGGGTTTCTTCGGGAATATGAAGATAGACCAGAAGTGAAGCTAAACCATATTATCATTGAAATCAGGTGGATATAAGCATTATAAACAATTGATATTTATTTTGAGCTCTCTGGTTTGTTATGCGTGTTTGAAGGTAAAGCAAGCATAAAGCCAACTTAACCCTGGATCTATTAAAAAGATAAAATACAAAGCATCCTATATGGTGGATTTGTAGTTGTTGGTAAGGACAGATCCCGTTAGAATTACGTTCATGGTCCTCTGCATACGCCGACTGACCTACATGGACTGACTTCCTATATTTAATGATTAAAATCATCCAGGTACTCTTATATGATCTATGTCATGATGTCGAGAGAGATATTGTGGTTGTCCATGTAGGAGATCGGGACAAGAGGGCAAAGGTAGGTAGGGACGTACCTGGAACTGGAGAACTCATAGAGTTTGGCTCTGTTGGAGAAGACGATCAAGGCCACTTCCGCATCGCATAGGATTGACAGCTCCGACGCCTTCTTCATCAGTCCGTTCCGCCTCTTTGAAAACGTTACTTGACGATTGATTTTGTTTTCAATCCTCCTCAGCTGGACTCGACCTCGCCCCATCTTATAATATCCTTTAGTACTACAAGTACTTTCTGTTTCTCTTTTTCTTCCTGAAGGCCGCTCGCCCTTTCCCTCTCGAAAAGACACGATAGAGTCTCGGAGTTGACCCTGTTCACGCCGGTGCAATGGCGTATTTGCCCCTTTCGATCTCGATCGTACTTACTGGCTATTCCTGGGACGGATGACAACTCTGTATTTGTATGAGTTTTTCTCCAGTGAATGCCGCTCAGGAAGAGCCGAGTTTGGATTTTTTTAATTTTCGCCTTGAAATGTGCGCGCGTGATAGTAGTTGGGGCGAGCGTTACAATAAAGCGGATCAAATAGCGTATCGCCATGTGAAGTAGAATTCGCATATCTTTTTCTCTCACTCTACCCTAAACAAGATCGGAATCTCCATTGCTGATATCCATTGTGAGGTCCCCGTAGAAGGCTACATATATTTTGTGGTATTATTATTCTTTGGACATTAATTATTCTTATTCTGTGATGGTGAATCATGTCCCACACACTTTACAATCGTTCAACGACGGAGCAACACTTTACAACTCCGAGTAAGTTAAGGTCTGAGCACGAGAAGAATATTTCGAAGACGAAGAACCCTACAGATACCTTCCAAGAGGGCATTGTTTAAAGTATTATTGGATATAATAATAAGAGACCGTGTTTAAAGTGTTATTCGATATAATAATAGGTATAGTGCAAGTGGAGGAGATGTGTAATTTGTATTACATTTCTTACTTAGTATCCTTAGCTCTCAGAATATATATATATATATATATAAAAAAAGGGGGTTTTATATTAAGATAATAATAATAATCTTTCTCTTTGGATTGAATGATCTATAATGTCTTAAGCACTATATAATGTTCCAAACACTTTTTAGTAGAAATTTTTGGGTAAATATATTGAAAAATGTATTTAAATTCTAAACTTTGGAATTTGATAGGAGTGTGAACATTTTAACATTAAAACTTTTAAATAGGTATTTGGCACTTTTCAAGCTTAAAATATATGTAAAGAGGTGTTCAGTTTAAATGATATTGTTTTTTACTCAATTCTAGATTATTTGAATGAGTCAATTATCCATAGGTGTTTAGGTAATATGTGTCGTAGAAATTTAAAGAGGTATTCACTTTAAATGATATCTTTTTTAACTCAATATTTGATTATTTGTATGAGTCAATTAGATTGATATCTTTTTTAACTCAATATTTGATTATTTGTATGAGTCAATTAGATTTAGGATTTAGGTTATTTGTATGAGTCAATTAAACTAAGTTGATATGAGTTAATATAAATTTATTTATTGCAATAAAATGTTTATGTGAAAATTCTATGTAAAATTAGAAGTAATTGTCAAAGAACTTGGAAAAATGTGACCTTGCGAAGGAGTAAGTAACTCCTTATATAATTAGTCCTTATATAATTAGTCACACTGATTAAAAAAATGTTTTATAAATTATTACACTACTTAATGTTTTCATTTTTGGAATGTGTTTTACTTTTATTACCATTATAGTGTTGTTTCTTACAATGAAACTTGTCTATTCTAAAATGTTGAATGATGAGTCCTAAGTATGATGTGATGGTTTATTCTAAAATGTTGAATGATGAGTCCTAAGTATGATGTGATGGTTTAAGTTAATGATATCTCGTGTTTATTTCTTTATTTTTCTTTTTTTTTTGTTGATACACATGTTAGATAATAAATCATAATTTTTTATTCATATAGGAATAATACCTATTGTCTTCTCTCCCCATAAGGTTTGCTTGTTTTTTTCTGTTTGTAAAGTTGTGATCCATTTTAGACCAAACAATTGGGGGGAATTCCATGAGGTTGTTGTTGATCTCCTTTTCTTAGAAAGAAAAAGAAGTCAATGATGAGGTGAATATTTGTGGGATTGAACAATTCCTTCCTTCATTTTTATATAGGTATGAAGGATAACAAGCACTTGTATTTTTCAAGTTAAGAAGAAAAATGACAAGATCATCTATTGAAGTTTCCACTTAGCATTAATAAAGAAAGAACCATAAAAATAATATGAATCTAGATAGTCTTGTATGGATCATTTCAAAACAATAAATCTCATATAAGAATCATTCAAAATCATGAGCTATGATGAGGCTCCCATGAGGGTACACCATTAATGTGGACCTATTACTGTCAAATTATTTCCCCCAAACTCGGTTTATTCTCAACTAAAACATCATGAAATCTGTCCTTCTTAAATGAGATTTAGACCTTCTAGCCTCTTCAAGACTTCAAAAATTCTAAAAAAGAATTCATACTTCCTATGCTCGAAACCATCACAAGGTACAATATTTTTGTCCCATCCTCTTTGTATCTTTGTAAGCCTATTATATGAAGGGGTGTTATTCCATTGTATTAGGTCAACATTTATAGTCTTCATATTTTTTACAAAAGTGTTGAGATACGTTTTAGAGGTGCCCCGTATTTCCTAAGTTATGTTTCCAACATATCTTTAAGAATAAGGATTTCTCTATCTAGGAGAAATCAATCCTTCATAAATTCCAAAAAATCTAAGAACAAGGTCATCTTCTCTTCTACATTGATTCAGTTTCCCTATATGGCCCTCTTGAATCTCCTCATACATCTGGGTAGTGAGAGGATTAACAAATAAATGTTTGGGGTTCAATAATGTTTCTATCTCTATCACTCTCCTCCTCTATTATCACTTCCTTCTTCTTGTTCACCTACTATAATTTTTAACATTTTACATTTTATGAATAGATTTACACATCCTCAAAAAGAAAAATGATTTAATACTCTCAATATTAAAATAAATCTCATTTTTCTATACTTTGTTCTTTCCCTTATCCTTACTCTAGATATTTGTAAATTTTTGGTCTTTTATCATAATTAAAATGATCCATCCTCACAAAAAAAAATCATTTAAAGTGGATATATTTCCTTGTACCATTTCACCACCTATTACTTTATAGCATAGTTTCCATAGGCTATCACTTCATAAATAAGTCTAAATAAATCACAAAAAACTTCAATGATTACAACGTAATTAACCCACTTTTCAACATTTTCTTTAAGTAACAATTGTTTTTCATTGTTAAAGTATCTCTTCCTCTAGGGATGAACAGAGGTGGCATGCTATTTTTCTCATAAATGTTTTAAGGATCATTTTCATAGTCCCCATTAAGAACTACTTTATTGATATCTTTTACTCCTGCCTCAATATAAACTACTTTATTGATTTCTTTTACTCCTGCCTCCATATGAAGCAAAAAATAGAATTTTAGGTTGGCACATAAACATTTGTAGAGGAATTTCCCAAAATAGTGCCTTTGGAATGAGAACTTGGTCTAGTTGGTTTATAATATTATTTAAAGCAGAAATAAATTTTTAGATTAGAACATAAACATTTATAGAGAGGAATTTCCTGGAATGAAAACTTGGTTTCCATATTTAGTAGTGTTATTTATTGACAAGATAACAAGGTTCCCATTTTTTTTTAATGACATTTGTATCAACATTTCAAATTATTATAATTATTATATACTTCAAAATTATTAAAATTCTTTACGCTACAAATGAACATTGATTGATACAATGTTCGTGTGTTTTCAACATGCCATTGATAGTTCCTTGACTATCAATGTCCTCGTTTCTACTCCTCCCTCCTTGAGAAATACAAACCCATTACAATCAAGTCTTTCTTTACAACTAACTTGCATTGGTTATAAAGTCTTCATGACCGTCTCCACTAACTAATTATACTCGGGTAATATACATCTTTTATGTAAAGTGAAAAAAATACGAAAACATATCTAATAACTAACTATACTCGAGCAATGCATTTTTAAGGATGTCAACAGGTGCTGTAGTCTTATGTTTTGTTACAGGGACGAAAATTCGTTGAAAGCATTGTGTGAAGGTTTACAGTGGTAAAGAGAAACCAGAGAAAACAATAAAACTTATCCTAATGTTGTTCAACTTACATTATGTCACAGCGCAAACAAACTGTACAGAAATCGATATCTTAATTCCGCGGATCCGGTACGTAAGTCTAATGCATAGCTAACTAAACTAGGTGATTGTCTGTGGAAACCTCTAATCGAGATGAGGATACAAGACCTACAAAGACTCTTCGGAAGCAAGATTCCGGTCGTGTTCACCAAAGGTTTCCTCAAGAAAAGCCAGCAATGTAGTACTATTGAATTATCAAAGCACCAGGCATCTCGTTTGACTTAATCCGCTCTATTAGCGTCTGTCTTCAAAAATGTAAATTCTTATACTGATATAAAAAGCAACATATATGGAAACTTCTAGGTTCTGTCCATGAGAAAGGACAAACACATACAATATGTTGGATTTATACTTGTTGGTAAGAAGAACAGATCCCATTAGAAATACTTAGATGATGATAGTCCTCTGCATGTACTGATTGGACTACATGGACTGACTTCCTGATTTGTACTACGATTCAAAGTATCGAGGTACTGATATGTCATGTCTATGTCATTATGTCGAGACAGAGAGAGCGATTGTGTGCGTGTAAATATAGGAGATCGTGAGAAGAGAGCAAGGTGCGTAGGGACGTACCTGGAACTGGAGAACTCATAGAGCTTGCCTCTGTTGGAGAAGACGATAAAGGCCGCTTCCGCATCGTACAGGATTGACAGCTCCGACGCCTTCTTCATCAGTCCATTCCGCCTCTTTGAAAACGTTATTTGACGATTGATTTTGTTTTCGATCCTCCTCAGCTGGACTCGACCTCGCCCCATCTTAAACAGGCCCTTACGACTACAAGTACATTCTCTTTTTCTTTCAGAACCTCTCTCCCCCTCTCCCTGCCAAAGAAGACACGATCAGGTCTCGGAGTTGATCATTTGCACGCCGCGGCAATGGCGTATGTGCCCCTTTCGATCTCGATCGTCCTCACTGGATATTTCTGTGATAGATGGCAAATGAATGTATGTAGTTTTTGTCGTTCGGTTGGATTATTAGGTTTTTCAAGAGAGCATCGCTCTCGAAGGGCCATGTTTGGATTTGTTTAATTTTCTCCTTGAAATATGTGCGCGTGCTAGTCGTTGGGGGCGAGAGTTCGAGAACTGTGCATCAAATAACGTATCGACATGTCAGTAAGATGTTCGCAATCTTTTTCTCGCAGTCCACCACCTTATCCGAGATCGGAAGCTCCATAACGGATGGTCCATTGTCACCTCCCAATAAAAGGCTACCGACATTGATAATAGTAATCTGGTGAGGATGCATGGAGTTGGGAAGTGCCCTCCACACGCTTAACAATGATTCATCGACGGAGCCGGCGAGTAATTTAAAGATAGAGAAAGAAAGAATATTCCCAAAACCAAGACCCCTACATGTGCCTTCCAAGAGACATTTTCGGAAGTATGCCTTCGAGGAGACGTTTGTATCCCTTAGCTCTATAAGAAAAATACATTATTAACAAAAAAACAATAATAATCTCCCTCTTAACAAAAAAACAATAATAACAAAAAAACAATAATAATCTCCCTCTTAAAAGTCCAAAGCACATGGTTTGAGACGTGATAATGATAGAGTTAACAAAAAGGAAAATAAAATAGTGATAATGAAGGAGAGGGTTCTTTTATATGTCATATTTACTTAATGTGTATGGAAACGAGCGAGATGGAAAGAGGTCTTTATGTTCTAAACATTAGAATTCCTTTGGGACGTCACAAAACAATGTTAGGAATTTAAACAATGGAACTTTTAAGAAGATTTTTGCCCATTCTCAACCTTAAAGACATTCTAAAATGAGATGTCATTTTCAAGGACATGGTGTGTTGTACACCTCATTTCCCGCGTATTTAATCCTTGGACGACGGCATGATTCAATTCCACTTAATTCATCTTTCTTGTATAGATCTAGTGTAGTGGATTTCGTTATACTGGGAAAAGTAACATCTTCTTTGTACATATGTTGTAGTGGATTAAACGTTCTAGTGGGAAAAAGTAACATCTTCATCTTCTTTGTAGCCTTGTTGAGGAAGAGGCCCACTTTTTTTTTTTTTATCTTTTCTCATTAGTTTAATATTTTTAAGGTTCTACTAATTCAATTTTCCTTTTCAGATGATTTTGTTTTGGTTTCCTCAAAATAACATATTTGAATTCATTATTTTGGTTTTTTTGAAAAAATGTATTTGTATTTATAAGTTGCATTTCAACAATTTATTAACCACATTTAAAACATGCACATAAGTAGGCCATTGAGTCTTCTTCAAATAATTGATCAGGCATTTTTGAAATATCTCATGAAACCATTCTCCGAGATTTACTCGATGTACAAGAAAAGGTCATGAACCTTATTCAAAGGTTCTCCTCTTTTATGAATGACATCCTTTCCTTTTGGTTCTTTCAAAAGATGGTCATCGACCACATTCCAAAGATCCACTCAACATGCTATTAGGCCTCTTCAAAGGAACATGTTTCAAAATCCTCCAATGAATTCTTAGGCCTCTTTGAAAGATCAAACTTACATCTTCGATGAATTGTTGGGCTACTTTGGGGATCGAATTCATATCTTTTGAGAGTCACCAATGATCTGTTGGGCATCCTCAAAATATTAACTTCACATATTTTGAAATTCTCCAATGAACACTCTTTGAAAGATTAACATCACATCTTCAAAAAATATTCATTGAACTATCAATCCTCTCAGAAAGATCAACTACAAATGTTTTAAACGTTTTGGATGAGAAATCACAACCTTCTCTTCCTTCGATTAGCCTTACTCATTTACAAGTTTGAATTCCATTCTCTAACCTCACATGGGAGAACATCGATTCATATTACAATTCTTTTCATAGCGTGGGAAGACAACTCACAAATAGAATCCCCTAGTATTTAATGAAAAACCTTTGATCAGAAAATGGCATAGTCAATTTCAATGCATAAAGAGAGGGCATGGGAAAAGAGATGGTATGAATATATACACAGTTCAAATCTCTATGGAGAGAGAATCTATTTCATTCCTCACAACTCTAGTACTCAACCCTCACACTCTCAAAACTATGGAAGTTTTACCTACCAAACACCAATTGCATTTAATGAATGACTATTGGGATTTTAATAAATCACATGTGGAAAATATGAAGGTTAGGATACTTAGGCAACTTAGTAAGTTTGGTATTATTTCTCAACCCCTTAGACCCACTTTCCTATTCTCTTCTAATGGAATCATAACCTTCTTTGTTCTTCTCCACAATTAGGCTTAGAGTTTTATTTTGAATTTTGAAATAACATTTATCTATATTGGAAAATACATGGCAAGTCTACCTCATGGTACATGGAAAACATATTAATAAAGAGTTATTTCACTAGTCAGGCTTTCTCCTTGATATTCACACTAGAAATGCATACAAGATATCTACATATTTTACATGCAGCATCATTTATATAACTTGACTCCCATCATTATATCAACGTATTTACTATTGAAAAATAATCCAATCCAAAACAATCCATGGATTGAAACTAGGGTGATTAAAATACCCACTCCCTTGTTCTTTCCTTTCCAAAAACACTTCATGTTTTCATTTTCCTATTTCATTTACACCTTCTTCGCATTTTCCACACTTAGTCATTTAACCATTGCACAACACTAAATACCATCCCACACTATATTCCATATTCATTAGGCAAAGGAGGCCACCTAGGGGAACGCTCATCTGGGGTGCACAAGTCAATCACCTAGGCGCAATAGACTTTAACCTTTTGATGATAAATTAAGCATATGTAAATAAATGGCTCCCTCAATATATAAGAGGATTCGAGACTCTAATAAAGCATTCTTACCTTTTCTTCTGAAGCTACGTGTCTCTTTTTTCTTTTTTTCTGAGTTTGCAATCTATGTTTGCTACAATTTCATTTTTGGGGTTTATGAGAAATAACTAGTTCGCCTTCCTTCATCGCTGCCTCCTGGTGACTCCTTTCACCATGATTCCACCTCTAAGAGCCAACTTATTCCATTATATAGCCACTCTCTCAGGGAGAAAATCATTTTCCTTCAAGTTTTTCGAGGCAGAAGGGAGGGCGCACCAACCTGGGGTTTGCGCCCTTTTTGGTTTCTCCTTTGTCAGGATGAAGTGAGTGCGCCCTCTTCTATGGTTGAATTGATCCTCTCCCACTGATCCCCGGGGGTCATACTGAGATAGACAAACCCTATTGGCCACTCTCATATCATCTCGACTTTGGATCTCCATTGCTTGGTCACCCAAACCAATGGTGCGCCCCTATTCTGATTTGCGCCCCTAAAGAGTTTTTGGTTTGAAGCCAGACTATGGCTTGTGTGGTCACCTTCTCCTATAGATCACCTTCTTGGGAAGGTCAATAGGTATCAGAGCCTCAAGATTCATGGAAAAGATTTGGATCTTGAAGATTGAGCCAATTTTTGTTTTTTGGGGTTTTTCATGAAATAGTCCAGATTTTTCCCATTCGAGGGTTTACATATTCATGCAAGAATCTCAACAGATCTCATAGCCCCAAGGAGTTCCACATATTTAAAACAATACAGATTTGTCCCTCTAGACTAGTTCAACTTTGTTGCTTCAAGGTTTTCCATCCTTTGTTTCCAAAACAGAGCCTGACCCATTTTTCAACATTGCAAACTAGGGGTGCCTTTGATCTTCAGCTGACCTCACAATGCCTCCACGCAAAGGCCCTTTGGTAGTCGAATCAGATTTAAACACATCAAATCCCATGCAAGATCTTGCCTCCATCCTCAATGAGTTTCTCAAAATGCAACAATAAAACAATCCAGACCCCTTCCCATTGGACACTCGAATCCAAATACGCAAATTTGTTGGTAAAAATAATGGAGAAATTGTGGATTCTTGGATCCGTAGCCTCTCCACCTATTTTAATACATGTTCAGGCCTTACCGAGGAAAGAAAGCTCTAGATTGTCACCTTGCAATTAGAAGGAATGGCAGAAACATGGTTGGATACAGAGCAAGAGAAGACCACATTTGTGATAGAGATTGGGGATGCTCCAAAATCCTCTTCCTCCAAACCCATTAGAACCTCGAATCAACTTTTCGAAACTTTGAGAAATCGCTTCTACCCACCTGGGTATGTGCAATCCTTGTGGATCAAATGGAACCAACTTCGACAACTCCCTTCACAAGGAGTGCAAGACTACATAGACTTCTTCTGCAAGATGCGCTTCTTACTTCATATTCTAGATTTGGAAGAGGTACTCATATTGAATTTTGTTGCTGGTTTATTAATTCAGTTCGGTCGAGAAGTAGAGTTATTTGAAAATCCAACTTTAGACAAAACATTTCAGAGATATTTGTCTCTAGAAAGGAAAGTCTCTCTTAGAGGTCGTAATCCTCATTCCCTCTCCTACACGAACCCCTCTGCCTCTCAACCACCCAACTCCCATTCGTCAGCCCACTTTCCACCTCCTTGGGCTCAAAACCCCACACCCAATACAAATACAATGACACCCTGGTGCTCATTCCACAAAACTACTTCACACAATTCATCTAATTGTCGCATCCTCCAAAATATAAATACCAGCAAAACCCTACTCACTGAGCTCATTGCGCCCTCCAAAGTAGAAGATATCGAAGAAGTTCCTATGGACAATCCCACAGAAGTAGATCCCTCAATGATTCTAATGACCCATGAAGATTCAAACTCATCCACCCAAGCCCTCTTCACCCATAACTGCCAAATTAAAAACGCCTTGGCTTTACTAATTATGAACAATAGAATCCAGAAGAATTTGGTTTCTCAAGACCTTGTCAACCGACTTAATCTGGTTGCTACTCCACATCCGCAGCCTTATCATCTTGGATGGGTCCAGAAGGATGGCCCTCACCTCTCAGTTTCTAAGCACTGTTTAGTCACTTTTGCCATAGGCCAATTCAAAGATATTGTTTTCTGTGATGTCTCCCCCTTGGATTGTGCATATTTTCTACTAGGTATCCCATACCAAACCCAAAGAAATGCTATCTATATGGCCAAATCTCGCCAACACAAAATTACCAAAGAAGGCCACTTATATCTTAACTGCAGCAAAACCCAAACCCCCTACTACCAAAGAAAAAATCCGGCATGTACACTTAAACCAATGTGTCTCTCTCTTTTTGGTGCAACTGTAACATCCTTCTCTGGCACATTGAGAAAACTTATTCTTTGAAGACACTTGCTCGCTAGTGATCCAGACTATTATGATATTAAGACATTTGTCCTTGATTATGATGTGTTATGATAAATGACATGATGTTTTACTACATTGACATAGAAAGGTGCTATTGACTCGATTTTACTGAGTGTGCAGGGTTTTGGACCTTGAGGATGCAGAGGCATCGACGGAACCCCTTGGACTCCGGATCAAGTCAGGGAGTGTGCTATTGGGGTTTGATTGTTTTACTGTGATTTTAGTACATTTGATTAGATGATATGATGTGGTATTGTTTGACATGATTGTTGATGATGCAGGCTGACGATATCTTGCTGACCAGACTCACATATGGAGTAAAGGGGCCACACACGACTGCCNGAGGACCCACGATGCCGTGAGGGTAGATTGCGACAGTCACTCGCGATGATTCTAAGGGGTGTGCAATAAGGCGGGGGCCTTATTCGTTAGAAGCCCTTAGTCTCCCACACGTTCACCTGGTAGAGTATTGACTCTAGGATTTATTGATGTCTACCAATCAGTCAAGAGGCAAGTGGCACCCTTGGAGCACGTGGTGCATCCTGAAGGGCACGTCATGCAAAAGAAACAAAAGAGGCGAGTGGCACCCTTGGAGCATGTAGTGCATCCTGAAGGGCACATCGTGCAAAGGAACAGATGAGGCGAGTGGCACCCTTGGAGCACCTAGTGCATCCTGAAGGGCATGACGCATTGATGATGATAGAGGGAGGAACCTAGATGGTCCTAAGACAAACAACACATTACGAAATTTTAAAACAACTTCCCTAATTAAATGTCGCCCAGTTCAGAATCTAAGTTCTAAGTCTAAAACTTCTCTAGGGGTAAAATTTTGTCTAACCTTAAGAAAAATACCCTATAAAAATAAAAATAAAAATTAAACTACAAACCACTTAAGTAATAGTTTTAGTCTTCATAAAAATTTTCGGGTAAAATGAAGAG